>BJFM01001043.1:141598-187072 GCA_016586285.1 Arothron firmamentum
ACACACACACACACACACACACACACACACACACACACACACACACACACACACACACACACGGTTGGTATACGAGTAAGTACGGCACATTTCCCAGTCATACATCATTCTGCAGCGTGATTAACAAACAGCATGACCCAAAACTGTTTTTATTCAAATTATGCTCATGATTAATATCCCCACCCAGAAAAAAAAAAAAAGAAACTCAGGACCTTTGCAAATAAATATATTTTAAATAGGCAAAGCCATCACAACAGCTAATTCTTTAAGTAGACACAGGGACTCTAGCTTTTGTCACATCACATTTAGCGTATTTGTTATTCCTTCTTTCTCTGACACGCAAGGTGGTGTTCTTCAGCCAACTACACCCCCCACAGAGAAACGAGGGGAGGGAATGACCAATCATTCCGTGTGTGCTGTTTGCTAAATATTGGCATTTAGGCAAGCTCCAACCCGCTGCGAGCACTTCCCTGAGAGTCCTGCAACCACGCTGCGAGAATCTGATCTGATGTGTTTTGGCGCCAACTTCCACGCGGATCGGCTGGACTTCCTGTCAGAGTCTGCGCCTTTTAAATGAGGGGCCTTAAAATGCAAAAAAAAAAAAAAAAACCAACAAAAAAAACCTGCAGTGATGAGTGTTCAATGGCTTTAGAAATAAAAATTAATGATGTTTCCATTAAAGTGGAAATGTTCTTTCTGTGATTACAAGCTGCTGCTCCTCAAATTCCCTGCACCCCCCTTACCCAAGTACACATTTTAATAACCCAACATTACTTGATTACAACAGCAGTGTCTTTCAGAGAGGGTTAATTTCTGAGACCAGCGGCGAAGCTTAATCAGAGCACTTTGCAAACGCTCGCCTGCAGAATATCGTTAGCATCCAGGGATTTTAACTTCTCCTCCACCACAGACTTTCAGCTGTCAAGGCGTCCTTGAGAAACAGGTCGTCTTATTATTATTTCATACTATATTACATCCAGCCAATTATCAGACACGGCTCTCTGCATTAATTTAACAGCTCAGTAAAGTTAATACAAAACAATATAAACCTCTGGCACTTCTCAAGGTGAGTCAACACATTATTAGCGTCTCCGCGATACACGGAGGCTTGAGGGCAAACATAAAAATAAAAATCTGTCATTTCAATCACTCCATGAATGTCCCACATCTTCATTTTTGACACCTTATATACAGTAACTCAGAGCCAGCGGGGGCGGCTCTCTTCCTTCGGCGATGGTTACGTGGACGGCAGCGCGGCGTTGAGCTAGAGAATGATTTGGTTTTTGAAGCCTCGGTTGAGGTCTTTGTGTGGGAGGACGATCGAGTTGAGAATTACCACCTCGGACGGGATGTTGACGTTACAACCTGGGGAAAAAAAACAAACAAAACAAAGGCTGTGTTTGGGAGGCGATGTGTTTTACATTTCAATTACTTTAATCTCCCGTTCCCTCCCCGACCCCTCATGAATCAATAAATTCTCATTATAACTGACTCCCGCTTACCCAGGATGGTGATCGAGGGTGTGAGTTTTCCGTCCCTGAAGAGGGTCTCGCTGTCAATCTTTGCGTACGGGTCGTTGGGGTTCGGGTCGCTCGGGGTTCCTTCCACTCTCGCCCACTTTCCGATGGTGCTGTCCCATCCCACAATGCTGTTCAAAACACAGGAATGATCCTGGAAAAACAGCGACAGGGCAGATAAAGAAGCAGCTAACAGAGTTATGGATTTATACCCAGGTCTGATATGAAGTTTGGTCAAATCACATTAAAACAGCTTGGGTTTATTCAGAAGCGACGCTCGTCAAACACTGTCCTTGTAGGCGAAATGAAAATTAAAATCAATAAGTCCTCCCAACCTAAACTCCGTCTGGAGACATCCAGTCACCAGAGAAGAAGTGTGATGCAATTATTTCTGCCTCCAAATCATTAAAAATAACATTTTCTGAGAGGCAACAAGATTCCTGGTCCAAGAGAAGCGATGAAAGATAACATCCAGGGAGGTCTGATGAAGGGCGAGATAACGCCGCTAATAAAACCTGAACCACACACGCAGCGGAGTGGACACACTGAGAACTTGAGTGGTTTCACAGTGGATCACCTGTAGAGTGGCACCGTGGAGGATGACGGACTCTCTCACTCTGACCCCAGCACCAATGGTCACCCCGGTGCCAATGGAAACATTGGGACCCAACTGAAATAAACCGGAAAAAATACAGTTTGTTTTTATTTTTCAGTAGATAGACGTAGATCATCTGGATAGATGGATGAGTGATCGTACCACAGCAGTGGGGTCGATGTTGGCCGTAGGATGAGTATAGACGTTACCTGAAGAAAGACAGACTTTAGCTAAGGGGAAAAAAAAGTGAGGCTCCATCAGACTCATGACACTAACCCAGTATTTTTGGGCCTCCCTCCTCATTTGCGGCCAGTCTTTCCGGGTGACTTGTGTGATACTGGTTGAGATACAGCCGACTGGCATAAATGGCAGAGCTGAGAAGAAGAGAAAGTGGCAGGTGCACGTACGGATGAATGTCAAGTGGAGATTTACACGTAGCTTCAAACACCACAGCCGGTGAGTTTAGTGGTAAAACTACTTCTGGATGGCTGCACATCACAGGACTTTGTAATTTCACAGTTTTGTCCCCCGTGTCAGATTGGCGTCAAATCCTGGTTTATATTTGTGTTTGGTTCCCAAGCTCGGGTCACTTGGTCCCGGGAAAAAATGAATTTCCCCTCCCGTGGGGTTTGACAGCGTTTACGATGATGTGCACTCACCCCGCTGATTTAATCTGGCTCCAGAAGCTGAGGGTTTTATAGACATAGAGCTTTCCCTGTCCTGCCAGGGCTCGGAAAACGTCCTGCTCCAGCCTGATGGCCTCCGCTCGGTGCCAGCCGTTGCTCGGCTCCTCCCTGCAGGAGACAAATCAGGCGCTTATGACAAAGAGTTATAAACCCAGGCCAGGGATCTCTCTTACTAAATTAAAATCTTGTGCAGAAACTTACAAAGAAATCCTACAGAAGGTTAAACAGAACATAATTAAAGTTATTGCTGTCAGTACCTCCACCCATAATTTAAAGAGGCTGTCAAGACCTAAAAAAAAAATTTTTTAGGAAATTTCCCAGAAGGGGCCTGGACGTGCACGTCCTGAATAGATGGATGGTTCCTGTCTGTGCAGCACTGAGACTAATGGGACTTCCAGCTTTTCAGACTCAGCTTGAGTCTTCCTTGAAAATCGAATATAAGTCAGCAGAACATGCTGCATGATGACACAGTTAAGCAGCAGCTTAGATAGTCGTGACATTTCTGAAATAACCAGTTATGAACCTTTCAATCTCAGTGGCATCATCACCTCAAGCGCCTGCCGAAAAGGCCAAAAAATTAAGAAAAAAAAAAAAAATCATATACGTCCGATAACACCGGGAAAATGGTGTGAGTGAGGAGAATTAAAATTCATGGTTGATACTAACCAACTTTGAGTAAAGCTGATTACCTACTTGTGATTGGAAACTTATGTGGAAGAGCTTGCGTGCTCCATATTCATCAGGCTTTCTGGCACGGCACATTGTGAGAGCCCCAAGATGAAACAGAGCGTTAAATATTGATTAAAAGAATATATTAAAGCGCTGCGGCCCTAATCAGAGCTTTAGCGAAAGGAAGGGTGCGGTTTGAGGCAAGGGAGTCCCACAGGGATGGTGCTGGAACCCTTCTCGCTGCTGTCTTTGATGAGCTCCACGATTTCGCTGATTCAGTGGCTTGCTTGATTTAAGCGCTACTGATGTGCGCAGGTGAATTGTTTGACCTTTTGCAACAGTTTTCAAGTACCCCCTGGGTGCAAGCGTTAGATTCATGCGTTAGACCGCGGTGAATGTTCAGAAGCACAAACAGTGAACACTCTTAATCCAGAATAATAATAATAATAAAAATGGTGACCACGGCACCATTGTTGTAACACCCAAACAGACAGGAGGAAATCAGCAAAGCTTTGCTTGCTCTTAAAAAGACAGAGACACCGCTGTGACCTCCAGGAACGGTCCGACACTCACGCGGAAAAGAGAATAAGTATTCTACTTTTCTAGACCAACACTGAACCCAGCATTTAACTGTTGGTGAATTTCTGACTTTTCATTCTTGGGTTTGTCTTTTACGGTGCGTAACCTGTTAGACGCACGACCAAAACCTGGATGAAAGAGCCCCGGCTGACCCTGCTCACATGCTGGAAAGGAAAAAAGGTTATGTGTTAACTGGTGAAGTACTCTCAGTCAAAGAGAAAAGGACTGGTAAAAAAGACCTTTTGAACTATGAGCCACCCAGATAAAGAGCTGGCGTAGGGGGGATTTCACTACCTGTGCACAGTCTTTCTACCACTACATGTTTAGCAAGCAACTGCACCAGCTGTTTTTAGTTCTCATCCAACATTCTAGTAAGTGAAAGAACTTTGTCCTAAGAATATTTAAGAATGTCCATCATTCCTTTGACCAGCAAAGGCTCACATATTTCTCCAGTGTCATTTTAAAAGCCAAAATAATCAATAAGAAAAGAAATCATGCTGCTTGCAAAAACTGTGGGTGCACATCGTGGAAAAAACTGCCAGGCAACACATCACACCAGACAAGTGCTCTAGAACTACACCGTGCAGCACAAATGCACCAACTTACCCATCGTATGGATAACTGATGAATGTGTAAGGAAACAGAAATCATGGAGTCGAGGAGACGGGAAGGGAAGAAAGGACAAATGAAGACAGCCAAATCAAATGAAATCAATGGCATTCACATGCATTCCCAAGCACAGGTTCCCCCCAAGGAGAGTCCCACTCACAGCAACATGTCCTGCTGGTTCTTCTGCAAAACAGCGCCGATGTGCTGAAAGATGTCGGGGGTGAAGAGGTAGATGCCGCAGTTGATGATGTCACTCACAAAGGTGCTCGGCTTTTCCACATAATGCAGGACCTTTAAAAAAAAAAGACGTTCCAAAGCTCATGATTGTGAGCTAAAAATAAGCTCCTAAACGGTGAGTTTTTCATTGAGGGTTCGTTACCTCGTGCGTTTCCTGGTTTTCAACGATACAGCCATAGTTCATGGACTGTTTTCTGTTGGACTGAAAGGACAAAATGGGACCTGTTACCTGGGCCACAGCAACACTCAAAATAAACAAAACCGATGAGGATCCAGTAGATCCCGCGTGTGAATAACAAAGTCTCACCGTTGTCCCGAGGATGACAAAACTGTTTGGTTCTCCGTGCTCCTTCTGGAATCTGAGCATATCTGCGAGCGGGAACGCCGAGCACACGTCCGCATTCATGACGAAAAAGGCCTCTGGACCTCCAGCCACAATCTGGTCCCTGAAGTGATAAATGCCCCCTCCGGTGCCCAGAGCTGAGTACTCCTGCAGGTACCTGCGGCACAACAACACAGTCAGACGAGGTTCGGAAGTCAGCACTGAGAATCAAACAGTAATGCTGTATTTAAGAAGTTGGACGGCTCTTCATTACATACTGTCCAAAAAACAGGGGTCATTTAAATAAATGTTCATGATGATATCAACATTAAATGGTGATTTTAAGGAAGCTGCTGACTGCTGTTTACCTGATGGAAATTTTAAACTCTTGCTGAGCATTGAGAAGGAATCTGTTCAGTTCTTCATTTGGTTGGTAAAAGCCGACCAGCAGAATCTCCTTCATATTTGGGAGCTTGTGAAAACAAAAGGGTTAGATTCATCACTGTAGGTTCTATATTTAATTCTGTTTTATTAAAGGAAGGACCGGTGACTATGATAACTACGACTATGATTCAAGTCAGACAAATTACGGCAAAAAACGAACAGCAAACAGAACTGGGAATTTACACCGAGACCAACAATGAACTTGTTCCAGGAATAAGATTAACATCTTATAAGGTATGTAATCAAAGTCTTGTAAAGCAAAATACATTTTAAAGCATTTCTACAAATGGACTAGAGTTGTTGCTCTTGCAGTACTGCAGAGCTGCAGATGCAGTAAATCACCTTGACACATGCTTCGATGTGATGCTGCAGCATCGGCACCCCGGCTACTGGAAACAATGGTTTGGGAACCTCAAAGGAGAGCGGCCTGAACCGGGTTCCTGCACAATACAAGCAATTAAGAGTATTACTTATATTCCCTAAAGTTTTTGTTCAAATAAAAAGACACATTTGACCTGCAGATATCTGCATTTGAATTCATCTTAAATTGTGAAAGACAACATGATGGGAAAATAGATTTTCTGATGAGAAAAAAAAAAGCTCCTGACATCTGACACAGAGCACACCGCAGAAGATTCCATGCACGCATGCATGCCTTTAGATGGTTAAAGACACATTTCATGACGCAAACAATGCATTGTTTAGGCTGTTGTCTCCAGCCATTTGTCTTCAACCTTATTCAATTCAACCTGTGGAGGGTCTTCCAGAGAGAGGTCTAACAAGCAGATCGATTGGAAATGCAGATACAGCTCAGGACACAATCTTTGTGGATTTAATAATTCAAACAAAGTAAAGCAAGTTGTGCAAGACAGTATGCAAGTATTGAAATTCATCGAGAAATCTTGAAAAAAAAAAAAGTATTTCAGAATTGCTCAGTGGTAATAGCACACAAGCGACGAATTGTCCCGTGAAACGTTTGGATTTATTTATTTTATTTTTTAATTGAATGCACTTCTCGCAATGAAAGGGGCAAATAATCCAGTAGCTTATCGGTCTAAAACTGCTACAGAACAGCAAATGCTATCTGCAGACATAGTTTTTATTTAAATAATGTTAGTTAACAAAAATATATGACTACACACTCCAAAAAGGTGGATCGTTTGTGTTGTTGCCTCATTAATGCCACGTCAGTCACGAAGATTAACAGGTTCAGGTGTTCTCCTGTTAGCTTTAGCAGCTTAGCTCCGCACTGACCAAACACGGCTGATTGAGAAAACACGGGGGGGAAGCATGTATTTCTTACCCTTCTGTGGGCCTCCGATTAAAATGACTGCCTTTAACATCTTGAATAAGTGGCGATTTGTCTCTACAGTCAGAACTTCCTCCAGTCTGTTTACTCAGCTCTTCCACAAGCACTTCCGTGATTCGTGTCGTTGACGTCACCGTAACGCACGTAGCGTCATGACGTCAACGACGTGAGGCCAATGAAGGACTCGAGGAATTATTCTATATTTGTGGATGTTTGTTTTGCACTTGAGACCAAGTTAATAAATAATCATATACATTTTAAATTAGCACGTGCACTTTTGGAAGTGCTCTTGAACCTTCATACTTGCATAACCACACAACACTCAAAAGAATTATTTCAAGGTATCACTTTATTCTCTTGTTTTAGGCATTATATTTGCACTATCAAAGACTTATTCTGGCCATTTACTTAGTTATTATTCCTATTTACTGTAGAGGCGCAGGGCAAACATGGTTAATCTTTTACCTGCTAGTTCTGAGTTTTCCCACTTATGGCTTGTACATTTTGTGACGTGGGAAGCAATTGATCTAGAGTTGTTAATTTCTGTAAGGGATTTTATTCATCCACTTATTTAATATTTAGTGTCCATGAAAAGCAACGCAACCCAGTTTGAGTGTACATTCGAGGCAGCGTTTAGATGTTCTCATGGTGTGGCTCAGCGATTTCGAGGCAGGAATTGAACTCAAACTCATGACGATAATCCAACAGGTTGTTTGTCACACTGGTTTCTGATTTTTTTCCCCCTCAGTAAGTAGGTTATGCTCATATTTATGCAGCAATGGGGAAAATATCCCAGCAGTTAGTTTGAACATTCAACAGGGCAACAAAAAACTCAGATCTAATGAAGCTCTTCACTTTTATTTTCACCTCATTAAAACGTAACCTGAAGTAAAACGGTCTCCCACGTGGAGGTGTTTGTAACTCAAACACATGCAAATCAAATGCGATTCTGCATCAGATGAAACATGAGACATTAGTGAGAAATCCCCAGGAGAGGGAGTGTTTTGGTTGGCAGGAATCTGAAGAGAGCGCACTTGTGTTCAAAAGAGCTAAACTGTGCAACCTAGGAAACAAACCAGAGACGTTTTCACATGAGCAGGAAGAAAAATGTTTATTGTAGTTTAAAAATAACAAACTCTCATCTCACATTACAATTGATCCTGCAATGCACTTAAAAAAAAATCTGTAGGTTCACTTTTCTAATAAAGTCTTTCAAAAACTCTTGAGTTCGTACCGCAACGTGTTTTCACAAGGGGAAAAAAAGGGACAATTCTTTCAAACGTATCTCAGTTTCTGTCCAAACTGTGAGGCTATTCGACATGTGCCTTTACATTCATCCATCATTGATTGTGGCTGTTGCTGTTCATATCTGCATGATCTTGGGATGATTTTCTTTGGTTCTTCATCACTCAAACAAAAATACAATGTGCAATGTCAATGCACAGTACACGCATCAATGTCTTTAGCTGGTTGCAATGAGCAATTCTGCAAATCAATACAGAAAACTACAACATCTCTAATACAAAGGGTGAACTCAGATTCAGATCCATTCATTACAGTTCAGATTGAATTAGACCTGTTCATCCCGTCACAAAAGTTGTCTTCTGATTTTAAAAAAGTACACTCCTACCTGAAACATTGACAGTAAAGAGCATTTGAGATATTTTAAATTAATACTAGAGAGAAAAAAATTCAAGCATATAAAAACCACAATCACAAAATACTTGTACTCTTAATGTCAAAAATGTGCTTTTAAAAACACACACCGAGAAACCAGCATAAAACCCAGCTGTTTTAAAGGCGTGTGCCTTGAAAAATGTTCAGTTCTGCAGAAAACACTATACCTATGAGAATAAAAAGGTTCCTATCATGTGCAGAACCATGGTGTTTGATCCAAGAATCATCTGAAGTACCTGTAGCGTCACAAAAACCTACATCGGAGCTGATCAACTGTATGCCGCAGAAACTGATTTGTTGATGCAAAGTTAACGTAGCGTGTCGTGCAGAGGGCGGCTCCAGTATCCAGGAATGCTCGATACTGCTGGAAATGGACCAAAACCAGCATCTCTGGCCAGATGTAGGAGCTTCTGCATGCTGAGGTGATATTGTAGCATGTCCTCTGCTGTTTAGCAGCCATCTTTTTCCAGCGTTTGCTACTATCTCCTATTAAAGATGTCTTTGCGTTTCCGAAGCTCTTCCAGCACCCTGGACCTGAACTGGGTCCAGTCCTCGTCCTGGAACTGCTGGAGGCCCAGAGCCAGATGGAGCTCTGCAGAATGGCTGCGCAGGAAGGGATTGTACTGCTTCTCTTCCCCAATGGTGGAAGGACTCTAAAAACAGACCCAGAGTCAGAATCACAGCTTGGCTCGAAATACACGTGCACGCATCTTTCACTGGCCTTGTCTGGAGTTCTGGGTAACAAATGACTCTTGTCTACCTCAGCGGCATGTGCACATCCCTGCGCTGATCAAACTTTATCTCATCAGCATCATCAGTCATGGCTCTCAGAAGAAACCGTTCCTTCCCTCCACTAAACAAATTTAAATAGTTGATGGATGTCTGCAAAGCCTGCGGAGTCACAGCGAGACGCATGCTGGTGGTGTATGAATGTACCACATCCAAACATCGAAACAAAATGACAGACTGCTGACAGCTGATGCGGCGCTGTAGAGGAATCCTAGTTACTCAGAAATGAGTGATGGCTTCCATTTATCCGTTTCTATTTCGGAATCCCGGTATTGTGTACACTTGATCATTGTCATGGCTCAGCTGAGCACTAAAATTAAAAAGCTATATTTTTTTATTACAATAGTATCTCCATCTCAACTGCCAGAACTGATGTGTTTTACGGATTATGTGCTAAAGGAAAACATGTCGGCACCGATCAAAGGTTCACACAAAGCCTCGGATCTACTTCTGAGGTTTAAGAGGAAATTTTTTTTTCCATTATTCACAATTTATTAGTATGATTACTTATAAAAATGATGCATAGCAACTTTTCTTTTCTCACCAGTGGCCCCACTGACTCAACCAGAAAAACAGGATTATAGCTGCTTCATTGGTTGAGGTGATTATTTTGTGGATATTGTTCACACAGGCTCAGGAAAGCCCCGATACACACAGCAAACTGAAAATCGATGAACAACAATGACACACTTAGAAACTCCCAACACACAGTGTGGGCGGGTTCAACAGGAACCCAGCCTGAGACTGTGAAAGGAAGAACAAAGTATCCTTCTCACTGTGCAGAGCTTCTGGCCTCGCTGCAGCAGCACCCACTGGTACTTGTTTTCCCTGACAGTGTTGCGCGGCTCGACCTCAGCTGCAAACAGAAGGTTGTCCTCTGCATACTCATGACCTGAGAGACAGCCAGCCAACAGACAGAAAAAACAATTACACCCATACCTATAGAGGAATTGGAAACATCCCCATACACCCCTGAAAAAGACCTTGATGTGTGTTCTTGCATAAATCTGGCTACCACGCCACCTACCAAATTACAAAGACCGAGAAAGGCTTCCTACCAGGCCATAATAGAGTCTCCTCACTGAGGGAGGAGACTGTATCCAGTGACGACAGCATGGTCGTGGCACTGCCTTCAAACATCCTCCCTGAAAACAAAAGAAGTTTACTTACTGAAGCAACTCTGACAAAATCATTTCAGAAAGTACTGTGGGTCACATGTCTTTGAGAAATCACTTGTTGAAAAACAACCCAGCAATGCAGTGTGTGAAAGTTGTGTACTGATTAAATAAAAGGTAAAGGTGATGTTGGCACACATCCACTGCACAAAGGAGCAACAGTTGAGAGCAATGTCTCTACTGCATGACCGTTTTTGCTGTTATGTAACCTACCACATCCTGAGAGGAACACCAGGTCACCAGAGAAGAGACTGGAGGGGGATCCTATCGTCCTCCCGTCCAGGAGGTAGATCATGTGTCCCACTGTGTGCCCAGGAGTGAACAGAGCCTGAAAGTGCATGCGGCCAAACGCTATTGAGTCCCTGTGGGACAGAGGGCTGAGAACAAAGAGAGAATATAAACCATCACAGGCAGTTGTGTTTTATTTGGTGTGTAGACAGTGTCTTTGTACACACATAAACACACTCTTAAATAATCTTGAATAAATTTAAATAAAATGCTCACAAACAATGCATTAAATACTTTCGAGAACAACTTTAAAATGCTGATGCTGATAAGTGGAGTAAGGTTCATGCACATGAAACTTTCCTAATACAAGTTAGTGGGGGTGGGGGGGGTGCGTTTCATGCATAATACGGCACAACACGAGTTGCAAAAAACATCTCAGGGGTGCACCGGTTTCCAGCTGGCCCAGGAATTAGGCACCAGTGGCTGCGCCCATTGCACCTACCAGAGTGTGATCTCCTGCTTGGAGCGGGAGTTTCCAACGGTCATTTTTCCCTGGAGTGCTTTTCCAATCTCACGGAGATGAACATAGGTTCCAATAAAGTGCTCATGCAGAAAAGCAACACGGTGCTGAACGTAGCTGTCCCGGTGCCGACAGCAGGTCCGACATCATAAGGAGCTGCTGCTGCTGCCAGCAACTGCCCAGCATACTGAGGTGAGTTCAAATATGTTTGTAAATACTACCAAAATGCTAGCGATGAGGCCGAAGACAACATGTCTCAGAACTGCAAAGTCTAAGACTTAAAGATCTTTGCTTTTGTGAGATCTGACAGATTAGCTCTGACCATGTCCTCAGAGTGGAGTCAGTGGGAGAGGGGCCCCACAATCAAGGCTTTTTTTGTCTTTTATTCTTTTTCAGCCTAGATGCACGTTGGCTAAAAGCAAGCAGCAATGGAGTAGCTAAAATGAGTTCACCTCGGCATTTCTCTTTGGTAAAACACAAGGTAAGCAGTGCTTTTCTGCCAAGTGATCTAGTCACACCACAGAATAACAGGGCCAGCTCTGCAGATGTGACCTCAGAGTGAAGGGCTTACAGTGGGGAGCAGAAAGCCTCATCATTCTGCTCACTTGTGTGAGGTGGGACTTACTGTGTGAGGCCTGGAATGTTGTCAGTTGCACTTCCATAAACTCTGCATGAACTGTGAAGCTTCTTCAGCTCTTTATTTCCGCCACTGTGATCCCTGAAACAGAAGCAGAGGCAGAAAAATGGTTTGTGAATTGGTCTTTAATCTTCACTCAAACAGGCACACTTTAGTTCCTGCAGTATTTTCAGTGCTGGGTTTCCTTCATGTACAAAAGAACATCAGTAGATCTAAAGTCTAAGAATAAAAATTGGACTTTTGTAATGTATTTACTCTGTAATGGGAAACAAACATGTAAATGTATAAATGTTTTAAATGTACAACTTACCAGTGCTTGTGTGTACACAGTATCGCCTCTAACACCACCCCCTCCTCCTTAATCACTGCCTAAACAAGTTTAAAAAAAGAGACACTACAAATTAAAAGCACTAGCATTTAGCAACTTTCCTTGCACCTTTTAAAAGATACAACCAAGAGACATTCACCTGAACTGTCTGAGGGTCTGCAGGGTCAACAACTACAGCAACACCTGAGATTGTATCAATTACAAGATAGCTGTAGTTGTCAGACAGTACTGAGATGGGAATTATTTTAATACCTGGGGAGAAACAAACATATGAAAATAAAGGAAGATATCAGTGTCATTGTCTTGTAAAGTTGAATATTCAGATTTACTGGTTTGAAAATACAATACAATCCACTGTAATTTTCCCAGCAGATATAATACAGCATGGTTATTTGTATTATTATATATTGTCTATAAAGTTACAATAATTTGAACAGTAAGCACAAAAAATACACTAAATAAATAAAGAAATTTAGCTGCAGACCATTGAAATTCGAGGGTGGAGCTGTGGAATGCCCAGCAGGGTAGAGTTCTCTGGCTTTTTTCATTTGTCTTTTGTAGTACATGTAGCCCAGTCTTGTTTTTGTGTATAGTGCATACCTAGAACACAGTTTAGACATTTAAAGATCATTATATTTGATAACTAATAACAAGATCATCAGGTTCAGGCAGGTCACGCCTACTTAAAATTGTACAGATCCATTTGGTTTGTTCACTACTTAGAATGGTTATCAGAATGCAAGATGGTAGCTTAAAGCTTCGCCAAATTAAACACAACAATGACGTATTATTTGTTTATGTCAAGTAGTAGGACGTGTTTCCCCCACCGGTATGTTAAAATGAATACATTAACATTTGGAAAATACAATTTAGTTGGATTGTTGTGACTGGATGCGGCAAGCTATGCTAACAACGGTCACAACAAAGAATTTTGTTTAAAGAATGGTCACATGCTTACGCGATTCTGAACAATGGCTTCTCGGTGCGTGCCATTATTTTCTTTAATAATCTCCAAAACACTTGTCCTGAACGTTTGTACCGAACACATAAATAGAACACAGACAAGAAGGATGCAGAGAAAGCTAATGTCAACGTCCAGTCAGGAAGCGCCATAGCCTCTGGCCGTAATGACGTCAGGGGACGTCAATACCCAGACGTACCACGAAACCGGAAGTGGAAGGAAAAAGACTTCCTCGAAAAAATAATTAAGTTAATTTAATATACAAGTGAAGCAGGCGTGTCAGAGATATAGGACAACAAATAAATTATTTTTCTCTTTTATCGACCGTCTGATCCACATTAAATCCATGAGAAGAACGCTGGCCTACAAACCTACTTTAATACCCCCTCATTGCCTGAACTACAGTTCATTCAAAGACAGTTTTTTTTTTCTTAAACGTTATCAATATCAAATCATATTTTCTAACCATTCAGATTATATTTATCCATAAACAATACATACCTTGTCCTTATTCAGGAATTGGGTATATACTAGTTTCCAAGTAATGTAGCATTTCAAAAACTAAAAGGAAACAAGTTGGAAACATTTACATATTATTATTGAAGCGTAAATTGAGGACAGCCAATTTTGATGAGAAGTCTATTGAAGAATGGCCTCTAAGCTCTCAGATACAGGAGTGTAAGTTTCAGTGAGCATATCCCATTACAGAGAAGATATCCTCCAGTGGTGCACGTCTGCAGACCCTTGAGACAGAGAACTGGAGGACACAGCACTCCTACGTTTGGACAAAGCCACAAGGTAGGTAAAATTGGTTTATTTAGCATTATTTTTTAGTTTTTTCCCCTGGTTTATTCACAGGAGACTGCTAATTTTTTAATGTCTCCTCTACTGGTATTTGTTTCATACATTGAATAAAACTGGATTCTTTTTAAAAAATTTGTCACTACATAAATTTAGGAGTAGTAGTAGTAGTAGTAGTAGTAATAATAATAATAATAATAATAATAATAATAATAATAATAATAATAATAATAATAATAATAATAATAATAAAAGAAGAGCTTTATCAGAGCAATGCACATCATAATCAGACAGCTAATTTATAACATAGCACCAAATTGCAGTAAAAATACTAACTACAATAAAAACCATGAATATGTACTTTTTTTGGTATGAGGTAATAATACATTTTTCCTATTGACGGCGGTCAAGCAAGAATATGACTTCTAAAACAGATAGTCCACCACCTTATGAGGATGCTCAGCACCACCCCAAGTATGGAAGCTACCCTCTCCAGCCACAGCAAGGCTCCCATGTACCACCGCCGTCTTACAGCCCCAACCCCGGAATGTGCCCCAGTCTGCCTGGCTACTGGGGCCAGGAGGGGGTCTACCCACCAGCTGGGATGTGGGCAGCCCCTGGCTTCCATCCATCTGGAGGGCCCACAACAGTACCGGATCTGTCTGCCGGAGCGTCCAACACAGGTCAGCTCAGATGATCAAGTCCTGCGTTGTGTTGTTAACATTATTTATTAAGTATTTAATCTAATTTATTCCTCGCAGGTGAAATGGATGACTTTCTAAGGACTCAGTGGGACAGCACGTCCATTCGACACAGCTTCATTAGAAAGGTAAAGGTCTCACCTCTTCGTTCCTGTCAGACTGTTTTGTGAGTGTTTTGTTCCCTTTGCGTCATTTATAAACCACATTTGCATGTTCTCTCGCGTGTTCGGGCAGGTGTACCTCATTCTGACAGCACAGCTTGCGGTCACCATTTCAGTCGTTGCCATCTTCACGTTTGTGTAAGTGTCCCGGTGAAACATTCCGGCTGCTCCATGTGCACCTGTGTGATCCTCTCCTCTCTGTGCGTGTGCAGAGACCCAGTGAGGTTGTTTGTCATCAGATACCCTGGCATCTACTGGGCATCTTTGTAAGTGAATCAAATCTTCAGAACTGTCATTTGTGTATATAAAATGAATTCCAATTAGAATTACAGTTTTTTTTCTCTCTTTAGTGTGGTGTACTTTATTGTTTACTGCATTCTTATCTGCTGTAAAGAGCCACGGTAGGCAACGTCCGTTAAAGCAAAATATCACAATCGCTATTACATTATTTTAAAATCATGAATCATATTCTACACTTTTCTGTGGTTAGGAGGCGTTTTCCATGGAATCTCGTGCTTCTGGGAGTATTTGTAAGTGGAATACAATTATATTATGGGCAGAATAGAGAAAAGACATGAAAAACATGCTAAAAACATGCTTCATCTCACAGACTCTTGCCCTGTCCTACATGTGTGGGACGATTTCAAGGTTTGTTTCTGGTGTCTCCACAAACACACCTGGTCATTTTCAGTGGTCGTCCTTCTATTGTGTAATCACTTGCGCTTCTTTTGCAGTTATTATGACACTAAGGCGGTGTTCCTCGCCATGGGAATAACAGCTTTAGTTTGCGTCGCTGTCACCGTCTTCTGCTTCCAAACCAAAGTGAGGGGATGAAGCAGATGCTTTGTCCGTAGCCTGTCAGAGGAAAAGGACCTCTTTGTCTGCTGTTGCAGTGTGGCACACAGTTTAAATATTCATGACATTTGCAAATAGCTGCAAATCCAACGTTTCTGACGCAACAGCCAATGAGAGGTCATGTTTTGGACCATTTTAGGGCCTCTGTACCTTTACGCTTGACTTCATCTTAATCCTGTTAATGACCTTTTCCTCATCACAGGTGGACTTCACCTCTTGTGGGGGGTTTCTGTGTATCGCTGCCGTGGTGCTGATGGTCATCGGGGTCGTCACCGCCATCGTCCTCTCCTTCCAATATGTGAGGACTTGCTGACCTGAGACTTTGTTCTCCCCAGTTGTTTCTCAGTGGGGGGCGTATCTGTGCCACTGGTTGCATCTTGAAGGGCCTTTCTTATGTCACTCAACAGGTGCCTTGGCTACATATGCTCTACGCTGCAATTGGAGCCGTCGTCTATACTCTGGTGAGTCCACGCAGGCAAGACAACGGAAGCAGACTTTAAACACCAGGCAGTCAAACACGTTAATGATCTTTTTCAGCTGAAACACATGAATATTCACTCCTCTTAATCCTGTGTTGACAGCTCGCCCTTTATAAAGCTCGAGAGCTTTAATGAAAGTTGCAGAGTCGTGCAAAACAAAGGATCACGGAGAGCTCAGTAAAGAACTCGTTAATCCTCTGAAGATCCTGAACAGGGCTGAAACATGATGTTCATTTCAATTCAAGTATTGATCTTTCGTGGCATGCTTAAGCTTTCGGAGCACATGGACATGTGGCCATGGAATTTTACACACTTCAAATATTCCAGTTACACCCTGATGTTTTCTCTTTATTTGAAATGGGCAAAACTAACAAACAAAAACACTTTTGCTGTTTAATAGAGCTCTGTTCTCTCCCCATGTTAGTTTTTAGTCTACAACACCCAGCTCCTTATTGGAAATCGGGAGCTGGCGATCAGTCCAGAGGAATATGTCTACGGGGCGCTCTCCCTCTACATCGACATCGTTCACATCTTCCTTTTCATCCTTCAAATCAGCGGAGCTGCAACAGATTAAACTCCGGTCTGAGCACACAGCGTTCCATTAAACAAAGAACTCTGCACTGTCAAACGTCCACTCTGAGGACCAAATATAATCTATTAAATCAACTATAACTTTATATATGACTTTTATATCTGCATAACTTGAGCACTTTGATTTATTTTTGCACCAGGGCAGTGATCTGAGCTCATCCCGACTCTATTGTGTGAACACTAAAGCATGTCTTTCTATCTGGTTTGTAGTTAATTATCATATCGTATGATCCAATCCCAGTCTGTGAATTCAGTATAAACACAAAACAAATTCACAAATGGAAAAATTGTTAACAATTGTGTATGTTTAATAGTCTTTAATTTCATACTTACATCAGAACATAAACATTCGTCCCCAGTCGGTGCTGGTGTTAAGTGGGACTTAGGCCTGTATTCAGGTACTGTATTATTGTTATTATACCATTTTCTTAAAAAGACCTTTTTCAAACACTGACTTGTTCATTAAAAGTTAGTTTGTTGTGCACAGTTCTTACAGCCACATCTGTAACCCACGGGTCAACTCCGTTTTATAGCTCTGGTAACTGTTGTTGTGTTTATTAGGACAATTAAGTACATCAGCGAGTAAAAGACACCCTACCGTTACAACAGCTGCATCCCAAGGTCATGGTGGTTAATTCACTGTGGCACTATTATGTTCTTGAATGTGGATTAGTATTGTTCCCCATCACCAAAGTCGTTTCCATAGTCAATTCACAGATAAGCCCTTTAGTTTGCGTAGCTGAAGGTTCAAGGAGTCAGCCGCTTGGGGTCACGGGGGAACATGGAAGTCTGGCGAACATTGTGAAGGCCCAGGTACAGCATGCAGACTCTCTCCAAGCCTGGGTGGGAAAACATCATTTTTTATTAGAAAAGCCGCTTCACTTAAATACAGACTATTGAGGAAAGAGGTAATTTATGCACAATATAATAGTTTGCTCACCAATTCCTCCACCGCCATGAGGGGGTGCTCCAAACCTGAAAGAGTCGATGTACGCCTTGATCTTCTCCAGATCTGTGGGTTCACAATCACAAAAAGAAAATGTTACATCTGGAAAACGTTTAAGAGTACAATTAGCTTCTCATTTTTGTAATTCACAACAAATGCCGTCAGGGGGAGACACAACACAGTAAATCATCCATAGAGCCAAATCAGCCCCCTCTTACCAATCTGGTGATGGATGGCCCTCTCAGTCAGCAGCTGAGCATCATGCACTCGCTGAGCTCCAGAGAGGATCTCCTCTCCCCTCATGAACATGTCGTAAGAATTGGAGTATTTCTGGGAGAGAGGGGGAAAAAAAAAAGGCAAATTACATTTTAGCTTCACAACCCCAAAATATTAAACTTCAAATTCAGAAACATTTTTTTCAAAAACAAACTTTGAACAGATCCTCACAAACGGGTCATAGAAGCAATATAGACATGTACTTAATGCTCCGGTTATTTATTTTCATTATTAATGAAAGTTACATTCAAATAAATTCTTGATGAGCACCACTGCTGCAGAGTCTTTTCTCTGGCCTCTTTAGAAGTTCATCCACAAGGCCACAACTTGAACCATTAGGGAAGCTCTTTGTTATGGTACATTTCCGTTTGTGTCACTGTTACATTTATGTGTGATTGAAAAGAACTTACAGGGTTGTTTGGATCGGGCATTGTGTAGAAAGGTCTAACAGCCAGTGGATATTTATCCAGGACATAGAAGTCGGTATCATACTGCAAAAAAAAGCAAAAATGTCAGTGACATCCAGACTATAAAAGTTACACTTCTGATAATCTCAGCAGGCAAAACATTTTTATTTGAGTTGTTTTGCTATTGCGTCCTCCACAAGTACACATCAAGATCAAGGAAAATATGAAAGACAACAAAAATAGGAAAAGAAAAAGTCTGACTGTGACCTTGATGGCGTAAGGCAGTACATCATGTATTCTTTATGAAGACTTTAAATCTTTATATGTGACTTCTTTATGAACCCGCCACCCTTTGAACAGCCGGTGCCCACCTCCGTAAAGAAATTTGACAGGACTTTACCTTCTCTTTGACAAGGCGGCCGAGCAGCTTTTCATTTGGTGTACTGTCAGAGTAAAAAAAAGATGTTAAAGTTTGTATCAGTTAAATCATCTTATTTTATTGTTGTGGTTACTAAAACAGATGTGGTGCACTTTAAAAACTTTTTAGCATAAAAATATATCATATTATTCACTTATTGATACTACATGTTCTTATTTATTTTTTGTTATTGCTGCCTATAGTTTAATGTATAACGTCATTGGCTTCTTGGGTATAACTGTAACACTAACAGTTCCTCACAAGCCACCCCGCTCCTGGTTCAAATTTTGTAATTGTGATAACTCAAATTCAAGTTTCGCTTCTTGTATTTTGCTTTCAACTAATTAAGCATGTGATAACATGAGTTGGATGTGAAACCAGGGCAATCTGACCTGAGATCCTCCTCGTCACCCATTTCCACCCCGGCCTCACGCAGCATAGCAACGCCCTCGGTGTACTCCAGTCTTAGGGTGGGCTCCAGAAACTTGAAAGGCTCGCTGGGGAACTGCTTATTGACAGTCTGGATCTCCGTTTGGAAGCTGATGCAAACAAACATACAGTAAGAACTTCTCAGGATCCAGGTTAAGAGGTCAAACCTGCAACTCCCAACACAGCTAAATTGTAAGGAATACTTTGGTGTGTCAACATTTTCTTCTGGTTTCATACAGAATTTATATAAATATTGACCTTTGGCCAATAAATGTTGAATTTAATGTAGTGTAAGAAAGTAAAAAAAAAAAAAAAAATCTGTCAAAACCACAATGTCTAAGAGTTTGCTGAGACGAAGAGTCCACAGCCTATGAAAATGGGTTTACATCAGAAAACAAAAGTTCAGAGCGAATCTGTTGGTGCTGGAGGAAAAGAGGAACTATAGTCACAAGTTGAAACCTCGCAGCCACGGCTGACGTACAAAATGTACACTTGGTGAGATCAATTCATATAAACAAACAACTGCTTCCCACACGCCACTGAACACATGACGCTACGTTTGAAAAAAAAAAAAAAAAAAAAAGTTGTTTTCTTAACACCTTGTACCTTCTGCCTCCACAATTCTATAGCTAACTGGTGACATACTAAAAAGGTGAGAATATAGAGGCTGAATTTGAACACACATGCAACGTTAACAGGAGTCACATACGGCAAAATGTTGCCTGCAAGGTGACACTGAAATACCTTTCAAAAATGACAGTCTCTCCACATGAAATGTCTCAACTCGGAATGTTTTACCAGGATTTTATAGAAGTGGCACCACTAGGAGGCAATAAAGACACATCCTAGTGTTCTCCAGCCCGTACCTGATGTCGGTATTTTTTTTAAGAACTGCTCCTGTCAAAATCAAACTTTTAAAAAAGGTGAAATACTGGCTGCGTATTCTGAGTCAGTTCTGCAGCATCGCTGTCTAATCCTTTGTCTCACTTGTCTCTTAGACCCTTGAAGATCTGCACCATGGTGTCAGTGATGGAGTCGATCACTTCGTGGTAGTGGTAGTTAAAGGCCATCTCAATATCCAGACCCACAAACTCGGTCAAGTGACGGTGGGTGTTGGAGTCTTCTGCCCTGAAAACTGAAAGACACAGGTTCAGAAAAGACAAAAACAATAGGACTGGACACAGAGAGATCACCATAAACATCCACACAACACTGTTCTTACAGAGTCTAAGACGTTAAAACTGTGACAAGTTGTTAGCCGAGTATTGATTCTCTGACATGCCAAATCAGAGGTGGTTGTATGAAGACCTAACAACATATAAAGGGTTCATATCCTTTGTCTGAGAATCAATTGTGGCTGAACTGATAAATCACTGCTGTTTGTCAAACTGGCAGGTTAAGTATGTTCCACACACACACACACACACACATACAAATAGGTGCTTGAAGAAGTGTGTGTGTGGGAGGGGGACGGGCCCTAGTGAAAATCAGGCCCGCAACTTTAAACAAAAGTTATTTTTGCTTTGCAGCCACAAACAGATTAATTCGGCTGTTAGACTCCAAACCCAACATCAGCCCCTCTGAGCTGCCTTGTTCTGACATTTGGCTCTTCCCTGCTGGAGCTCTTTGACAGGTTTCGAATGGTTGCACCATATCTGTAGGCATATGTGCCTCAGGCACTGGGATTTCCTCCAGAGCCGAATCTTCCCTTTGGCTGAAGTGGCTCAAATGTGTGAACAGCGCAGTGCCTCCGCAATAATCCGGACAGGGAAACAGCTTGTGTTCCAGTATATTCATTTCTCATTTGTACTGATGGTGGCAGTGCCTGCTCACTTAGATGAGCTGCAGGTTTTCTTAAACCCTTTACATGAAGACTATAAAAGGTCCCACTGAGCCGTGAACACAATATACCTCTCCTAATCTAACCGCAGCTGGGGCCTGTTTTAAACTGAATATCTCATTAAACAGCATATTTAAATCTTTCCACATTCCTGACAGCCATTTACAGCACAGGAATCTGAATGCGTGGGGAACTCACCTGGTCCCACACAGAAAACCTTCTCAAAGTCAGCACAGATGCACATCTGCTTGTACAGCTGAGGAGACTGGGCCAGGTAGGCGCTGGTTTTAAAGTACGACACAGTGAAGACATTTGCTCCACCTTCACTGGCAGCTGGAAAAGAACACAAACAACTTTTAGACAGGAAATGGAGTGCTCTCTGATGTTGAATGCATAAAACGACCATTATTTGCACCATAAATCACCTGTTCATTTTGCAGTGAACAGCTATGGTAATCGCTCATAATGTTTAGCAGCTCGAGTGCACGTTTTTGCCTGGCATGATGTTCCAAATTTAACTTACATAGCAACTTTAGATAACATCACCAGTTCCTCATTTGACAGATGTCACGGGACATTATGTTGGCCCTACTGTCACTGCAGGGTGGTTCACCCTGTATAGTCTGTGTGTGTGTGTGTGTGTGTGTGTGTGTGTGTGTGTGTGGGTGTGTGTGTATGTACCACTAGTGGTGTGAGCAGGAAGATGTGGTTTCTACTAGAACACAACGTTGATTTACGAGTGCCGCCAAAAAAAAAGTGCGGCAGTTTTGAATTGTTTGTGGTGAGCTGGGCCCATGTGATTGGCTAGAGAAAAAGCAGAAGGAAAAGGAATGGTACATTTGTGTTTAAGAAAACAAAGCCTGTTGTTATGGCAACCCTAATTCAGGTATTATGATTAAAATGGCTAAAAATACAGGGTTTCATGATTCAGAATTAAGTGTGGTCTGTCCATTATTCAAATCTTGTCAGCAGATGTTTATCTCACATAAAACACACTAATCCAAAATGCACCAGATCAAAATAATCTCCACCATGAGCTATATTTGCATTGTTAAAACTGCACCGATTACAAACAGCTCAGTGCTACAGTGACAAAGCTTTCACTTTAAATCCACATCCATGTCTTTCTCCTTGTGAGATAAGGTGTTTTGTGACAAGGATTAAAGGTCCAGGATCTAACACTGCTGCTGCAAGACAAAATTGATTTTCCACACTTGCTTCTACAAGTCCACAGGTTTGTTGTCATATTAAGTAGTTCTTAGCTGCTTACAAAGAAGTTAACAGATGAAAACATCCTAGGGGCCTTAGATGAGGACCAGCATCGATGCTTCAACTGAACGTCATCTTAATTTAAAATGTACGGTAGTCTGGAGAAAGAAACCTGCCCAACTATGTAATAGTGACGTCACTTATGAACATCTGTTGGCATTACTGAAAATGATTTCATGTGTGTTCGTGGCTGGGCAGCTCCGCTTCAGCATCAGTGTGTGTGCATCTGCACCTGATATGATTTTAGGGGTCTGGATCTCCACAAAGCCCTTGTTGGTGAGGGTGTCCCTGAAGAGCTGGCACACTCCCGACTGCAGGCGGAAGATGGCCTGGCTGGTGGTGGTCTTCAAAACACAAACACATACGTGCAAAATGGCACAATTACCACATTTGGACTTTTTTTTGTAAGATTTGTGAAACAACACAAAAGAATTGTTAAAACAAAGAGCAGATTCCTGTCCTGGAACCTGCTCTTGACATAAAGAGGCATTATGTGCATTCAAACCCAACAATTAAAAATACTTGGAGGGAGAAACACCTAAATGAATGTGGGTGTTACAGTAAAGCCCCAAACCTTCCGTGAATGCAGCACTTCGGTTCTTTTGGGAGTGTCCTCCGGGGCTTTAACATGACTCATTTGGACTCCTACCACTGAACTGGTGATGTTCAGCCCAGGTTATTATACATCACAGAGACAGACTTTACTAAAGGGAGGTTTCAGTTCTCTCTTTCACCCTCGTGTGGAGTCCGTTTGGTTCTGGGAAGCTCAAGCCTCGTCTGAGTAAATGAAAATGGCAACATCGTCACTGGTTCTTTGGAAGAAGTCAAGAAAAAAGAACTTGTGCAGAAACCATCAGAAACCAGTGAGAGGCTGAGCTGTGCCTCATGCCAACAGAATAAACCAGTGATGGAAAGATAAGACTGTGAGTAGGTGGTGACAGGCACGTGGCATCTTTTTTTTAAAAACTGGCACTTCCTGTGATGTGTAGACTCAGGGTGGGGCCCCCAGACATCAACTGGTATTGCTGTATTGTCACATTAAGAAGAAGAAGCTGGTCTGAAACCTGGCTGTGACCACAATACACCACCACTGTCAGTTATCAAACCATTTTTTTAAAAAAAAATCAACTCCACCCTCAGCTTCAGTCTGCTTTTGAGTAATTCATCAGGTTCTATAAACAACGCCCCACCAACCAGCCTGAAATTACAATAACTATCAATTACATGTCAATATATACTGCACAGACCTTGTGTGTGTGTGTGTGTGTGTGTGTGTGTGTGTGTGTGTGTGTGTGAGAACATTGTAATTCTCATTAAAATGAACATTGTCCTTGTGGGAGGCTTCCCTAGTGCGATCGATCTGGTCTGTGGAAGTTGCAGGTGGGGGGTTGCATAAGTGCTAAATTATTATATGTGGCACTTTATGGTTTCCTTTAGGAGCACCTGTGTGCTAGTGTGGGAACCACTTTACTGCTTCATGGGGCTCTAAAGTGCAGAGCTGATGACAGACCCTTGCACATGAGCTCAAAGGGCACCGTCTCGCAAAAACAGGTGTTGTTGTGAGTGGTCTGTCTCCGTACGCCGCTGGTGCCTTCCTGCCTGCTGCCTCACACACACAGGAGGCATACATCAAAACAATGAGAAGCTCTGCGGTTCAGTCTTGACTGCTGCCTTGCGTTGCACATCTAATACTCTCCAAGACATTCATAGATCCGGGCTCTTAAATCACATGCTATCTTTGTCACTTTAGAGGAGTAGGGGCTGGTATTGCATTTGAAAATCTAACGTATAAAAGTCCCTTTACTGTCAAAGAAAGGCTTTACATTTCTGCATGGTTTCTGCTGAGCTTTTATGTAAATGCACTACACTGCTGATATAAATATGTCACTGATTCCTCTCATACATCTGAAAGGCTTTTTTTTTTTTTTTTTTAATATAGTTCTAGACATTTACAAAAGCCTCAGGTGATAAATATTTTATTCAACATTTCAGGACCATACAACTGAGGACGGAATCAGACAGTTATTACAGACCAACATTCAACTGTTGGCAAACTTTTGGTTACATCAAACACAGCACAGAATGTGTTGCAAAGTGTTTTCAAAATCTTTCTCATTGAACTATGGGACCAACTTACCCTGAGATCGATCACCCTGTTGTCCAGCCTGGTGTCCTGGTTGACAGTAGCTCTGCCTTCCTGGGGACAAACAAAAACAAATCACCATTTATGAAATATTCATCGATCTAACCAGTTTCCACACACCCACAACTGGGAGCAGCTCAAAGCAAGTGTACGCAAATTAATTCACTTCAGACTGTTTCTTGTCTGGATTGTCTTGGTGGCATTTCATCCCACATGCCTTTGTAGTTGCTGCTACACGATATTATGCAGGCAAAGGCACTGGACAAAAAATAAATAAATAAAACAACGAGAAAAACGTTTCATTGTTGAAGGTACCGCCGGTTCCAAGGTCACACGTGTCGGGCTTCCTCAGAGGATCACTGGGCTCCAAGCTAATGGCCTGCATATCAACATCCTGCTCCAAACAGCCCCACACACAGGTACAAAAGGTTAGACAGGCAGACAGTGAGATAGATGGGGCCGTTAAGGCCTGTTTCTCTCAGGAGAGCAGGTACTGCTACAAGCGTGTGACTGACATGTTAAATCCCCACAGAAAGCAGCGAGGATGCTGCTGCAGCTGCACAGGCTGCCTTCCTGGACCGACACAGACAGCCTCATCTGCCAACAGATGCCTATTTTCTTGTGAAATCGATACCTTTGCTTAAAAATGGCTGAATACCACAAGAAATAAAGAAGACCACGCAAGAGGAGTCATTCATTTGCTGCGTCTATAAAGGAGGCTGGTGCAACAGGTAGACTTGTGCTCAGCTGTTCCAGAATCCTCCGTGATTAATAACCATCAAAGATCAATTAAACGGTGAGTGTGGGTGGGTGGGGGGGGTAATGATTTCTTAAATGAACACGATTCAACCTTGATGCGCAAATCTTCTTAATTGGAATTCAGAGAGCTCCATAAACCCTGGCTGCCGGCCCTTATAAACAGCACGGTGGAACTGCGGCTTGCATGGAAATGGCGGAGTCAAATAAGGTGACGTTCCTGCCTAAATGCCTTGCCAGTCACTCGGCTCTTGAGTTTGTTTGTATCAGCCTGGTCTCATTATCTGATCGGAGTGTGTTGAAAAACACTGATGTTTATTGTCCTTGCTGACAATGTCATTACTAGAACAAACAACGACAGTTAATGATGGGACTCGCTGGAATTTTGAAAAATCAAACAAACTGATGAATTGAAGAATAATTATTCATCAGTTTGTCACTGCACATTTGAACTCATTTATGCATGTCACAAGTCTTCACTGCCATCAGCTAATTTTCAGCCATAACAAAAACTGCATTAATCACATACCCACTGGCGCTAATGTGGATTTAATGTGATCTTTGGAGCAGTGTTGAAGTGAAAACACTGAGATCAGTCTTGGATGTCAGTCAATAATGGGAGTAAAGGGAAATGTGGGTGAGGATCATTAAAAAAACAGGTTAACGCCCATGCCCTCTCACCTCTTCCCCCTCCGCATCAGGCCTGACAGCATCGTCCAACTGCAGGGGGAGACGAGGCTCTGCCTGGCTGACAACAAAAATCTGAAAGGAGGAAAAAAAAAAACCATTCAGATCATTAGATCTGCAGGCATAGTTTGAGTTTCTTGTTATTAGCTTAAAAAAAAGAAAAAAGAATGAACATAACTGATTTACATCTTCAGGCAGCTTAAGCATATTGAGCGCAGATGCAGATTTGAGATACGCAAAGATAGAAATTCATGTTAAATGACAACATTTAACATGAATGTGGCTCTCTGAGTAAGCTTATGATCATGTGCTGATAAGGAACGAGCCAAACTGTGTGTGGGTATTTTCATATTTTCCTTGCATTTCTGGCGTGTCCTCACCTGCTTCACTGATATGGATCAAATTTATCAGACGCCACGTACCGTTTGAGCATACAGGCATCACTTTGTGTGTTTTTATTCGAAAAATGCATTTTTGTTCCTGCTGCTCCTGGTGCGTTTAACAACTGCAGAGAAAAAGGCATGCCCACCCTCTCAATGTGGAGCTCCACATCCTGCTGGGAGCAACTCTCAATCTTCTGCTCTACTTTCCTCACCGATGCCTCCACGTCTACAATGCTTTCCTTGGTGATGCTGCGAGAGACAGTTAGCAGGGTAGTGAGCAAACAGATCAGACTTAGATAAAGCAATCAGCTGTGTGGGAGGGCGAGTGACTGAGAAAAATATTCCATTAAACAACAACTGACATTTGCAGAGGCACAGTGTGAGTGTCATTGTTGTGGTTTAGAGAGTGTAACATGAAAATGGGTAACAGATTAGTTCAAGTTGTGGCTTGACAGCATTTCATTTTCCAATGAAAGTGTGTGAAACCGCTGTAAATAAGCACACACACTGTCTTTCTGTTAGAATGGATTAATGGCCAAAGGCAGTAAGACAGTGTGTAATACTTTAAATCTTTGTGGAAAAAAAAACATTAGCATATTTAGTTAAGAGTTCTGGATTATGTAATTTAGCTACATTCTCATATGATCAATATGTGCCGTGTAAAAACTATATCCAGTTTTTGGTGTGATTTCAGGGCCCTGTTTACAATCCCAAGCTGACATGTTTGGATCCCTCTGGGTTGCAGATCCAAGTCAAGGCAGGAAGGCACATTTTGTGTAAAAGGGGCAATTCTCAATCAGTCTGATTAGTCGTTCCTTCATTACAAAAACAAACAAACAATGTATATATGCATGGTGAAGAGGATTAGCTTAGTTTATAGCTGCTTCATTGACTGGAAATCTTAAATTTGCTCTGCTATATACTCCTATTTTGTCCCATCGTCTTTAAAGCGCAACATTATCCTGTTATCCAGACTGTTGCTAAACACTGACTGGCATGTTGCACATGGCCAGATGGGAAACCAGTAGCAGTCCTTCACTCCAGCTGATTAAAAGGCAGTAATGGCCGAACACTGGGGTGATGTCCCCTCAGCCATGTGAAAACTACAACTTCAGTTATTTTCTTCCAGCTGGTGGGTTAGACAAATAAATCCCAGTGCTAATAGAGTCTGCTGGACAACTTGGAGCTCCGTGGGGGCAAACACAACAGGAAATAGACCAACAACCCAAAACTGAGGGTTGACAAGTAATATAGAGATGAGAAACAAATGTTAGAGGACAAGGAGGATAAAAATATCTTCTTATGAGATTGATTCACTGTGAAATTAGAGTCTAATCCTTGTATTTCATGGTTGCCAACTAACTGACCTGCCTGCAGTCATGCTGTTTTTTCCCCCCATTTAGTTCCCTTCAATTACAAAATCAGAGTTTGTCCTGCACCTGAAAAGTAAAGCCATTTGTTAACCCGGCAGGAAGCAATTAAAAACAGAGCGAACTGAGCATCAGCAAAATTAATGGGCTGCATGAGAGCATCATCAACTTGTGTTCATTTCCCCCCAATATAACACAACCCATTGACCAAGGCAGTCAAAACCTCAGACACCATGAACTTTTTACTTTCCACATCACATTCTGAGATCCTTTATTATTAAAGGTTGCAGAATTACATTTATTCTAAAACTGTAACATGTTAGTATCCTAAAATCATGAACTGGATATACAGTCAGGCAAACATCAAGACACTATGATTATTTTCAAGTGTCTTGATCAGCAACTCTATAAGAAACCCTGACTCAATTGGGTGATGAGATGTTGAATAAAACTGACAGACTTTACAGTACACAACAAGCAGACATTATTATTACAGGATTGGAAGCCAAATACTTTACCTTCTGCACTTCAGAGTAAAGCAGCCACTGCAGCTGAACAAAACCTGCGGTGTCTCAAGAACACTTAATTAAATTGTGAGGCTGAGGGGAGGATGACTTGGATATACAACGTGCGAGAGGATGATACACCGGCAGTCTCATCACCGGCCCCAGCGTGATTACGAGGGGATTTACTTGTAATCCTGGCTCTTGCTCACGCTTGTCAATCATCACGCCAAAGTATGTGAGGTCAGCCACAGGAGGGAGTAAAGCCACTTGTTCTTCAAGGGTTCTAACAGGCTTTTGTGAAACTGTATGCTGCTGCAGGCCTCGGGTCTTACTGAGGGATGATTATCTGTCTGTTCACGTTGTCTCAGCAGCACTTTCACTCGCTCTGATGTTAGGCGGCAACACATTGCACAACAATCCAACTGCCTGACCACAGCATTGCGGCATTATCCAAAAGTTTCAAAAATATATTGAAATTAAGTCAAACACAATATCCTGTGATATTTCTACAATCATTTGAGACTGTGCTGTGGTCAGACCGTGCTGCTGGGGTCAGTGTGTGTGTGTGTGTCTGTCCAGCAGGGGTCTGAGCAGTGACCCTGCCCTCATTAGAAACAGGTTTGAGCCTGACCAGTTCAACAGACAGCAACGTTCTGCTGAGAGGCTCAGAGGACCTCATTTATTCATAAACGGATAATTTACACACATGTGGATTCAAAAAGTGGATGAGTTGCATCAGCGTGAAACTGATGCAGCTTTCTGCAAGCCTGTGACCCTTAGTGGAAGGCCTGATTTAAATAAAGATGAAACCTCTGCATTACTTAACTGCATTATAAAACACTAAAACTACCATTTCAGTGCAGCAAATGCCTCTTATCTCTGATGTCTTTGCATACTGTCAAATGAAGTTATAAATCAATATCAGTATAAGAAAAAATGTCAGTAACTTTTCTGTGTATCACAGATACACACTGTGAATTAAATGTCAGTCACCATAACCCATTTTTCCATTTCACGGACCTCCAGTCATTCTGCTGATGCTAATTTAACTAATACCATTTAAAAATTTTGCCCCCTCTGATAAAATCTAATGTATCTGCAATCCTGACAGAAACTGCTCCATTAAATCACTGGTATGTCCAACCCCATTACCGCCAGCTTTTGTTGTCAACTGAAAGATGACTGATTCCCTCCACCTCCACTCTGCCTCAGAATGTGTGACTATTAGGGCCCAGGATTTTCCCACCATTGTTTGCGCCCTCTCCGACAGGAAGCGCAGTCTCGGCACTCACTTTGCAGCAAACTTGACCATCTGCTTGCTGGCACGATCTCCCACTGCGACTAGAGCTTGCACGTTGAACTGCTGCTGACGCAGGACCAAGAAACACTGCTTGCCTGAAAATACAAACAACAGATTGAAGCAGGCTGTTAAAAAAAGTGCTGCAATTAGTCCTCAACAGGCTTGCCAAAGCAAAAAGGCTGTTTTCTTTGCAGAAACGTATGCTGGCTTAGTAAAAGCCCTGCCTGTTTCTCTCTGCCATCCACAGGTACAGGTAAAGTGTCAAACAACTGTGAAGTGGCATTCTCTTTGATGCAAACTGTGTGGAGAAAGGTTAATTGCTACCTTCCTAACAAACACACACCTACGAAGAGTGTAAACGTTAAAATAAATTAACAGCAGGCCAGTAGACAGTCGGACCACCCAGGGAACTTTGATGTTTGCTGGCTGTGAGAAAGAAAGAAGGAGGGGGGCACCGATTTCAGAACCCCACCAGCAGATGCATCTCTTTCCAAAGCAAATCAGGATGTTATTCTGCTCACATCCTTATTTCACATCCTTACTGATCAGAGAGAATGAAGACATGTCTGGTAGGGAAATAACTATAAAGGTTATCTCCAAAGGAAATTGCTATAAAAATACACAAGTGGTATTTTTTACCAAAAAATCACCTCATATCAAAGCATGACTAATACATATCCTTAAGTTATTACAGGTAATTTTCTGACATTTAAAAAAAAACTTTCATCCTGGCCAAATAACAGTACGAAATTATTATATTGTTTGTAAGATGTTATTATATTGTTAAAATATTATTGCATTAAGTTAAATATTAAATCTTATAATGTAACAGAGTGGACGTTCAACAGAAAACTTCAGCAAACAATTTTAAGCCGTCAGTGTTTTGTTTTTGTTTTTTGGTGTTTTTTTTTCCGTCCGAAGGTTTAGCAGCTTGTAGAGTGATGTCATGACATTAAGGTCATGGGAAAAGGGAAAGACTTGGACTAAAGCATTCTGAAAAAAAAAGCAGCGATGCCCACGGCAGACGTGTCAGATGTGTCATAAATATGCAGAGGATTAGCGCTGGGGTCATCTTATCTCTGTCGCTTGCACTAAAGAAAGCTGCTCAAAGCTGCAAACTGAACTTGTGAGGCCTGCACTCACCTTTCGCTCTGCTGGTGTGGACTCGGGCACGCAGCCAGATCAGCTGGTCAGCTTTCTCAGGAGTCAGGTCTTGGACGCGCACCAACACCCTTTCTGCCTCACACATACACAAAGAAAGAAGAACTTCAAAAAGGCTCCCCCCGACCCTTACACACTCCTGAGGGCACAATGTAAATGCAAGCGCAGCCATACAATAACCTGCTCGGATTACAGACATGTCTAATAAATAAGACACATTAGAGTCCTGCCAAAAAGCTGTCCAGCTCAACCATTCTCTGAGAGCTGTATGACTAATTGGCTCTCGTTTCACCACTGTCACTCAGACAGACACTTTCTCTTTATTATCAATGTGCAGAAGACAGCCATGCAAGGCTGGAGGACATGAAAGCCCTCACGCGGTCACACCCCCACCCCGTCCCTACGGCTGAGGCTGGAACGCAGGTGAGGGAGGCCCCGCATTGTTGGAGCTGAAAGACTATCCAGACAGAACGACGACCTCAACAGGTCTGACTGCCGTCTCAGACATCTAGGTGTGATCACAACCGTTGCCTGACAACACGTTTTATCTATTTAATGCTTGCAAACGTGGTATCAGTCACCAGTCAGAGATGAACTTGGGCAAAAAATCTGTTTTACTTTTGCGGTAACTTTTCAATAACAGGAAACCAGAAGAGTGTAGGATTTTATTCTGAGAAACTGCAACACCTACTTTGATCAAGTTGATTTTACTTGCCACTGTTATTTTTAATATGGATGAGGAACAGAAGTAAAAATGTAATGACACCCAAAGGATGATTGCATTGTTATAAATGAGAAGAGTTTTTAGAACAATTCCTCTATATTTATATTCCAACTTGTGCTTGTGTCTCCTTGGCTAATGGGGGGGGGGGGGTGTTTAAATCATACCCACCCAGTTTTTGTTGGGACTGGAACATGGGTAACATGCCATATCGGTCCTTGGCAAAGTCCTGAAAGATTTAAAGAAAGGCATGGCAGTAATTCCATCAAACAGATAAATAACTACACAAGAACTTCCTGTTTTTGCTAGCCTGTGCTTCTGACAGGCCTCAAAGTCATGTGTCTACCGCAGACAGCAAGCCTTATCGTGATCTCAGAAGGAAGTTGTTGAACATCAGACAAAGATTTCAGCATGCAGGTAGTTGGCATACAAAATGTAGCAAAGGTGTGATAATACAGTGAGAATCAAAGGTGAGAAAAAAGGAGTGAAGGAAGAGACGTGACATCTGCGGGGGGGATACTCACATCTTCTTCTGTGCTCTGCTGCTCAGCGGCCTGAAAAAAAAAAAAGCCAACTGAGGTTTAGCAGGCAGTGGCAGGAAATGACACGAGTGTTATCTTAAATTTAAAACATTAAAAACATTTCAAACAGAGCAAGTGCAAATATTTGCCTCATCGGTCATGTCAGTATTGTTTTCATTTGGAGCTATCACAATAAAATTGATATGTATCTCAACACCGAATGAAATTAATGAATCATAACTCAGATGGAGACCTTGATTCCTGGAAAAAACGCACTGCTCTGACGGATCACAGACGACGAGTAATGGCAGGAGAAGACACTGCTTGCAAAGAGACACAGAGTAAAGGGACAGATTCTTTATTTCTGCACTGACTTCTATTCAAATGACTCCGACAACACAATAAGGTTCAGTCTTGGCAAAGTGACTCCTCCATTTTCCATGCAAATTGATATCAGTGTATGGGAAAGGTTGGTGGCAGTGAACTGAATTGAAATCAGCCATCCTTGGTAGAATAACACGGTAATAGATAATATCAAATAATAATAGATGATATCAAATGAAACTGGAGCTTCCAAACAACAAACAGCAGACCCAAAATTACATACACAGAACAAAGGAAATCTCGTTTGTATGTAATTCCAACATGCAGGGAAAGCATTAAACAGAGGTTTTTCCATTAAACATCAGCACCTTTTCAATTTGACTCATTCAAATGGAAAAAATCTACGCCAGTGTTCCATTTTAGTGTGTTACAGCACACAATTTTAGGACATATTTATGGAGATATTTCACTGTTATTTTACTGTTTGCTGTTAAATCATTTTTGTTAATAACTTGCTTTTATTGTGTTAAAATTCAAAGTAGATCCCGAGGAAATCGTGGAAAATGACCCAATTCATCACATTAGACTTTCTCACAACAACTCAAGCCGGGTCAAATGGATTTTCCTCCGCCACGTCGGCTGTTCTACAAAGCAGCGATTCCCATGGTTCCGCACTACTTGTTTTGATCAAGATGCCCCCATAGACCAATAAATCACACACTGAGTAGTCAAGACAGCCTGAGGAAAACATAGTACTGATCTACAAAGCCAAACAGAAATCAGACATCATCGGCAGTCTCCATTAACATCTGTCACATTAAAATAAATATTGTATTTATCCCTTAAATAATGTGAGGTCTAACAAGCATGAAGCACTGAGACATACTAAGGAGCCGTGCTGACAAACTTGCTGACAAAAACCCGTGAATGTCAAAATGAATCCTGGTTGGTAGTTTTAAGACCAACAGCTGATGATACAGATGCAGATCGAGACTTCCTTCGATCCAATGGAGTAAAACTGCTGATGCTAAATAGAACTCTGACAACTGACAGAAAAAAAAACACGAATTCACAGACAAAAAAAAAGACCTCTAACTACTCAAAACCTTGGATGTGTCTGGCATTGCCATGCAGATGCCGTCAATTCCTGAAATAAGTCTGAGATACACACAGAACTGTGGCAATTTGGGAAGGAACACTTTGACAAAGAAGTACATAGCACAAATATTCAGTTGTTGAGTCTGTAAGAGAGAGCTGTGAAGGTAAAATAAAGGTCATTTGATCTTGTAAATTGGGCAAAAGAAAAGAGAGAGAGACATTATTAGGACTAAAAAGGAGTGTTGCTACACGTATTCTGTGGTCTCAAGCAACATGTTATGCAGTCAGTGTAAAGGAAAACAGAGCTTTGTTCGGGTGGATATAAACAAAACCTAAATGACAGGAATACTTAAACAATGGATAGTCTTTCCCGCACTGTGGGTAAGGGCACCTCCTGGACTCACAATGCTCAGCAGCTCTGCACGTTGAAACCCTAACAGCTGTTAAGAGGGGTCGACGGATGTGAATCAAAAAGGAAAAAAAAAAAAAAAAGAAAACAGCCCACTGACCAATTTGGCCTGTTTCTCAGCCTTCTTTGCAGCTTTCTCCGCTTCCTTCTGCTGTTTCTTCAGACCTTTCTTTGACTGAGCCTGCTCCTCCTCTGCTGCACTGAAACAGGAAGAGGCACATAACATAAACATCTCAGTCAACTTCCACCATCTATTTCTCCAGCATCCCATGAGGAAGTTGTTGACCGCCTGGGAAAATTAATTCTGAGCTGCGGTGACCTCCAGCTTTTAAGTCTACACTTTTAATTTCATTGTTATTTCAGACAAAACACTGTTGGCCTGTGTGAACGGGTCGCTTCGTGCAGGAAGGCACCTGCTCGTGAGAGTTTAACACACGCTCTGGCATTAAGACCACTCTCTGTGACACTTATAAATCCAGTATTGTATTTAAATGTTTTGTCACTTTACACAACACAAATGCTGATAAGCCTGTGCCATATGCCCATAGATCACAATACTTAATAATGATAAATCTAAATATATGAAGGTAAATGATACAGATAATAAAAAGTATGGAAATAAGAGATTAAATTAAGAGCACAACTTCATTTTATAAAATGCAGCATGAAAGGCCGAGATATTTTTTCTTAAAAAAATAAAACAAACTTTGCCCTTCCACACCAGACTTGTGTTCACAGCTATCAGAGAGGGATCAGACGAAATGTTTAGCTTAGCCAATAACAGGTGTCTCAACCTGAGAGAAGTGGCTGCACAACATGTCGGCTGTTTGAGCTTAGTCACAGGAAATAACAAAAACCAAAGGCCGACTTTAGCGATAATGTCTACAGCTGTGTTGTAAAATCCTGTTGAAAAACTGGATGATTAAGAGGACCATGTTATAAATCGGTAATTACCGAATCTTAAGCTGCTAAAATGTTTGTGGCCTAGCATTTACATCATGTTTTTGAATATTTAGAAGCAATATTGCTTCCTTATAACATCACCTGCTTTTTAAAGTACACAGGGAAAAGCCTGTAATCACCAAATGGTCTCTTTTGAAATAATGAATGTCTTCCCAAAATCTAAATCCTTGTCATCAATTGCTGTTATGAAACTGAGTTGGATTAAATTTATCTGTACATCTCTTTCTTGACAAATGCTGAAATATGCCATTTTTAAATCTGTTTTAAATTTGGTTAAAATGGCAAGCAAAAGACAACCAAATTTGAAAATAGTCCTTAATTTTTGTTATTCACTCCTCCAGCTGACTGTTAGCCTCCAATAGGCTTCTAAATTTCACTCAGCTGTTTCAACAGACAGACACCAACACATTAACACACACACACACACACACACACACACACACACACACACACACACACACACACACACACCCTAGCCTTGTTGAGGCTGTTTAACCAGATTTCATGATCATACCCTAAAGGGATCGAGCTATTTTCCATGTCTGAAACAAACATGTATAAAACATGTATAATCTGCTGTCAAAACAATAAAAAGAACAGATCATTGAACTTTCAGTTAATTAATAAACTTCTTATCGGTGAAGTGAATCACATAAACTGTTATAAAAAAGTCCAACAAGTGAACTCATAAAAAAAAGCTGCCATTTTATATCTGATGTAAGAATACAGATAAGTGTAATGGTGCTCTGAAGCTCAGTCAGGAGAAGAAACCCCCAAACGATAAACCTTTACTTCTATTAGTGACATTCACAATTCATAAACATAACACTAATTATTTTACAAATTATGTAATGTACATGTATCTGCTGTTGTAATTTCAACAACTATAACATATGCACCTATTGCGTGGGAAGTATAATAAAATTTAAAGTACTGCAATATTTCTCAGGGAAGGACGCTTAAAAGTAACTCCAGTCATTCCTCCAGTCAGTAGTTGCAGAATTTAAAAGTAATGCCATTTAGGGAAAGTGAAAAAAACAAGATTTGACAAGTTTGGAACAAGTTGCAACTTATTTACATTTTTTTTTAACTTATATACATTTCTATTTGAGTACGACACAAAAAGTGGGGGGACATAAACCAGGCACCTAAAGTAAAATTCCTTCACGTACTTTATGATATAATAATACAAGTAATAATAATAACATAGTTAGTTAGCTTAGTTTTTGTCTAATGTTTATTCATTGCAATCGAAAACTGCAAAAATCGTTGTAACAGACGTGCTGGCCTGCAAATATAGGACATTCTGTGGTGTTATGTACCTACATATACTTTATTATTATGTACAAAACTTTGTGTTGTCGTTGATTTTTCAGATGATGCAATCCACTACACGTTTTAGTAATGCAAGCTAGGCGCTACAAGCAAAACGACAAACGAGCTAACAAAAATATAACAGAGAAGCATGTCACGCATATTTCCCACATTATTCTTACCCTTTAACTTCCTCTTTAGTCATGTCGAGTTGTATTTTTATTCAAAAAGGACAAAGTATAAAACGATTGTGTGACAGACAGAAGAAACATCAGCTGTTCACGACGTGTACGACCACAGGAAAGAAGGACCTATTTAGACGGAGCACAAAATACCGTGTTGTATAGCATCCGGCAAGAAACAAATAGTTTCGTTTAAGTTCCTACTTTGGAAACAATCCGTATGTGTTCAACATGCACGTTTGTCGTGATGCTAAACCAGATTAGAACAGAACAGGCTACTTTTTATATACACCCTGTTTTAGAAAATAAGCTGTATGGAATAATTTAAGATATACATAGCTTTTCACAAAATTTGGTCAATCCACATGTGACACACTGCCTTATTGTGTATTATTAAACTTAAAATTACTGTGTTATTTCTACAATAGTGTCTACTGTATAAATTGTGTTTGCTAGTTTCTATCTAGTCTGTACTCCTCAGTCTTGGAAAGTTGCAATGTCTTCAAACTGTATCTATAGTGCCAGTACTCTGTTGAAAGTGTTTGACTTTTATTTGTGTAAAGGTAATGCTGGTGCTATTTGATAGCTATTAATGTACAGGTTGGTATATGGAAGATGCACCTAATGAAGAGTTCTGTACAGAACTGCATGCAACATGAGCACCGTGTGTGGCCTTTTTTTGATCACATGCCCGAAAGCACTAAAATGACTCACCGTGAAATGAATTTCATGCCTTTTGGTTGGTCACACCAAGTGCATCCAGGTACACCAACATTTAAAGGAATGGCTCTCTGACTTTTGCAGGTTTTAAAAACAGTGGGGGTCAAAGCTTTTCTTAGGCTGTTGGTCACAGGATCTTTCAGTACAGGAAACAGCCTTCATGCTGCTTACATTTCAACCTAAACAATGTAACCATTAGTGGAGCAGGTAACTACCCCAAGGGACTATTAATGATGCTGCTTCTTGCACTCGTGATTCTTGCGAGCACATAAATATTGTGTCTTCATTTCTTGAATTTAAAAAAATACGCTAACATGTTAAATGCTGCAGAGGCCTTGAACAGTGTGGACAGTGGTCTCAAATCACAGTATGTGATTGGTAGTGACAAACTGGTGGGAGTTATTTCCTGTCTGTTTCAACAGCTTTGGCCTTTAACCCCAAAAGCAAACAAGAAGCACTTCACTCCTGCAAAATATACACGAGCTTGTTTTGATTATTGAATCAAGTCAGAAAGGGTGACTCCTTCACAAAATGGTACCGGAAGATGATGTTGATGTTTTGCAAAGGCAATGGCGACAGTGTTTTGAGATTATTATCATATTACTCAATGGAAAATAAACCCTTGTTATGTTCATGTTGATGGGGCAATATTCTGATTTAGGTTTTTATGGTGTGGAGCTTTTTTCTCACAAAGACAACCAAAAAAAACCCTCAATTATTAATGAAAGAGCAGCCTCCGGCATTCAAGTGTTTAATCCCAAGGGGGATATGAGTGCTTTCTTTTTTTTATTGAATTTGATGGATTAGGTAAGAGCAACATTTGTTTTCACTGTGACTAAGTAGTTTGTGGCAACCCCCCCCCCAAAAAAAGAAAAAACAGAGGAAGCACATGATCTCTTGGATCCAATCTGAGCATGTGATGAAACTATTTCTTAATTCATACATGTCATGTTTTTCTAACAGTGTATTGGCTAAGTTATAATTTTGTGTGGGTTTTTTTTCTTCCTTCTTTTCAGTCGGGTAATTTCAAACGATATTATTTCCTTAATATACAATTCAGGCACCCCTTTGCTAACAACTTCAACTTGCAACAGTGACAGGAGCAGATGCAAAGGATTAATTGGAAGGTACTGAGGTGTTAATGGCAGATCCGACCCAGCTCTGAGGGCAGGGGACCTCAAATGCAAATCCTGAATTGTCTGGGAACATTTCCAAATGAAAAAAAGCATCTTTTGTTTCATCCCGTAGCACCGCAAGAGACCAGAACCCCAAAATATCCATTAACCTTGTGCCTAGATGAGGGCACTTCACACCTTTTTTACATGTAAAGAAATGGAAATGCAGCACCACTGGAGCCTTGAATGGACTACACCGAACAGCCGTCATCTGACGACTCTCATTCTCAGTGACATCCTTTGTTACCAGCTTCCTTTGGTCTCCAACATCATTCAGACACCTTTCCTGCCAGATTCATTCTCCTGGAGTTACTCTTTGTGCAAAAGTTGTGTGTTTTTATGTTTCATCCTTATAATCCCAGTGGATTTATCACAGCAGAAAACTGTCTGCATATTATCAGAACGCATTTGATGTGATCCACTGCGTGAGTTTATGAAGAAAATGATGTCAATATAGTTTACAAGAGCAAGACAATAGATGCAAAATGTCTCCCCAAACAGCAGACACCTTCTGGATGCTATAACCAAAGATTTTAGCATTTGTGCCACAGATGTTTAAACACACAGATGTTCTTGCAGTTACGGGCCTGTTCTGCTCTGACTCCTGCTTTTTAAGTCAGATCAGGTGGAAACATTTGTTTGTAACCCCCCCTCCCCCAAACACACACCCACACCCCATCCCCCACCCCCATGGAAAAGCTAGTTAAAAATGCAACCAACACAGTCATTATGAGAGGCATCAAATGTCTTTATTTTTAACATCACAAAACACTCATTTTAAATGGTAAAAAAAGCAGCATGCAGTTTCTCTTACAAACATTCCAGTGTGAATGACATCAATAAATTATAGCTTTCAGGTAACATACTCACACATAAGTGCGAACACACATAATGCTACAAACTATTTACAGTTCTTTAAGAACAGCTACCATCTTTAAAAATAAAGTCACATTTCAAAGCAGCAAAAAGAATTTGCAAAATTGAAAATAGAAGTTAACTGTAAAGCTGAGACATTGCCTGAGAACAGAATATAAAAACACACACAGCAAACAAGGCAGAAAGATGTCAAATTGTATAAAAACTCTCTTTTTTTTTTTACATTTGTACAAAGGGTAGTAAGTTTTTGGAATTGAAGCTTAGTTTCATCCTCCCCTGAGAAGAAACAGTCAAAGAGTGAGAACCAGACTGTTAACTTGACAAAACACTTGAGGACTCAGACTCGGTGGACACGGATGAAATCGGCCCTCGTTTCTTGGTCATGAGAGTCACTTTCTGGCTGGACCTGCTGGTGACTGTCAGTGCATTCCTGGCAGATTTCTTAAACTTCACTCCCAGGAAGGCGTAGAGGATGGGGTTCAGGCAGCAGTGAAAATATGCCAGGGCCTCGGTGATAGAGATCCACTTCTCCACCGCCTGTTGCAGCTCACAGGAGGAGGGGACCACGTTCAGCATTATCAGGGTGTCCAAAAAGATGCCGACGCAGTAGGGCAGCCAGCAGGAGAAGAAGCACAGGATGAGGATGACAGTGGTCTTCAGCGCTTTCTTCTTCAGCACCTGGCCCTTGACACCTTGTGACAACTTGGAAATGATGATACAGTAGCAAATGAGAATGACCAAACCGGGCAGGATGAAGCCCACCAGAATGTGTTGGAAGCGGAATATAGCGGTCCATATCAGGCTGGTTTCTTCTGGGTAGATGCGCTGACAGATGAACCTCGACTGTGCAGTTTCGGTGTTTTCCTCGATGATGTCGATGTTTGAGGAGCCTGAGCTCTGCACCCTAGCAAACACAAAGTCTGGCACGGTTAATATTGCAGCAGGCAGCCACACGCCCACAAAGATCACTCTGGAGGCAAGTAGCTTTCTTGTGGCTTGACTGTTGGTGGCCCGCACCACTGCCAGGTATCGGTCCAGGCTGATGAAGGCTAGAATCAGCACGCTGCTGTACAGGTTGACTGAGTAGATCACGTGCACGGACACACAGAGGAAGCTCCCGAAGTACCAGTTACTGGCTGCGTCGACAGCCCAGAAAGGCAGCGTGAGGACAAACAGGAGGTCAGCCACAGAGAGATGGAAACGGTACTTGTCAGTCATGGTTTTGACCTTCTTCTGGTAGCCCATCACAGCAATGACTAATCCGTTGCCAATGATCCCCAGAAGAAAAATTATTCCGTAAACAGTGGGCAGGAAGATCTTGTTGAAGTTGTTGCCAAGCACCACGCCACATGGCTCCTCAAGGTGCAGGTCAATAAAATCCTCACTAAACTCCTCAGTCTCAAACATCTCTGAGGAGTTGTCGGTCCCGTTGTCCGAAAGATTAATTGAAAATGAAATCTGAAAGAAAAGAAGAAAAGTCAGAAATCGGCGGCAACAGAGGCAGTTTTGACCACTTTTATTGTAAATTCTAAAACAACCACACTTGTATATGTAAGATTTGGAGCAGTTGTGCTTTTATGGTTTTATGGTGATTAAACAAGAAATCCTCAATACTCACCGACATGTTTGGCACTGGTTGGTTACGTAAGTCCGGAGTCAGCGTGCGTTTGAGTTTAAAACAGCTGCATTTATCCGTTTCCATCGGGTAAATGCTGCCGCTCCTGACACCTCCCCCGGGGAGGAGCTGCAGCGACAGGATGCGCAAAAACGGCTGGGTATAAAACCAACAGCCAGAGCGCAGAAAGGCCGTGCGAGTTTCTGTCCTCAAAGCATCACCTGTTAAAAAATAATAATAATAATAATAAAAAAAAATAAAAAATAAATAAATAAAAAATAACACTCTAAAATCTAGAACCAATGTCTCCGGAACAGCGAGCAATGAAAGTGGGTGTGAAGACGACTGATTGCGGATCAGGGCTCCAAATATGTTTAATTAAAAGTTTCACTATAAGAAATAAATAGGCTACATTTTGAAGATGTTAGTACATTTCAGAAATAAAAGCGATTGACCACTTAACTGCTTTCATGTGCAGCAAAATGTGAGAATATTAGTGATTTACTTTGGCCCAAAAGCAACATGACTTTCAAAGTAACATGTATCTGCCTTGCGAATGAGAAGGAGCACAATATTAAACCTAAATATTCTGATGAAGTAAGGTGAAATTAATAGAGAAAAATGGACGTGGGAGTATGAATGGATTGTATAAATTAATATCATCGTGTGGAACATCAATACCATAACAGGTCCTGTGTTCATTCATGCAATAGTAAAAAATATATTTGGTTCAGCAGTATAAGGGGTCAGATCTCTCTCTCTCTCTCTCTCTCTCTCTCTCTCTCTCTCTCTCTCTCTCTCTCTCTCTCTCTCTCTCTCTCTCTCTCTCTCTCTCTCTCTCTCTCTCCCCCATCCATTCTGAATTGTACTCATTTCCACCAGTCATGCTGGATCCTCTAGACCCAATTTCCTCTCAATAAATCATCTGACAACTGCACCTGATGGCAGCTGGAATCATCAGCGGTTTGAATCGGTGCAGCGGATCTGAGTGGAGCCACACGGCCTATAAACTGGGATTTCCATCAAATGGTTAGTTCAAGTCGCCCTCTCTGATTTCAGCTGAGGCAGAAGGACCCCGAACCCCCATCCATCCTCCTCACTCTGAAACCAGATCCACTCTGTGTGGCAAACGTGTCTTTGATATGTGAGAGCGATGAGTGATGCAGCAAGTCGCTCTCTTCATAAAGCATCTTAAATACGTCAGTGACATATTGAAATCTTTCTGTGCTTGAATGACTTATGTTCACTTATGTGTCTGTGATTAAAATCAGATCCGCGCAGCCTGTGTGGACATTCTCAACACTTTTCTAATGTGTGATTGTGCTTTTGCAGCTGCGGGCGGGCGCTTTCAAACCCTGTAACCTGCAAATCCCCAAAAACTCAAACTCAACTTTGGTTTCAAAGCATCGGCATTGCGTTGTGAAGAAAAGAGGAAAGGGGGAAGTTTAAAGAATGGAGTCATGGGTGAATAGAAAACTAACATTAAAAGACAAAATCTAAGCATTTCCATTTGTGATGTGGCGACAGATCACAACCCCTGAAGGATAATCGTTTTAATTTAGTGCAAAGTCTGTCACTCTGCAGAACATCTGCTAAGAGCTTCTCGGTCTGTCGACTCTCATTTCAGCAGCGTGACAGGAGACAAATCTAATTCCCAGATAATTCATTGGAAATGCAGCTTTCAAACCCACCTCTAAGACGGATACACACCTTCACAAAACAGAAATTAGGTGCTGATGATAACAAAAGTATGATAAATGAATGTTGTAATGAAGAATCATCCAGCATCCAGGCGTCTGATGAGGACCTCGTTGGCTTTGAATAAATTGTAATAAGCATGTGATGAAGCTTATCAGAGCGTCTGCAGAATAATCCTGCGTGCCGGCGAGCTCCTGAAGAGAGGAACAGGCTAAATCTGCAGCTCAGAGAAAGGCCACTGTATTGATAGGATGCTCTTATCAACGTCATTCAGACCACAGGCAGTTGCTCTTTTATCTGCAGGCAAACACACCTGGATTTCATCTATATACATTAAACATTCCCTGAAATCACTTGTCTCGACAGCAGTGGGATTCTCTCACTTTTTTGGTATTTCTTTTGAATTTGTTTTTTTTAAAAAAAAGCCATACACTATCTACAAATGGCCAAGTTTTCCAGGAAAGAACATCTCATCGTGTATGTACAGGGTTTCTTGTGAAAGTGTTAAATCAACAACTCCATGAAATAATGTCAAAATAAAGCTGGTTGTTATGTTGTTTGATTCTGTTGCATATTTATTCTCCGATGATGCCAAACGAGTGCGTATGTTTTGTGTTCTGTCTTGTAGCATCGTGAGAATAATCAGTGGCAGACGAGTTTATCTGGCACTGACACTCACCTTTCACCACTGCAGAGTCTGTATGTATGCAGAGCTTAACGTATCTTAGGATTTCAACAAAAGACATGACCGACTTCTTGATAAATAAGAGTCCCTTCTTTTACTGGCGTGCCTTCAGCAGGATATACACTGTCAGCTTGAGGGTTCAGATCGCTATCGGCCGGGAATACAAAAGATCTGTGAGCTACTTAGAATACAAATCACAACAAGTGTGAACTGCGGGGAAAGGGGCTCTTGAGCCAAGAATGGCTATTGAAATGAGTCAGAAGAATGGCCGAGATAAAAAGAAGAATGAGCTGTGCCCTTCTCGCAGTCGTCGGTGCTGCAGTTCAAACTCATCCTCCCAACTTTCCCTCCCCCTGCAAGTCAGCATGGGATCATAGTCCATGATGATACTTGGAAGAAAAGATATTGCGTCATAGAAAATAATGTTTGGCATTTGTATTTGAGGCCTTAAATGGGTGTTGGCCTTAAATGCATTTTGAAAAAGACCCGTAATCTCCTGTCTGAGCTCCCAAAAGTGGGATGCCTACCTCAGCACAATAGATCCATAGGAGCAGCGCGAGCCACTGCATGTCAGCTCATATAATCATGACAAGACAGGAGGGATATATCCAATGCACACACAGTGGCGCAGCAAGAATCTGGGATATGTGAAATGTAGACTTGCTTTTGTTTGACTGTCTGTAAGAAGATCCGACTGTGCCTGCATGTTTGTGTGCATAGCTCTGGTCATTATTTGGGTAGGAATGCAAACCTTTTTTAAAAATTTTATCTATCTATCAGCCAAGGTCCCATTTGGGTGTGTGTGTTTTCCGTTTCTGTATAGTTGCTGTGTGAAGTCTGCTGGTTTTGTGTGTGTGTGTGTGTGTGTGTGTGTGTGTGTGTGTATGTGTGGGTGGGTGGGTGGGGGGGGTTCTCTGCAGAGAATATTCCATCTTCCTCCATTTGGGGTTTAGCGTTTTCCTTCAACGTGCCAAGCTTCGCTGAAGAAACCCTGAGAAACGTTGCCCTGCAGCTCCAACCGCTCATGGCTGATGTGTGGAAGCTGGCAGATACAACCACTATGTTTCCACTCTGTTTGTAAAAGCATCCGTTTGGCTTCTGCTTGCTTGCTTAAATGTTTGTGTTTGACAAAAGAGACCAAATTTTAACAATAGACCCACTTTTAAAGACAAAGCTCGGGCCTTATCTTTAAACAGCACCCACTTTAACTTCCTACCAGTTCCACTGGAGCTGTTTATGTTGTTGGCCCATTATAAAAAATCATTTTCCTTCAGCTAAACCAGGTCAGATGGCACATGTGGATTCAGCAAAGCTCTCAGTGCATTAATGAGTTGAATGAACTCATGGGTTAACTTTCCGGGAGAGAAATAGCTCAGATTTTACCAAAATGCTCACGTGCCCCAAAGTATGAACCTGAAACTCATTTTAAGACTTAAAGTGTGGAGTAAAAATCAGAAGATTTCAAAGCAGTTCATAATATATTCAGCAGCTCAGCGCAGAGGTGGAAATGTTATTAACTGGTTTACAGCAGGACAGAAATTTGGAAGCGATTTATTAGCATTTCATCAACGACGAGCTCAGCAGCGTTGGTGGGCATCAGCTGGTGGGAGCCGATCTTGTTTGTAACCTCGCAACGTTTGCACGCTGATTAACATAGATCTTGCCGCTGCCTGTTCTGACAGGGTCTCCCGGCAGAATTACAACAGCCAGTAAAAGACGAGATAGGTGGCAGAGCCCCAAGCTGTTTGGGGAGAAATATCATATCTATGTGTCATGAGACGCCCTGCCAGTTGGGAAACATGGCTTGTTGATGCATAGGAAGGGTGTTTTCTCTGAGTAAATGAATGCAACTGGGGTTCCCCTTTCTTTTTCACTAACGTTTCTATTGTGGTTTTAGTGTTGCAACAGCGCTAAAGTCAGGGGCAGAAAAGCCTGCATGTGCCACACGCAGCGATATCCGTTGCTGCTAGAGATAATAATGCTCATATACTGGGTTGTGGGCCATTTCGTCGGGTTAAAGGCATTCAAGAGACTTGTTCATTTTACAACCTTTTCAGGCCTCCTCAAAGAGACGGGGTGGTACAGCTGCCACAGCGGATCCTGAGACATGATGCAGTCAAGGATTTTAATCATCTTCTGAATGAGTTCACCCTTTCGGAACTTTGTTTCTCTTTCAAACCCAGGGACCGGGAGAGTTCTGTGCCACATGCGTATGTGACAGAAGATCTCAGCAAGTGCTCATTCAGGCTCTCTGCAGGTGGAGGTCCTCGACATCTGGCCCATGTGGACGGTGGAGGGGGCCTCAGCTGATCACCTCAGATAATGAGGACAATAGAGCAGATGACTGCAGATAAGCTCCAGAGAGTCGGGTGACCTTAGAAGAGCGGGGGGGGGGGGGGGGGGGGGGGGGGG
>BJFM01001043.1:194695-232983 GCA_016586285.1 Arothron firmamentum
CCCACACACACAAATGGGGTGAAAGCAGTGAGGAAGATTTAAACGCCAGATTGCTCTGGGTGGCATTTTATTGTGAGGGGTCGTGTTGTAAAAGAGAATCCGGTCTGAGCACTTAGTGACCTCCTCACTCTGAACTCCAATCCAGCCTGATGACTAATAAATATCCCCAGCAGCGTACAGGCTTTCTGCTCATGGTGCACCATTAAGTCTGAGGCCGTAAACGCGGAATCCACCAGACGGTGCTCATCACTTTTTCGCCAGATTCTCCAGTTTTCATTACATATGTTTCCTCATTCCAGGATAACAGGCGGCTCAGCTTGACACCCACACCTTGATTGTCAGCATTCTTGTTGCAGTGCATCTGTATCTTTTAATGACTTATTGATGGATGACTGCCTTTCATCCGAGTGGGCTCTCTTGCCCACTGTAGTGTCCAGCCGTTCCCACATCTAAGGTTTCTCGCCCGACTTTTGCTCCTTTTTGATCATCCCTCTGCTTTCCCCCTCCCCTCAGCCTTCATCTATCTTAAGTTGAGACGTCCGCACACCACCTCCTAGCCTGCAGTGCCTCGTTTGAATCCTCCACGAGGACAAATGTGATGAAAAGCAAGAGAGGAGAGGAGGGCCGGCAAGCTTGTGTTACTGGAGAGAGATTTACATGGGGCCATAAAAGCTGGCCTGAAAGGGAAAGAGCCATAGCTCATTTTGAAGGGTCAGTGTGTGGGGACACGGAGGTAAACTGACCCAGCCAGTCTGAAAGCTGGACAGCCCTCATACACCACCTGCATGCACTCCCATTCACGCCCTGCCCTCCGGCCCTGGACTTTTAAGCTTCGGACAAAACACCACCCTTTCTAAGTGCGCCCCCTCACTCAGTCTTCTGTTTCATTTAAAAGAAAGCCTCTTCTGAACCTTCCATGTTAAGTTACCAGCATAAATCACCTTAAGGAATCAAAGCAGCTCCACGAGTAAAGTCGTTGACCTCCACAATCTGGGTGTCTTTGCACCGTTTTCCCTCTAAAATGTTGTGCAAGTAAATAAAAAAGCTTTACTTTTTGTTAAATAGAAATGATAAGAAAGAAGACATAAACATAGGACACGCATCCAACATTTAAGAAATTTGGACGATGACATTGATGACAGCCAACAAATTCAGAGAGCACAGAACACACCACCAAGACATGCTGAGCTTAGACAGATGATGTCTACCTCAGGTCTTCTGAGCACCATGCTTAGAAGTTGATCCTTGGGAACATTTAAAAAATCTGTTTGAATTTATATTTCCATGTCGTCTTAGAATTTTAGATTTTCTTTCCAAAATTTGGTGGGGAAAAAAGCCTTCTCTGAGAAAGTCTGTCCCCTACCCCATCCCCACTGATGGACGGCCCTGTTGGTCCTTTCTCTGGGCTGTGCCATCCTCTGACACCAGGTGTCCCCATGTGGGCCTGTGTGGATGGATCCCAAACGCAACAGAAACAAAAGGAACCCTGTGAAGTTGCGAGGAAGATACCCACAGGCAGCCTTTCAGCTCAGAGAGGTCTATGTGAGGCCCTGGAAGGGAAATCCATCACAGCAGTGAAAGGAAAGTATGTCCAACACGAGATAGTGAGTGACATCTCACACCCCACAATAACACATTGTCCTCAGTTGAGTGAATTTCTCGCCTCATGCTCACACAGCTCCTCTTTTTGGGGTTGGTGCTTGGTGAGTTGTTGGCGAGAGGATGATTACAAGTTTCTTAGTGAAATGACGTTAGTAGCAGGCGTCAAATGCGTGACTTCCTCATCTGAAGGAGACACGTTGTACCCTGCAAGTCACTGCTGTTGTTTTTTACTGCGGTGACAACAACAATTGTGACTTCCTCTCATCTCAGACTAATGACATGTGATGTTTTCTGGTCTGGTGGGTTAAAAAAAAAAAAAAAGGCATAATGAGATATTGTGCAGGTACATAACATATATTCAATGCCTAAATTATACATGAAATATAGTATATGTTTAAGAATGCACAATCAAAAGTAATTGTATAAGTAAGTCTTGGGCTGCAGGTAAATGTGTTGGTCACCGGTTGCTGGTTTCCATTTGTGGGTCAAAAGTCAATTAGAGCAAATGTTAATGACAGAAAACAGCACGAGAGGCAGCACAGCTGGGTGCAAGGGCCATCTAGTGGAAACACAGGGGTCATTACATGACATCGTGTTCATGGATCAGTTTGCAAAAAAAAAACCGAGTGTTTATTTTAACACAGTCCCTGCTCACCCTGAGCCTTGAATGTCCTTAAACATATAATTTAGAAATGAGTCACCAATTTGTCATCATAAAAATTCAAAGAAAGAGTTCTTCAAAATCTACCTGAAACAGTCAGTCAAACTGCCTAATGCACAAATAATAATAATACAAAAGGTTGCAGACATGAATAGATAAGGCATCTGTGAACGAACTTATTCGATTTTAGCGCATAATAAACTGTTGTAAGGACAGAGTGAGCTGTAAAGGAATAATTTATGTACACCTGACAGTAGCAGAGAAAGATTTGATTGTTAATTACGACTGTAAGTTGTTTATTAAATGTTAATCATGTGCCAACATTAAATGCTAAGAGCATGATGCTAGGTGGAGGGCCGGCCTCTGAATAATAGAAAGGTGTTCAATGTTTGAATTACACCGCTAGTAGATACATGAATTTTAAAATAAAAAGAAATAGTGTTATAAATGATGCAGGTGAGTTTATTTTGGGAACCCGTTTAGCAGCTTAGTCATTCATGTGTGCCACACTTCCACCATTTACACTTTTTTTAAATGGAAAAAAGCCATTTGCTTCTAATTGTTTCACTTTGTTTTACTGACATAATGAAAAAAGGGGTTGAACATTAAACTTTAATTCAATTAGTAACATTTTAGAGAATTCACTTAACTAAACACAACTGTTGACTGGAAGCCCGGTGAATTATTCAGTGTGTTACTGTAGAGATATGATGTGTTTAAATCTAGTTTTTAGATCCAATGAGCTTCACTGGATGCTTCTTCCTTTCCTCTTTTTTTTTTTTTTTGGTGAGTGAAACCCAAATAATAAAAGCTGCTGCCATCAAATTATAGTGGGAAAATTGTAGGGATTGTGTGTAAAAACATTAAAAAAAAATCACTGACAGAGTGGAGGCACTCACCGGTGGGAAAGCCTCCCACACGTCACCTCCATCTTCCTGCCCATCTGACTGGCTCTGATTTGGATCGACACAGATGACCCCATAGGAGGAGGAGGAGAGGAGGTGTCTGAGACAGCTTGAATGTCAGCACTGCTGCTTTTGGCTACAGGGCTTCGACAGAGACTTTACTTCCTCCGGATGAAGCAGGGGGCTCATCTATCTGTGGGTCTTTCTTCCAAGGCTTGGTAGGAAAGCACCCTGACGCGCTGCGTAACAACATGGCTCGGAAACGGCTGACAGAGCAAAGTTCCAGAGGTTTACACACATACAGCAGAAGTGAAAAAGGTGGCTGCAGTCTGAAAACATGGATGGGTCCCTCTGTTAGAGCTGTGATGGGCAACACTCACCCTTCTCACATCTATCTATCTATCTATCTATCTATCTATCTATCTATCTATCTATCTATCTATCTATCTATCTATCTATCTATCTATCTATCTATCTATCTATCTATCTGCAAACTTTTGACCTTGATTAAAAAAAACAGACAATTACTGGTTTTCAGTTGATTTAAAAAATCAGTTTTAATCATGCCCGACTTCTTTATAGCATGTTATCATAAAAAATTAATTTCATCCTTTTGAAACGCAGAAAGGCTACAAGCAGCCTCCTGATGCACTCAGGCTGTTCAGGTATTTGTCCTTGTTCTGTATTTATCAGTAACAATTGAGACAAAATTGCCTCATTTGACTCAGCATTCAGGTGAGTGAAAGACCCGGTGGTACCTAATGACAGCTGCATCTATTTATTCCTTTTATTCACAACAAGCTACAAGATAATGGCTTGAATTAAGTCATTAATCTCCTCTCGGGTCGTTTGTTAGTGGAAATGGGTTTCCCACCATTTCGAAGCAAATGCTGTTCTTTTTCCTCCCCAACCGTGTGTCAGCACAGCGATTTGAGGAACAGTAATCTAACCAAACAGTTTTGTCAAAGGTTGTTCCAGCCTTTAAATTACACTCACACAGCATTTATATCAGCTGTTGGGCGGTGAAATTGAAGCCGCCTCTCTCGTCCTAAATTCTGTTTGGGTGCTGTCTCCATGGGTTAAGATGCCATAAAGTCTCCGAAAAGGGGAGGAAAGCGATGAAGACAGGGGTCGAATGAGCTGCAGAAGCATTTATCTGAATGGAATTCAAAGTCTCCTGACAGGTTTATGTCAGAGATACTGCGCAGTAACTCACGCAGCGCAGTATATGGCATAATAAAATAATCCTCTTGTTCCAAATAACAGAATCTTAGCTGACTTCACTGGCACAGATATCAGGGTTTTTACTCCCTAGGACAGAACCTGACCATCTGGGCTTTGTTTGAAGCCTTCAGTCTTTGTCCATGTGGATCCAGTTGCTCTTAATAGTGCAGAAGATTGAAGGAGGCTGATGGAGGAGAACTGTGAGCTGGGATATTGGGAACAAATTGACAAGAGCAGCTATTCTGTCTCACTCTTCATTTAGACGCGAATGATCCCGACTAGCTGGCTGGCAGCCAATTTATCTTGGAGAAAATGAGAATGTGAGGGGGGCTTCCTGGTGATTCCAGAGGACATCCTGAAAGGGGGTGAGACGCACTGGACCTTTTAATGATTTTCCCTTTCCACACTTTACCTTAACAAGACACACAGCGGTGGCCAAAATGACTTAAACACCAGACAGAACTTAAATATGGACTTTTTTTTTTTTTTTGCCTCTGACACATAATTTCCTTTCATACTGGTGATAAAATCTGTAGATGGTTGCACTGGGTAAAAACAAAAATTTGATATCTTACTGTTTTTACCCCCCTTTAGTTTGAATATTTTTCCTTCCATGACCTCTGCAACTCAAGCCAAAGACTTTCCTTTAAAAAAACACATAGATCTGTCCAGCTATTTGGGACCATGGTCATATTTCATTTCAGCTGTTTTCAGTCACATTCAGTTCCACTGCTGTACTGTGTTGTATTGTGTGCTAATGGCAGGACTACTAAATATTTTCACCACTGTAAGCCTATACAAGTTATAAAATTAGTTAAACAAATCAAAACTGGTTATTACTCAGCAAACATACCTTTGACAATCTAGGATATTTTGGAAACACAAACTCTAGTTCAGCATTTTTACACAAAAACAAAACCTACTTCCTGATCTCTGGAGCAGACTTCAATACATTTGGGTATCAGCGTTGGCCTCCAGGTGGCACTTTCTTTGTTTTTACTGCAGTTGTAATTCTTCTGTGCATAAGTATTCCCTTTCCTAATGAAAAACAATAAAAGTTTGTTTTTTTATGGTTATCTGCTAGAACACTGTCAACTGTGCCCTATCTAAACAGATTAGCCATTAAAACATTGCAGCTACTGGTCAGTAAATGTTACCTACTTGGCCACACATACAAAGGTTGCATAAAAAACATTCATCAGTTTAAAAGTAGACTCCTGACTGTAGAAAAGTTCCGGATGGATTTGCCTTGGAATCAATTATTTCCACAGCGCTTACAGTGCTGTTATTGGTGGGGAGTGTTTGGGTAATTTACAGGAGTCATTTATCTCCACTCCAGGGCAACAAAGGCAGAGCTGGGTTTGCCTGCCTGAGTGGGAAACAGGCAGCTGGCTCCGCTGAGCCACCGTTGGACTCAAAGTGAGAGGTTTGGCCCATGTTTCGCACCATTCTGCTATGTGATTTAATGTTTGTTATGACTGCCATTATTATTCTAGTCCATCAGGTACTGGTTTACTCTATGTGATCCCTGCAGCACTTCAGCCACATTTAAAATTTATGTGGGAGCCACATTAACAAAGCTAAATGAACTGCTTCAATAGGCTTCCCGAATGGCTCAACCTAAACACACGAACATTCTCACTAAGTGAAACAAATGTAGCTCTTTTTAGGTCTCCCCTCAGCGGAGTCCACCTCATCAAAAGAGCTTTCTGTTTAATTTTAACCATATTTAAGTTTCACTGACACACCCTCTGCCTACTACGGGCTAAAAATGCTTCATTAGTTTATAAGAGGGGGTATATTTGCCCTGAATGTGGAATTAGAGTATATCACTATAAGTAAGCGCACAAAAGAACGAATGGACCCACAGAATGACCGACATCATTTGCCAATATTCTATTTCGATGAATCAACTTGAACTTGACATTTGGGTGGATGACAAAGTAAATTTTGCTGCACAGATGTTTGCTCTCTCTCCACTTTTTAGAATCACAATTTGCATTCCATGCGCACACATTCAACTGGGTTCGCTGGCTTGGCTCCAATATCGTTAAGGAATTAACAGAAAAAACTGTAGATAGTGTGTGTTGTCAAATCTTAACTAGCTCCATGTTTCAGGATAAAGCTTTTCACTGTCATTTGTGAATTTGTAGAGCTGATTACTAGCTGTTCTTTACTATAGATGTTTAGGCATCATGTTTAACATGCCTGCATGCTTACGTATAAGCACAATGACCCATTTTAAATACAGAATGCGTGTCATCTACATGTATTTACACTATGTGCCTGGTTGTCATGTCTTTTTCTACATCATAACATCATTGGTTGTTAGCTAGTATGTTAGCTTCTCCACGGCTCACTATGCAGGAATGTTGAGTCCAAAGAGTTCACAATGATCTGCCAGTCATCAGAGCCCTGAATGAGCTCTGCCTTTCAGCCTTTAGCCTGAAGTCTGACTTCCAACTCCCCAGGCATTTACAGTTGATTTAGCTGCATGCAAAGCACCCTGCACTGGCCTACTTTTCAAGCTCTGCAGCTTTGCTGCTTTGCTGAGGGTTGAATACAAACTACGTCTGAAATGAAATTCACCCCATTACATTGTTTTTTTCCATCTTAGCAGATGCTATTTGGAGTTACAGCTTCAAGTCTGTGCAGGGGTAAAATTTAAAGAATAAAAAAGCTGATATGCAGAGAATTCAACACAAGCGCAGAGTGAGATTTTCTGTTCAATAACTCAAGGCTTGGGCCCGCTGGCATTGCTTTTCCCCCTCACTCTTTCCACTCTGTGTTATGTTTCTGTGTTGTTCATACCTGGGATATCAATGGTGTTCAGAATCTATCTTAGTTCGTCTCAGCCATGATGCATATTAGCAGCAGCTCCTGCCTCTGCACACGTATTGTAATGATCTGTCATTTCTCAAAACTGCAGACATTTGTAACCGCCGCACCAGATTGATCACTGATGTTAACGCATCCTGCAGGTAAGGCGGAAAATTATCACGATGAATCACGCAGCTGTCCCACTCCCAAGGATCCCGAGATAAATGCACAGTCACGGCAGCCTCACTGTTTTTGTACAGTATGAGGATCATTCATTTCATAGGATTTGAATGAAAAGTTTTTGACTCTCTTAACTTTACATTCTAAACAAAACATCAGTAGAATGTGACTTATGCTGAACACTTTCAACCTGCTTTTATATAAATTGACTCCTTTTTTTTCACCCTCTACATCCAAAAGTAAGTCCAGAAAAGCACAAGAGGCAATTCATATCTTCAGAAAAAAGAGTTGCGGTCAGAACATTGAAATGGAAAGGTACAAAGCATGAATTGAAAGTCTGTTAAGAGAATGCCACAAAGTACCACTGGTTCACGTTGCTTGGCAACAAAGAGCCTCCAAAGATTTGAATGCAGCTCAGACGTGTCTAAATGAAAAGCTGCTTGAGGTAAATATCTGCCTTTGCTCTGTATTCTCTGTGATGCTCTCTAATTACTCGCCAGTTGGGTTGCTGACTATGGAAAAACACCGCTTTCATCAAACTGGGAAAATTGGCTTTCCACCTCGCCTCACCTGCTGCGATGGAACGTTGCCTTATCGCACAGAAGCTAGAGTTAGGTTAATTAGCTGTTTGTTTCTCTGAATGGGTAATTAATATTGTTTAATTAGATTAATTACTGGAGTCTTCACTTACAGGAACAGATCTGGTGTGCTTACTTTGCAGCTAAAAATAATCCAATAAAAGAAAAATCTCTGATTGGTTAATAAAATGTTCCTTATGATACATGCGTATACAGTACATGACGATGATATAGCTTCTGTCAAAATTAAGAGAAAAGTCTACATGAAAGGGTCTTTGTTGACTCAACCTGGATAGGAAGAACACACACACACACACACACACACACACACACACACACACACACACACACACACACACACACACACACACACACACACACACACACACACACACACACACATACACACAGGCGGCTGTCTGAGAAGCTTCTGTACACTCGGGCAGTCTCAGAGAGCCACTCCACAAGCTTTAACTGCTGCCCCGTAGCCACCGGAGCCACTGGCAGCCACGCGTAACTCTGGCTGTTCACTGATGCAATTACAAATGAATTAACATGAAATATGCATGCATGCATGCCCCAAGAAGAAACATACCAAGAAGAAAGTCTGGTCCCCACCTGAGTGCCAAAGCGGCTCCAATTCAGACATTGTAATGGAAAGTAGATGGCACCCAGGGGCTAGCCATCACCTGTTATTTTTCCATTCTTCTGTGAAGGAAAATGGAGAGTGCACTCAGACAGGTTCCTCATCACCACACTTTTATTTGACTTTAAATTGGAACCCAAACAAAGGAAGAAGTTTGCTGACAAAGCCAGCATGATTAATTTTTCCCCTCCTTCCTCTCTAAGTTTCTTCTTCTGGGTAAAGGTTGCTTTTCCTGCTTGCTCAGCAGTAACACAGCTGGCCTCCATGTACAGTCTGGCAGATAGCATCTTTGCTCTTCATCTCCCAGACCCTTTATCATGGTCTGCTGTTAATTTGCTATCAACCTCTCCTTGATGGCTAGTTTGATACACTGGTCAGTTAATCTCAAAAACATCAAATGTGAGGATATAAAAGCTGTAATAAAACTTCTACACTGTCGGTCTCTCGGTATTCTGCAGATCATCTGGTCTTTTATTTTCCTGCCACCGCAACCCTGCAAATTGTTTCTGTTGAGCCAAAGAGAGAGTGTGCGTGTCCCTCTAGAGCATGGTAATTGCATTTTCTATGGGCTGGTATTGAACCAGATGAATTAGCTTTACAACTGATGAGTGCAGGTGGTTTGAGGTCACTAAATACATCTGTCTTAAATCTCATGTGGTTTGCTCTGGGCCCAGGAGATATATATATATATATATATCTAATTCCTCTCTCCCCTGTTTCTGTCTGGGTACACAGGGCAGCTGTATTAGTAAGCCTTGATTATATAGACTGATTTGTTTTAGAGTTGTGATGTATTGACGCATAAATGCTGTTCTTTATCCCGCCACTAGATGGCACAGTATCTTCTCATTATGCAGCAGTAGTAGAGGAAAAGCTGCTCTCACTTCATTAATCCAATGGATCCACATGAGACACTGCAATCCAATTTTAAATCTTTTGTGTACAGTGAATGTTGTTCCTCCAGTCTCTTCATCCTGTCACCCTGCCATCTCTCTCACAGCCAAATCCTGCCAAAATCAAATCTTTATTGTAACGGTCAGCGGATGGGAGATGCAGAAGCTCTGCTCTTGTGTTTCTTTATTTAAGGACCTTCATGTGTGTCCGGGCTGCTTCATCAGAGTTTCAGAAATCATACTGCAGCGAGTAGATCCAGACGTAATCCCATCTGGATCAAGCAGCCACTGGACAGTGTTTTATCATTTACTATAACACCAATTACTGCTCCTAGAAAGAAGGCTGTATAAATTTGCATGGGGAAATCGAAAAATAAATAAATAATTTAAACATTTGCTGGCTGACCTAAAAACAATCCTTTCGCCATGGCTGCAGAGATGATGGAGAAGATAGCTTTTAGTCACTGAGAAATTATTGAGTTTTGGCCGAAGGATAAATAATGAGCAATTACTAAAGGAACAGGCAAAAGGCTCTTTAGCATCTCCCTTCTCCGGTTTTAGTGTTTCATTTGCTTTGCTGTACTCCTCCGGGGTGGCGTGCTGCGTTTTACAAGCTCGGCTCAGAAATCAGGGTAGACGCACTTGAGACTGCAGGTATTTTCCTGCTCTGGCTCAGTAAGCCCCTGTTTCTGTCTCATGTAATTAGGAGATAATGATCCCCCACCCACCAGCTGAGCTCTGCAAAGTCATCTACGACTGTTGAGCTGACAAACCTACATGGGTGACTCGGATAAATCTTCCTTGCCAATTTGCTCAGCCTACGGTAGGGGACAGACTTCACACTTGTCAGAATGTCTTTTAGCCTTTGTTTAAGAACATGAGCTCCACACATGACAATAAAGCCTCTTGGGGAGATGTAAGCAGACAAGCAGAATAACTCCATGCTGGTGTTGTAGCGTATTTAGCCCCCACAAATAAAGCTCTGCTTTGAAAGGGATTTTGCCTATGTATTCTAAATACCCTCCATAGACTAGCTCTATTTTCCAGGTAATTCTGTGGTATGTGTTTCCACCACACTTCAAAGTTCTGGAAATGTTTTCAAATTAGGATGATGAGGTATGGGGGGAGTGGCACAGCCGTGAGACACATTGTGACTGTCGTGGACCTGCAGCTTTTTACCATTTCTCTTTGGAAGTGTTACATGCCAGCAATATACAGTACAATAGCAAAAAAAAGCTGTACAGTACGTGTGCAAAGTAATCATACTTGTTTATGTCCATTTGAGTTGTGCAATTATGTATAGATCCAGATGTTCAGGGAGTAAATTCATGACTGTGGAAGGTTGGAAAACTCCAGGACAGAAGAAGCACAACAGCTGTCACACAGCCTGCTGGAACAATTTGGACGCTAAATTTACTGCTGCTCAGCTGCCCAACACAAGCAGAAGCTCATCTTTTACTCAAATGGTGAAAACACTAATAAACCAAGGCACATGCTAACGGAAAGGTTTGGTACATGTGGCAAGAGATGCAATTGTTTTCTCAAAAAGATCTGCATAAAAGGGCTCCAGAACCTTGCATTTGTCGAGAAGAGCAAAAGACTCTTTTTTGAAAGGGTGTTCTGTGGTTCCCCACTCTGCATGAGACTGGCGTGGTTCTCGGTTCTGCCTGTGGCAAAAGATCTCAAAGTTTCTTTTTAACAGACGCACGTTGACTGATGAGGTCACACGTGAACAATAATAGAGAGACTGTGTTTTAGTTAAGTTACACAACAGTAAGTATCTGACATCATGAGTTTATCAGGAAATTAATGCAGTAAAATAACTGTTTATTATTGTCTTTTCAAATGTGATGTATAAAATAAAAAGGGCACCATTCTCTTTATGTCATTCTTTAGTTTTCCACTGCAACGTGTTCCCAAATAACTGTCAAGTTATCCTTCTCCTTATCTCCTTCTACTCTTTTAGCTTCTCAGCCTCCTTATGTTCTTGTTAAGACCTGTCGGCTCTAGCACATCTTTTGATGATTTCCTTCCAAAATCAATATAAATTGTCGTTCTTATTTCTGTGCATCGAGTCTAGAGATATTTCCATTATCTGAATGCTGCTATTCATGCAGAGTCAGTTAATTCATGATGCTATGGCAGGTTTATTTTGATAATGTGAAATAAAATGATGTGAGGTGATTGACAGGTGTGACTGGTTCATTTATATCACAAAGATCTGAGAAGTACAAATATAGCACATCCACAATGACTGCATGTCCCTTCTTATTTTCAATATTTAAATACGGTTGAAAAGACTGAAATTGAATCTTGGAATAGCAGATGTGGGGGGCCCCATGAATACGTTTGCCTCAGGCCCCCAATTTGTTAAATCTGCCACTGCACCCCACTGCTTTCCTCTTGCCTCCAGGCATTTCTGCCTGCTTATCAAAAAGTGTGTTTCTATCTTCCAACTGGATTTAAAGGTAACATCTGCTTCAATTTAGAGGAAGTGCTCACATATGAATGTGATCCTAATTAGTGTGAAGCAGAGTGAAGAGAGAGGACTAAATGTCCCCTGCCTGCCTAAACTAGATAAGGTGGTCATTATGGATCCCAGCGTGTCCAGTATCATGAAAAGAATCCACTGACGTCTGGGGTGAAATCTGTAAACTTTATTCTCTATTCTTGCAACTTCTGGCTTCCGCTGACATGGAAAGTGTGCAAATGTGTTTAGCGTTTAGCATGTAGACTGTGATACCTGATCGTGCTGTTGTTAACACAAATATTTTTCAGCAAATGTGTGAAGGCAGCATTCAATCTTGTGTGCGCTGCAAACCTGAAAGTGTTGGGTAATTGGACCGATTTTCTCTACTCTGCAGGGGAGGAGGGAGAGGAAGTTGTCACAGGGTGTTCAACAGGATCTCCGGCTTCAGCGCTAATCAAACTTCTTGTTTCCTGCTCGGAATATCGAAAATGATGGCTGGGTTTTCTGCCAGCATGTATTCACTGATGTTCTTGGTGTAACTGCGAAGACAAAAGACACAACAGATGTGTCACTGGGCCAACTGACATGATGTAAAAATCCAACAACTAGGAGAAATTAGATGATTGTACCATTTCCATGAACTTTATGAAATAAATCACACTGACAAGATTAGATACACAAAGACATTGGTGTATTGGGGAGAAATCTAGGTGTATTCATTTTTTACAGTCACTAAAGAATCTGATGAGATGAGAAATGCTCAAAATCCTGTCGGCAAGTGGCCAAGAGACTTTCAGCAGGTCCATCAGGCCTCAATCAAAAGAAATACATCCCTTCTCTGGGATTGTCATGTCTTATTCTTTGATGGATAAAATGACACGTGTGGCACGTGTGATTCGTCAGGTGGAGATTTTACCCCAAGCTCAGATGATGTATGGTGGATTTATTCCCCCAACGGAAATGCGTGCAGGCTCACCGTGGAAGTGCTTTACCCACCATTGAGATTCCCAAAGATCTCTTTGGAGCTTCTCTCTTTTTTTTTTTGGTTAAGAAATGGAGGATTTGGAATGTTTTACCGGTGGCATGATTCATCCCCTCCTTTAAGAACCTGACATATCTCTTTGGACCAGCCATAGAAACATGGTTGGGAGAACCGCCACAGACCGACGGCCAATTTTGTAAAGAGCAGATGGATGAATCCAAGACGGTGGGTCCATCTCCAGATGGACGCGACATTCGCGTGCAGGCGGGCACGAGAGTTTAATCCGGGTGATCTCATTATCGTGGCAGGATGCAGGAGTGGGCTATGTCTCACACATACACAACCTGAGCATTGCACCATCAATAACAGGTATTTCGCAGTGCATGCCCGATGTCAAGCGGTGAGGGACATGACACAAACAGGGTTTGCTTACTTCCCTCCAAATTACAAGGTCTTAACCACTCCTCTGCTGATGAGCAACGCTGTCAGGGGGCTTTCTTCTGACCCAAATATTCCCCCGCCCTCTTAAAATATCTCTAAACTCCTGATGTTGCTCCAGCTGTGCCTGTCAGCTCAGCTTCCACTAAAAAGAGGTTAATGTGACGTTACAAAAAAAAGATGGAACGAGGTAAAAAATGATACCGACGTGCTTTCATATATGCACGAGCCACAGGGAGCCAGCTGATGCAGTTACAGTCACGAATGACAACAGGAAAAGGCATTTTTAGGGAGTGCATCATTTGGAAACAGTTTTAAGTGACAGACAGGAGCAGCATGCTTTCTTGACATGTTAGTCTGTATATTTTATTTAATTATCCCGCTTAGGTCAGGTGCCAACTGTCTCTCTACAACTGCAAATATACATCTGTCATTGGTGTTTTGGGTATTCTACAAAACAAGCGTGTCCACATTAAGTGGATGCACCCTTTAATGTTGGCGTTAAAGGGCAGCGGGGGTGGGCAGGGTCCCAGCTGATATTGACAGCATCTTTAAGCGATATCTCAAGACTCTTCATACATTATTCAGGCGCATCGCTCTGCCCAACTAGACTTTCCTCTGAGATTCTACTCTTTGCTATGTCTGCTTTGGCTTTGTTTCAGAGCATAGGGTATGTGCAGGAAATATATGTCATATACAGTATGGTCCACATATGCATATATCTATAGAAGAAGTCGAGACTAAATCCAATTAATCATGCATAATGATTTATTTGTTGAAAGTTTCTTGCTAAGCTACACATATCGGCTGTCCTAAATCAGTTCATTTATACATTGCCGCGTTTCTTTGAACGCACAATATGTAATCTGGAATTCTGCTGTGATTATCTTTAAGAAGAGGACGTGAGTATGGCGCAAATCCTGGAGACATGAAGGCAAGTTACCTGCAGGAAGATGGCCCGATATAAAAAGGTAAATGCATTGCCAGCGTATAGGAAATCTCTCCAGAACTGGATAACACTTATCAGGCAGCCTAGACATCAGGCTGGAAGCCAAGTGGAAATATATTTTTCTCCCGGTGTTGGGTTTGGCTTGTGCTGAGATAAAAAAAAGAAAGAAAGGAAAAAAGAAAAAAACATTTTGCGACAGTGTGTGTTACAGATCTAGATTATTTACCTTGTCTTCCAAAATCTCAAACACTAGCTGTGTTAACTATAATGTTTTAGATTAAGATTCTTTAATTACAACATCAAGTTATAATGAGTTTGCAGAATCTGGGTGATATTTTTTGTTCATTTCTGAAAAGACCTAAAAACATTTTACTGATCCACAATTTTATGTGCTGAAAAAACAGAATGCCACCATGTCCTGTGCAATGAGACAGTTTGGGCAAAAGGAAATAATAATTTTTTGACAGGGCACAAACACGGAAATACAGTGAGCAACATTTTTATAATACCTTTAGACTTTCTAACTATGTTGGCATAGTAAAAATGACATCTGCAGGTGTGGGACCAGTGATACGGTCTTTAAAAACGTTATAACGTTATGTTCAACCACAGACTCACAGGAACCCACAGGTCGATGGACACAATGACGCAGCAGCACACAGGGTTAAAGCAGTTCTCGGCGGATTTATTCAGTCCAAAGTCAGAAACCACACAGTACAAAACTCACGGCAGAGGTACAAAACTGACAGGCAAAATCTTAAATTTGAGGAAACATGGAAGGAAAGTCAAAACACAAACAGCTAAGATAAGAAATTGTGGCCCAGTGCTGCCAAAGTGGCAACAAGGAGCCAGATGACCTGGCTAATAGACAAAGGGTGGGAGGGGGGGTTACAGCAGGAGGGGGGTGGGGGGCAGGAAGTATAAGACTATCAAAATAAAACAGGAAATGAAGTAAACAACAAACAATTACAACTGATGAGACAAAACAATGCAAAAGAGCCTTCAATTATTCCGGATGTAGGGAAACCTGCCCAAGGTAGAGAACACATTTATTATTTGATATTTGATTTGATTCTGCAGACTGCATATACAAGATCAGATCTGTGGGTGTTAATAAGGACAACTGATCAGGGTGCATCATTCTGTTAATTAATGGCACAATGGAAGGCTATTGATGAATAAATAAATACCACATAATGTTTTAAGTGGAGGCGCTACATTTTGTGTCTTCATATCAACGTTAATTTTGTCAGCCGATGACCTTTCAGCCACTGCAGCATCGTTCATCCATCTCAACAGAAGTGATGGATACATCTGACCTTCCCTCCCCAGTGTAACGACATTCGGCCGCCAAGCTGTGCCCAGTGTGCTGGGTCTCTTTCTCAAGCTGGGCTTGTTTTCTCTGCGGTAGCTGTGTCCAGTTACACTATTAAAGCCAATTAAATCTTCAAATATTGATCTCAACACTGCCACCATCAAACTGAGATAGCCGTTACTGCTATTCCAGTGAACTCTGATCCATCTCCCAGCTCGGTAGTGACAACCTCTCAGCTATTTGATTAAATATAAACTCACAAATGGCAGCAAACCTTCCTCCAAAATCCCAGCAGGCATGTTGTCTGTGACCTACAGCTGATCTGACCATTGCTGGTGATGCCACCCAGTGCATCTTTCACAGCCTTATTCATCCCCACCGCTGCTGCACAAAGCAGTTTGAACCAGCCAGCAGGTTGAAATAAAGGAATATGGCCATTTTTATTCTAAATTACAGCTCATATGCAAAAGACCAGTCACGTATCGCATCACATTCGACACCTCTTATATAAAACTCCTGTTCTATCTTAGGTATAACAGAGTGCCTCTCGCCGGTGTGAAGCGAGCTCCGCCGCAGCCCATCTAGCACAGGATAAGCAGAGATAGAAAATGGAAATTGGATGGATGGAAGTTAAACGTACAGCCACTCATTTCCAGATTCACAATTACTGATTCAAAGACAAGAATGTGACACGAATCAGGTGTAAAAATTGGAAGAATTTCTATTACGCAGTCTTCACCGCACATCCCCTCACTGTGGGGGAGGGAGGAAAAGCTGGAGGGAAGGAGGTGCCTCGAAAGCGTTAATAATCCAAACTGCTTGTCAGGCTTTAATGACATTTTGTGATATTAACGAAGTGTTTTGTATGAATCCATGATAAAGCTTTCCTATGTTTTAGTTCTGAAAGCGGAGAAGCTTCCTGATGCTACAGTGCTAAACTAGCTCGCCTGACAAGTTCAAAGATGTGAGGAAAAAAATGATACTATCAGTAACATCAATAGCTGATGTTGTCTGTGATGGCAGCACCTATTCACCTCAGTTCCCTCTCCTAACATCCACCCACAACCTTCCTTTTCTTTCTCCTCTGCTCCGTTAACTCTGCCGGGCTGTCAGATTTTTATTTTCGCTGCAGCATGCGAGTGGTGTGTGGAGGAGGTTTGTGGTTAATCTCACAGCCGCTCTGGAAAACAGTCAGAATCAACAGGGACATCTCCCAAACCAGAGCACAAGGAGGCAGGTTCACCGCACTCTGTCAGTCACGGGAGGAACAAAACAGGCCCCTGTCCTGCGACTCTTGGGTAATTCTTAGTAATGGAATATAAAGGATTTATGAAGGTCATTGTAGTATTTTTCATGGATGCGGTTGCAATTACTGCTCGCAAAGTTATCCAAAGTTATAATAGCATTTAAAAAAATCAAACAAAGAAATGTAAAGTTAAAAAAATAAAGTGTAAAAATGACATGTTTTGTTGTTACAAATGTTGAATAAAAAGGAATACAGCTAGGTATGCAGCGATGTATTAACGCTGAACACATTGCCCTGAGTTTTTGTGCTATTCTGCTCCTAATGAAGTGTCTGTATGGGTGTGTGTGTGTGTGTGTGTATGTGTTGAGGGGGTAGAACCTATTTTCAGCTAAGCATGTGATAAAGACAGGATGAGGCTTTGTGTTGATAGGTCAGGTAAGGCTGGGTAAGGGTTTACGCCTATGAACGTTGTCACAAAGACAGAAATACGAGTGTGTCTGTGTGTGTGTGTGTGAGAGAGAGAGAGAGTGGGGGGGAAGAGAGAGAGAGAGAGAGAGAGAGAGAGAGAGAGAGAGAGAGAGAGAGAGAGAGAGATTTCAATTTAAATCCAGATGTGTAGTACCAGCAGTTTGAGAGTGGAAGCAGCGACTTCATCCCACATCACAATCACAAGAATCAGAGCACCATCAGAACACAATATACCGGCCAATCACAAAACAGACAGAAGGACGAGACGTGGCTCCCACCGTGTTGTGACCTGACAACATGGTGGGATTTAAGCCAAAAAAATATCATTCTATCAAACTGAACACTCCAACAACATGTTTTTAATACCACATCTACCACAAAAGCAAAGACAATTTTGCAAAATTAAACAGAAAATAGAGGAATAGACCCTGTGTGCTACATTGCACAGGGGATTGTCACAGGGGATCCATCCATCAAGTCTGTGTGTGAATGGGAATATGGCAGATTTAACTAAGGAAAAAAATATAAACAGTTACACACACACACACTCACACACACACACACACCTGCGCGTGTACACCCAAAAGAATATATTTTGGAATTTGAATTGAATATCAACTACATATATAATAAAAAATGATGCACAAACTCTCCAAAGCCCCGTGTACATTTCATTTGAAAATAAAAATGTAAAACTGGGATCATTTGAAAACAAAGAATCAAAAGTCCTGTGTGAAGTTTCCATTCTTGGATGCCATCTGCTGACATTCAAAAGCAGCACTGCTGCTAACACACTCAGAGAGTGTGTTTTATTAAAGACATAGCTTGAAGAAGATCAGCGTCATGGTCGGCGACACCATCACTACCGCAATCATGTGGAGGAAAATTACCTGAGGTTGGTGTTTGAGGGTTACAAAACAGGTGCAGTCACTAAACAGGTATATATAAAAAAATGACATCAACATCAAGGAGGTGAGAAATGCTCTTGACACGCATGGTCTTTGTTCAGCACGAACTGTCTGCTCTGTTGGGTTGGAATCCGGCGACTGACCCAGCGATTGAACAATTCCATGCTGTTGCCTTCAGAATCTTTTGGATGCTTTCATGATTCAGACTTCTGTGTACTGTACCAGTTGATCAAAGGTGTGTGTGTGTGTATCTTTTATGTGAAGAACAAGAAAAAAAAAATCTAACTAGTAAACAAAAACCTGCTATTTTTGATTCCACCGTTGCAGCCACGCTCTCCTCCTGAATGAATGCACTTCCACTGTAATGGTGGACACATTGTCAGACTAATGGGGTGCAAGGCTGACATTAAACCAGCGCTCCTCTGCCCTCAGGGAGCCGCTGGTGTTTCCGTACATCAGATTTTTCCCTCTAATCTGTTTCTTCCTTCATCTCTCCATGGGACCTATGCTCATCTGTGCTGCTGATGAGGAAAGCGGGCTTAGTCAGAGGGAGAAAATGGAGCCCTCCATGTATTGAAGGTTGGGAACAAAAGATGTGCCACAGTCACAGGCCCCTGTTTAAAAAAAAACAAAGCAAAACAAAAAAAAACAAAAAAAACCCCACACTCTTTTGGTCTTTTGGTAGCTAATGGCTATTCATTCAGTTATCTTCTCCTATGAGGTTCCAGAGCCCATTATCAGATCCAGATTCAGCTGTTTTCATTTTACTTGACTGTGCATGGCTGCTAATGCAGAGATGTGGTTGGAAAAAAAAAAAAAAAAAAAGCTCAGGATGTGCTGCTGCCAGCATCATTTTCTGCCACTGAACTGAGTTATTGAAAAACATTTGACAAAATTTCAGAGTATAACCAGCACAAGGCATTCGTGCAGTCAATCTGTGGCTTTATTTTGACACAATGGCAGTGAGACCTTGAAAACAAACTCCCTTGCATGGCCACTGCAAGGAATTGTGGGTGAAGGCTGGTCCACAAATACTCAACAGAAACACAGTGTTAAGTGTTCCAAACTCTGTTCCAATTCTGTCTCTGTCACAAAAAACTGCCTTGTATAGAGACACATTTTGAAAAACCAACAGTTCTGATGATGAAATATAGTGAAAGGACAATACTTTAGTGGACTCTCTGAATCCACATTAGCTAAATGCCACCTTGCATCGAGTTCGAGGCATCATTAATATCGTTTCTTTAAAGCTAAATTACATCATCTTCAGGCTTTAGTGGGATGTAATTTGTGGTAATGACGGCCTTTCTCCAGACTTATGAATAATGAATGAATGGCGACTTTGACAGGGGTCACAAAAGGGAGATATTTTTCCTGCAGAAAACATCTCCAATGGTCAGCCATCTACTGTGACTCACATGAGCTAAAGACATTTTAGCCTACGCGGCTTTCTAACCTCGCTAACACTAACACTTCTTGTTGTCAGGTGTGGAAAATAAAACTCAAATATTTTGCATCAGTTGCTGAAGGTGCCTTCATGACATGTTGTTGAATGAAGAAGAAAGGCATACACCAGGCGGATTTTGTTTTTTTCAGTTTGGAATCTTCTTGAAGGCTCCACATTGTTTCAACATGGGCTTTACAGGGTTAAAAGGAAACCAGACTGTATCTGCTGCTACAGCACAAACTAAAACAATTACTTATTACAATTACCCCAATTCCTCTCCAGAGAATGCTCAAGCAACAACCTCTCCCAATGTACACGGACTGATAAGTTGATGCAGGACAGACTCATTTAAACAGATATTTGCTTCAAAATAATAGAAAACAGTTTTGCGTCTTCCATTTTACTGCACTTAAATGTTGCCGAGTGATTGAAGTGGAGTGATGAAGCCCCCAATTTAAATCTGCCTGGATTAGCCTCTCTTTGGTTGAGCTTTACTCTCAGCCTTAAATCTGTCACCTGGAAAGCAGCAATAGCCCATCATGCCAGGCAAGCGGCGTAGATCAGTGTTCGCGTGTATCAATCTGATTAGAAATGTTTCAATCTGATTATAGCAGCATGAATCAAAACAAAGCATCTTTCCCTCCTCTTGACTTGCTTTAATTCTGGGAATTGTTTATGGTTTTATATTTCATGACTCTACAAACAATCACTCCTCTCTGTTAACATTCGCTGCATATTTACTACCTCTTTTTTCTCTGGGAAATTGCCCTGTGGGGGAACCAACAAATCCCTTAAATTTAAGTTGGCCCTACAATTTATTCATCCACTTCCAGAGTCAAATGTCATGTTGGAAATTGTCTGACTCTGCCAACAAGACTCTGGGCAGCAATTGCTAAATAATGTGAAGTTTAAAGTGCTTACATTAGGCAAATGCCGTCATAACCCATCTGTCATGGAGGAGTGAAAGAAGGGAAGGGTTACACAATAATTGCTAATTACTTGTTGCATCACTGGAAGACAAATGATGATCTGGGATTGTCACACCTGGCCCTTAAACACCTCTATTAATGTATAAATTCATAGGTGATTTAAACTCTGAGGCAGGACATCAGTGTAGCCGCTCGGCCCAGTAATTGTCAGCGCAGCATTCCTGCCAAAGTGAGCGTTCCTGTAGAACCGCCGTGGGAGGAGATACAATAGATGAAATAATGAGGCTTAAACTGTCAGGGAGAAAGGGCCCGATGTGTCGATGCGACTGTGGCTCTTTCAGAGTGGAGCGCAGGAGTTCTAACACAGGTCCTGTAGACAAAAATCGAGAAAGACTGTTGTTGTGACATCTCTAATAGTGTCGTTGCTGGTGCAGGCATGAGATTGCGGATGTTGCGGGCAGCCGCCCCATCGCAGGCGTTGGGTACATGCTGTAGCCTGTTCAGCTGCATCGCTTCAATCAGTTTATCCTGTATGTGTGATGTTGTGTTCTAACACCCACACACACACACAGCTCCATGCGCCCTCGGCCATTTTCACGCAAGGCTCGGCACTTATCAATCTGGACGCGAACGTTTGACTTCAGTGGGCAGGGCCTCTGAAACATGAATATATAAGGACAGAACATGTTAATAACCATTGGTTTCTGCCGCCACATTTATCAAGACCTGCTAAGTCGTACGCACCGCGCTGCAACCCAGGGCGGCTTTCATGATGTTTTTACACAACAAGATTGAAAACATTGGTTTAACTTTGTTGTTGTTCTCTTCTCTTTGCAGAGATCTTTTAAGCATCCACTGGATGGCTTTATTATCCTTTTTTTTGTGTTATTTTCTTCTCGCTCGTCTTGTGTTGCAATCGCACGCAGTCTTACTGCGTGACAGAGATACTCTGACAAGTCTTCTGCATTTAATAATCCACCCAAAATAAGATGGAAAAAAAATAAACAACATGTTCTCCAAGTTTTCTTTTTTCTTTCCCCCCTTTTTACACCATCTATTTTGTGGCGGTTGAAACTCTCTGTGCTGAGCTCCAAATTTAAATACTTAAAATAACTAATCAGAGGTTTCTGGAGAACATCAAACAAGCACAGAATTACAATTAAATAAACCTCAATATTAATGATGCTGAAGACTTTCTCTGTCTGTTTCATCTTTAACACTTACGCCGCGTGGTTTTAGCTCTATGTTCATCAGTTTTTTCCTTTTGACGTGCACACGTGTGTGTAAATTGACACGTTAAGTAACACTCCAGAGAAGCAGACTTTAAATCATCTCAGTGAAACATATTAACATCAATTTTCCATATTAAAATAAATGGAAGAATCGCTGATTCAGGGGCAACTACAACAGACTGGATGTTTGAATGAAGCTAATTTTCTGCTACATTGGAGTAATTGGAATAGCAACATTACATTCCCTGTAAACACGTTTATAATGGTACTCAAATAATTCAAGAAATGGATGCTACAAATTACAGCTGTAATAGCAGCTGTTCTCCAGGTTTCCACTGCAGGGATGATCCATTCACGCACAGAAATTAGTCCGAACTTACTCAATCCTGAAACTGTTCCAGTGCAAGAAAATAACGGCATGAAAAACCTCATAAAATACAGGGGGAAAAAAAGTCTTTTAAAACAATTTGTTAAAGCCAGGGCCAGTCGTTACACACAAAAAAAAGATTTCTAATCATTTCAAGCTGACTTTCATTACCAGAGAAATTAGCTTTGACCGTCTTGAGAGTTTCAGAATGTAGAGATTCTTTACACATGGATGAATTCATTCCAGATAAAATAAGATACGCCACTCGAAGCTTTTTAATGTTGTAAAGAGTCGTGTATGTGGGGGAAGGAAATGAAGGGCAAAGTCAATAATGGTGATAAAGGATGAAAAAAAAGCTGTCAAACAATCACACTGCAGCTCAGACAGGAAAAAGAAAATGTGATCTGGGAATATTCTTTTAAAGTCCATGACAAGTTGATTAGAGACCAATGATGTTTGTCCACAGCGTGCTATTAATAAAGTTATTTTTTAATCCTTTGGTTTGAGTTCAGACAAATATTTATCCCGGTAGTTCTCGTTTTGTCACCAAAACTGGAATCAGACGGTAATGAAGAAGTTCAGTGGAATTCATTTCATGCGACTGCAGGAATGATTATGGATGACCTTAAAGTCTGGGCTTGGAAAAATGGAAAACAGCTCGTTTGTAATGATGGATTACCCTCAGCGGTGTGGCTCTAGTTAGTGAAAGAAATGCATATTATTGCGGTGTTCAGTGTAATGGAGTGTATGGGAATGTTCACTGTACAGGTTTGGCCATCATCGGGAGCGCCGGCTCCCACTCCCTGGCTTATCAGTCACACGACTTCAGCCGACAACAGCGGATTAAAAGACTGTTAACCCTGTCAAGGAGGGGAGGGATGGGGGGAGCCCGATGTCAACAAAAGACTTGTCTAAATGTAAATAGGAACAGCGTTTCTGGGCGAGCCTCTCCTCCCACCACATCCAGCTGTAATGGATAACAGTGCCCAGCAACGCACTCTGTCTCTGCTGGCACTATTTCATTACCAGGAGACCCCTGAAGAAAAAATTAAATAAGATAAAAGAAATACATTCAACTGATGTTTTGATGACCTCAGTGGAGATCTAATGCCTTCAACAACTTTGGCACACAACCGTCTCCTGACAGACACAAAGTTCGAGGTTTTTTCGTGTGTACTTAACACCGATGGGAGATCAGGAATACGCACAAATACACCTTTTTTTTTGTTTTGAAAAAGGAAGTTAAATCAGAGAAATCAAATTAAAGGTCAAGTTTAATGAGCTTTTGCAGCATTTTTCATTGACATTTGGAACAGTCTCATTTGTGTTTTGCTGATCATGCTGGAGAGTGGTGCAAGTGCAATTTTACTGAAAGAAATCAGGCTCCTGGTTTAAAGGAGTTAATCAATTAATTACCGCTGATTTCAAATATCAGGCCCACGTCAGCTGTTGTAACCACATGATATTTACCAGGAGGATGACAAGATCCCTTCTGAGAGGCTGAAACTGAGCGCACTAATTTGCAAAAACGTTTCTTCTCAGTGGTTTGTGGCCTCCCAACTGTGACCAGTGGATTCTGGCCACTCTGGGATTTAATTCTGGAAATATCTCAAGTCCACTTTGAGTTCGTTAGTTCTAGCATTTACTCGTCTCTACGCTGTGCACACACAGTAATGATGGCGGCAGAGCAGTCTGAAGAGTCTGAGAATCACTCAGCTTATGGAATCTACAGTTACATTCATAATATCAATCAAAACTCTCCACAGCCTGAATTACAGGTTTCCTCAGTGGGAAGTGTGGATTTTTGCACATTTTTTCTGTTTCTGTTCAAATAAAAATCAGGCCTTGAAAAGAAGGACGGAAAGAAAATTGCTATTACGTGGAGGCAAAAGCAGTGCGCTGTCAGTTAGCTCAAATTAAGAATCACTGCAAAAGACACAGATGACAGCGTTCACAGATCTGCAGCCCAGCGCCTCTGCCTGCTTTCCACTTTAAAACACGGAAGGTTACTTTCATGTGTAATTGTGCAGCTGCTTATGAGATTTCCCTCCAAGTCATCCACGTTGAAACACAGAGTGCAGCGTGCACAAATGCTTGGCTATGAAAAATCGGTGAGGCACATGCAAGCGTTGCCTCATTCTTATGCAAAGAGAGCAAAAGCAGAAGTCATGATGTATGCAGCCTCATCCCAGTGACACCACAATGTGCATAAATCATGCTTAAGTTGGTGCTGGCTGGTGTGTTGGCTGCTGCTGTTCTATTGGTAACACTTCTGTTTGAGGGGTCAAAACACACACACACACACACACACACACACACACACACACACACACACACACACACACACACACACACACACACACACACACACACACACACACACACACACCTGGTCCACATTGACTGAAGCACTGCTGGTGTGACTGGGATGCCTTTTTAAACCTTGACACGAATAAATGAGTCATGTATGTACAGACAGATGTGTGTGTGTGTGTGTGTGTGTGTGTGTGTGTGTGTGTATTCATCAGTGAGTGGTGAGTGAACCTTAATTTTCTTGGTTGACAGAAAAAAGTCTATTTAGCCAGAATAACACGGCTACGCCCTGTACACTCTGGACATCTTCACAGTAATAGATTTTCTTTATAGCTCCAGACGGAGAAAGACTTGCAGACTTCCCGGCACACATTCATTCATGTTTTCAGTTTAATCAAAAATAAACTGAAAGCTCATGAAAGGACTTGCATTACCCCCAGCTGTGATTAACAAAATGATGATTTTACATTGACTGATATAAACACAGTTTCTATGCCATTATATAATAATAACAATGCTACATTGCCAGGCTGGCATGTCCACATTAAAGTTCACAGCAATCAGCAATTACATTACTTTCCTTTGAAATGATTGATTCCCTGCTCAAATGTCTTAATTGTTCAGTATTTTGAAGCATCCTTGTGGTTGTGGTCCATCATCTCCTTCCGACAGTACAGGTTACGGTGGCCTTGGTTTCCAGACACACACGTCTCCATGCAACAGGGAAAGCATCAACAGTTAACCCATCTGCCATTTGAAACATAGGGAATCCATACTGTGATTCATTCTAGAGGATAGAAAGTAAAAATAAATTAACCAAATTGTGAGTTTAATTTTAAGAATTAGCTACAGGTGAAACCAACAATGTGGGATTCCACACAGCCACAAATATATCAGCAAATTATCACAAATAATAATGTGATAATTCTTTATATACAATTTATAAATAAAAAATATAAAAACACATAGTTGGAGTTGAAAGCTTTATTTTTCTGTGGGTTTTAATGCATTTATTGAATTACACGAGGCAGGTTTACACTGTTTTAGAAAACACAAAAATGTCCTTTTCCTAAAAAAAACTAGCAAGAATTATACATTTGTGCTCCCTCTTATCATTTTAGGAGAACATTGCGTTGATTACTTGAGGAAATGTCAGGAAGAAACGATATCATCTAGTTTGAAAGTGTTTTTTTTAAACAGGGGAGATTTATTTGAAGATGCTGAGAACACTGAGCTCCAATAATGCTTGAATATTTAAAGTAAATTCTCTCTTCAGGAGGTTGCCCATGGCTGATAAAGACGTGTGATTCAAATGCATCAAAGGAAAATCGACAGGCAAATGGAAGGAAAGCCTGATTTGTAGAAAGCTTTAAATAAAAACACATAATCAGATAGGAGCCCTCCGGCAGCCAGGCAAAGGTGAAGAGAGCATTCGGAGGCTGAGATGCAGAGCGTGAACGCCTGCAGTGCTGGGTGGTTTGAATTAACTGTCAGGATTAATGCCGTCCAATGATTCCCGTTTAGGCTTTAGCTTTTTAGATTGCGACTGATTATTTTCCAACAGTGTTTTCCAATCCAAATAATGAGGTTCAATCTGAGTTTCCAGTTTTATTCTGTCCAATGGTTGAAGAGAAATGCTGATTTTGAATTCAATGCCTGAAGACAGAAGAACTGAGGGAATAAAATAACCTTCTGACCCTCTACATCTGAGCAGATCTCATCTGATCATCTACTGTCAGGTTAATTACTGTTCCACATATGATCGCTGTGGTAGATTAGCCGTTGATGGGTCAGGTATTTCATGGTTCTTGTCAGAAGTAAAGATTCGTCTTCCAGGAAAGCTGGTGAGAAAAGTTGACAGATACTGAAGACAAAAAAAAATCCAATTACCCTGTGTTATATTTCCCTTTGGATGATGTTTGGGTCAGCAGTAGGATGTCATGACAGAATGGCAAAACTCAAGGGGGTTATCACTAGCTTAGCCAATTACTCCACCAGAATGTCAGGAAGAAGAGCAGAGGTCAAAGAAAAAAGTGTCCCCCAGAAATGCAATTATGGAGGCATGAATCCAACAGATGAGCTCCTGTCTGACGAGAGCGATTCAGCTTATACAACGAAAACCACTCACGAAAGGGTGGTACCACCATCTGTCTGCTTAATAAAGAATACGATCACTTTTTTTTTTTTTTTAGTGCCACTGGACAAAACCAACAGACTTTCCGTCATCTTCTGTTCACGTTCGGTGACCTTGACGTGTAGCTGAGTTCCACCCCTTCGACCTACGGTCCAATCATGATATTAAGATGCAAATTAAAGCTGATCTAATTACTTCAAATCAAATATGAGCTAAAACATCAAAAGCCATGATGGGGTATTTTGTAGTACCGCACCATATCAGCAGGGGCGATATGTTAGTCTCATGTTTGGATTCATAGCATTTTTATTGCGTATTTCAAACCGTCTAAGCCCCAACACAAAGCTGTGAGCCTATTATTCGCAGTAGATGGAAATTCATATAGCCTTAAGGTTAGTTTGGATCTTATTCAGCCATCATTGTAAACTAAAACAGACTCATATGAAAGCACGTACACTCTCATCTTCAGTGCTATCTTTTTCAAGTTGGTATTTTACTTTTTTCCCCATGAGCTATCTAGTGGAAATAATGTGTTTCTTCTAAACAGTCAGCAGCCAGCATCTTATTTTTGTGATCGCTCTGATGAACTGAGTTAAATTTTAGGCAGAAAAATGCTTCAAGCAAACACAAAGTGGTTCTCACGTTGCAGGAAGAATTTATCAGCATGAGGGCACACTCCAGCTGTCTATTCTGACAATTTTGCTGCACCTGAGCTATTTTTCTTCCTCCACCACTCACTCACTTTTACTGCTTTAGAAGCATTCCAGCTTCAGTCCAGCAGCAGTTGAGAAGCGATACCATTAATACCAGTAATAAATCTAATACATCTGCCTTGTATCGCTGCACCATAAAAAAAACGAAAAACGAGTCCTTGCTAACGAGTGTTTACACCAGATCTCTCGAGCAGGCAAGGACACCGTGGATTGCAATAAAACTTGGAGATCGGGATAATATATGCTGTATTTTGAGACAATCTGGGAGTGAGCAGGATTATATGTGCTGTGTGGATGGCAAAGACAAGCCGGAAATACCTGACGTAAGTATAATCTACAGAGAGAGAGAAGACAATTCCGATGGACCCGATGCTCCGCTGTGCAGGTTTGATGTTAAAGATCAAAGCGATGATCACTGATCAAAGACTGTTAGTGGCAGCTTTTCAAGCTGCAGACCTGAGACAAGGGGGGGAACGTGTCTCATGGGTTTATTTCTGTGTGTACACCCTGGTACACAGGAAGGATGTTATCAGTCCATCACAAAGATAAGTTCAATGGTCAAAGAAGCTTAGTAACACACACAGCAACCGGTCAGGATAGGAAGGAAAAAGCTTGTGTAGACAGAAGTAGTGGGTGGAAACATGTAGACACAGGTGAGAAACATCAAGGTGGATTGACAGGTGGGGGGGAGAAGACCAGACTGACAGCTGAGCATCAAACCATTTGAACCTGGAAGTTGGCACGACCATGTTTCCAAAAGATGCAAACATTAAATCAATGCACAATACATGACGATATTCCTCCTCAGAGGCCAAGTTCTATCTACCATGACAATATATGAATAGGAAGTCTTTGATAAACAATAACTACCATGTGCATTTCATAACTTTGGGGGATGAACACAGATTTATAATATTACAGCTACTATGTTAAAACATCTAAGTGATATTCTATATCTCAGGTGATATAATATGTAAATGACTCTGTGTGCCTCTCTTAGTATTACCCAAGTGCAAATTATTAATTAACACCTACACATGCGTCACAGTACAGATGCTGCCTTTTTGAAGCAAAGCTGAAAATGCCAACTGAATTTTCCATTTTGTGACCGACCGTCGCAGATAAAGCAGAGCCCACAGAAGTTCTGGGCGCTGCTTTCAGGGCTGGAGCTCCAAATGGCTCAGTCTCCTTCTCAGCTGCTGTCGCAACCTGTTTGTGGTTGTTGCCTTTAAATGTTTGCGAAACACAAAATAAGGTAGGCGACAACAAATAATGATTAATTTTAATTGACAACAGAACACTTGAAATAAGATGATGTTTGGCTTTTTTGTCTCGCATTCGATTTTCCGACTCCCACTCATTCAAAAGTATACAAATATGAAATTAACTTTAAAACGCTGAATTTTTGAGACATCTCTGCCACTCGAGCATCCGGGGAAGTGAAATAAGCACATCAGGACCAAGATGGATGCTCGGCGTTGTCAAGGTCATTATACTCAAAGACTGAGTCTCTGCATTACAGCTGAGAAACTGCTCTGCTTTTCTCAGGCTCTTCTTACCCATGATGACAATATAGAGAACAGGAGATGATAAATGTCATTTAAGAGAGAGCCTGAGACTGAGGATGTTTTAAATTGCTGAATGAAAAGACTTCCTGCAGCAATTGGAGGAACTGACTAAGGAGAATTAATAGTGTTCGGGAAGAGAACAAGTTGTAGAGAGACACATGGGTTTAGAGAGAGAGAGAGAAAGAGAGAGAGGAGAGAGAGAGAGAGAGGAGAGAGAGAGAGAGAGAGAGAGCATGTGTGTGCTGGTGTGTCCATCCATCTGTGTACGCAAGTGGAAAAGAAAGAGGGGGTGTGTCATGAAGAGACAGCAGGGATGGCTTATTAGGGAATCATCCCTTTTAACCAATCGTTTTTAAGAGTGAGGGAGATGCCATTTCACTGAGAGGCACCACCTCCCGCACGCATCACATCCCCTTCAGTCTGTGGCAGCGCTGTGTGAGAGCGCCACTACCACCGCTCTCCCCTCTGTCCATCTGTGCTTCTGCCTATTCGCTCACAGACACTTTCGCACCTCCGCTCTGATGTCTCTGTCTCTCTCCTGGTCCCCCCCCACCACATGGACCCTTTGACTGCACCTTCCCGCCGCTCTGCTCTGTCTCTGCCTCTCTGACTCAGTCCCACAGTCACAGATAGGATCTGTTCCAAACAGCAGCCTCACCAAGAGTCCAGGTAAGACCTTTTTTCCCCCCTCATTTATGTTAATTTGCACTGAGCAACTGGAAGCCTGAAAGCAGAAAAGCTCATTGCTGGATTGCACTTAAAGTGGACGGCTGATTCAACCTTATGAAAGATGGATTTAGGAGTGATGCTTCTGCCGAAAAGATGTAACAGTGACAACTTCTTGAATCTGGGTTTGCTTCAGTGCCAAGACTGTGGAATGCTGCTTTGAAGAACTGCAAAAAATCAAAGACAGACATGAAAGAAATCAGAATACAGTGGGGGCAAGACAGCAGATGAAGTAGCTGGGATTCACATGGCGGGATTTCACACAGACAAATGAGCCCCTGAGCTGGCGAGTTTAAAGTTGAGGGAGCGCAGGCTCAGGTGTTGGTTAAGAGATCAGCAGGTGACAGGCTGAACTTGGTATCGATCGGCAGCAGGCTCTTCTCCAGAACGGATCTGGGGTGGATGATGAAGCTTCTAATGAAGCTGATGTCAGGACCTGGTGCACACACATGATCTTCTGAATAGAAAACCCAATTGAAGTTGATGAATTTCAGATAATCATTGAAGTGATTCCCTTATGAATTAAAATTACCAGGGTAACTCTTTCTGCTTCTCTATATTGAATATAAAATTGCCTGATGAGTGATGGTCAGCTTTTTAAAGTTTAAATAAGCAATGTGACATCTGAAAGAACCCAGATTAGGTTCAATTCAATCTCGTCTGGTGTTGGGCTTGGTCGCTGTTTGCGCTGCAGATCGCTGAGAAGACCTAATCTAATGACTGACGTAGCCATTATTGGTTATTTGAAAGGCGGTCTCTGCTGATAGCTAATCTCTGAAGTTCATCTCCAATCCTTAATTTTCTGATGCCCTGTCACCGGTATTTGGGGGGGGGCAGAATTAATCACACCTTCAACTTTAAATGAGTTCTGAAAATATCCCAGAGCAAAGTTACGTCTCGCGCTTATATTTCATTCATGACATAGTTTTGCTGTACACTTGCGGAGTGGCGTGAGAGAAATAGATGCTTGATGTGAAAAGGCGTTGGTTGCTGAGGTGAGAGAACATCTAGATGCAGTCTGGGGGAAACATGACTAACAGTCATGTCCAAACTTTGGCCAGACTGAAAAATGTCCATTTTCACCCAACTGGCCATGCAGGCGCACTTGCAGCGGAGCAGCTGGGTCACATTTCCACTGTTTGGGGAGCAAAATAGCACATTGATTTATCCATTTCAGCCACATAACAGCTGATATTATATGATGTTATTCAGTCATCATAATGATTTCTATGAAACAGGGCTGTGTTTTCTGCCCTGTGAGCTCTTTGCCTGACAACAGCGGGTGTCAGCGCTGAGGCAGAGACCCAGAAAAATATCCACATTCTTGGGAAATTAGAGACGGAGAAATTGGGGGAGCTGGTGACTTTCTCAGTCCGCTGAGGATTCCCTGCTGACAGCGACACTTTGTCTTTTTGTGCCTGGTTGGTTGTGAGCTGCCCCAGGTGTGACAGGCAGCCGGAGTAATGGGGGACGTGTGACAGATGCACATTTCCAGCCTTGAGAGAAGATAGACGACGCGGAATCAGGCTGAGCGGGGGACAAACTGTGAATCACTTCAATGGCTGCGCTGCCTCTGCTCAATTGATCTGTCATGTGGCTCTCAAAACCATTCCAAGGCACTAATTGCATCCTACCATGATTATTGATTGAAATATGAAGGTATATTGGTCCCCTGGAGAGACGTCGTTTATTCACACTGAGGTCGGTGGTCAAGTTCCAGGTGGCCCACCCTGTTACCTTGAGCATTCCATGATTTGAGTTCTAAAAAAAACCCAAAAAAACGTGGGTGTCCTTTCTCCACCACGCTGCTGGCGAATTTGTCCTCATGCTGGCAAATTTATGTGATAATTAATCTTTCATAAGCCTGTCAGGGCACAAAACCATGAGCTGAGGCCAAAAGATTACATTACAGTTTGTACAGTGGAGCAGCAGGCTGCCTGGCAGGCTGACTTTAACTGGCAGCAGTCTGTGCAGGAAGGAGCATCATATCTCTCCGGGGCATTTGTGTTTGTCCCATGTTGGCTCCTGTGATACAATGCTGCTGCTGCCGCTTTACCCGCGTTTGTGCCAATGCTAGGCATGAAGCAGCCATGTGCACTGGCTCATTTTCGCTTCTTATATAACGAGTATTTGCACGGACGTCAGCATCCTGATTATGAAGCTTAACCTGTTTGTTTATTTGTGCTACATGCAGAGAAATCAGGTTCTTCACATCTATGAATATTTTTAACTGTCATTTTCGTGTAAAGTGCATAAATTTGCACACGTCAATGATGTTTAGGATTCTGTTTTATTCGTCGCAGCCGTTATTGTTTTGCTGATAGGTTGTGAGAGTTGTAACTTGACTTGCAGGGAGGCAGGTGGTTTCTGGGGAAAATTCTTTGCAAATCATGGAGTTTAGCTCTCAGGATCAGATGTGGTAAAAGTTCTTTAAAAGAGCCATTTAAATGATTTCAATATATAATCTTTCAAATCACTATTCTCACTTGGAAAAATGACATGTGTGGTGGTATTTTTTCCCCCCTAACATTGTCAATTAAAATCCCTGTGCGAGAGATGAGGCTTTTAAAATATTGACGGCTGTCTTCCTTCTATGAAATTGAAAACAACTGTGGCCTGAAGAGAAAGATCAATGACAGGTTTTTATTGACTAAAATGTCGGAGATTCGCCTCTTTCAATCTCTTCAAGATGTGACAAACAGATGAAAACACAGTCTATAGAATAAGGCTGAGAATTCTTCACCTGCCGCGTCTTTGAGGTTTCTTTAAAAAAATTGAGGAGAATGAACCTTTTAAAAGCAGGAGCACAGTACAAAAGTTCAGATCCGGTTATCAACCAACACGAGCACTTCAGATATGCGATGCAGGAAAAATTTTGATCTTAATACTGGGTGTGATTGTATTTCAACTTTGCCAGCATTTGATCCAGCGGGTGATATGAAGGATTTATTAAAAAAACAAAAACAAAAACAAAAAACAAACAGAAAAAAGCATAAAAAACCTGACAAAAGAAAAAGGAGACAGCAGTTACTTTTGCTTTTCTTCTGTGACAACAACTCATCTTATTAGAGAGGGTGTCCGGGTCGTCGCATTGTCACGATGCACGACATGTCACAGTGGGATCAAAATATTTAAACCTGCAAGTCAGGTTTCCAAGTGAATTAATGGAATTTTTTAATAAATTCTAATTTGATCAAAGATGACGAGTGTATGGATCAAAGTAATCAAAAAGGCCAATTACTGGTGCCAGGACATTTGGAAGCGTGCTAAACCGGATGAATCGCAGAGACGAATGCTCATTAATTTGACAGATAACAAGTCAGCTGGATCCACGAAAAACCCAAGAAAATACCGCAGGCTCCTGCCCAAAGATGAGCTCCATCCCAGTCACGCTGGATACGATTGCAGATGTTTATTTATCACTCATCACTAACTGCTTCGTTCCATTGTCACCTCTTCCTGGGTGTTAATTAAGCTTCATTTCATGGTAGTTTTCATGGCTGGCATGAAAGTCAAAGGAGGGTGTGTTGAATTCTGCAATGTTCTTAAGATTTTTAAAAAAAATCTCTACTCAGAATACACTGCTGCTGTGCGCTTATCTTCAAAACGGGTCCACACGTAGATTTCTGTCATAAAATGACCGAACTGATCCTTCAAAACAGGCTGCGAGCAGCATCATCAGCCCTGGCATCTGATATCAGACACCTCACCAAAGACAGGCAGCTGCAGCCATCACATCAGGGAATCTCGTGTGATATATATATTGAATCATTCTGTGCAGCCATCAAAGGATGGAATAAATCTGAAATGGCCCCTGATAGTAAAAGCTGCCTCTCCTGATACTGTGACTTGTGCCGTAGATTTTTTTTTTTTTTTTTTTTTGCTGACTGGTCTTACTGATGTGACGGCTGATAGCGAAACTGCAGGGTTCCTACAAAAGGAAACAGTTAATTGTGCCTCTTCCTTCGCAATTCTTCTGAGCATTTAAGCTGCTTTCATCACATTAGGGGCCCTTGTTCTCGCTCCGGCTTCATTTCAAGAGCTTGAAACCCAACTTTATTGTGGAAGGAGAGGTTCTGGAGTGTAGCAACGCACTGGTGACACATGAGGATCTTGTGTAAATATTCTGTAAGCATATGCAAATATGTGATATTTCCAGCACACATGCACTGCCCAAGAGGCTCTGGTAATAGCGGAACTGTGAACGTGAAATTAGAACAAGATAAACTGTGTTGAATGCATGCACATTCTAATTATCGTTAGTTTCTGCACAATAACGTGACTGCACAGGCTTCATGAGATTTCATGCATCTACAGTTCCACACTTGGTTTTAATGGCATAGCAGGAACCTTCCCTGCCAACAGAAAGGTTCCAACATTGCAATGTAGAACAAGATATGTTTTGCACCGCTGTGCAAATTGATTTCTCCTCATAAAGACGGGCAGTTTTCATTATTGTTTAGTTAAAAAGTGCAGCCGATAAACATTTTAATGTAAGAAAGAGATGCTCCATTTTATCTTTCTTTGCTGTCTTTAGTGACAGACTTTTGTGTTATCTTTGCACTCAGCTGGGTCTTTGCAGCTCAGAACACAAATGTTTTTTTTTTTTTTTTTTTCTATTTTTGCCCCGAGCCCACTGAATTTGCTGACCTCCCCCAAACAGCTCACCGGTTTCCCTATTATTTTCACCCCTTCCTCTGGCCCCGTTTGGAAAAAATCTGAGAGTTTTGAACATTTATTTATCTCTCCGGTTGGCTGTCTTATTTGCCTGAAGTTCTTTCCTACTTGTGGGGTAAGCTATTCTTTTGGTGCTGTGGCGGTGTCAGACATCCTCGTAGGCGACACTCCTTCAGCTTGGCTCTCCAGTCTCTGTCACCCCCATTAGGTTTGGATCACTGGCCACATTCACTATCTCTGCCTCTCATGCGATAGAATTAGTGCAGCCGTATCATTCTGCCTTAGTGGTCAAATGAGTCTTTTCTTTCCTCTTTTCTGGACTGTCTCAGTGGACATTTGCTTTTGTTATTCTCCTGCTGTTACCTGTAATTATGTCTAATGAGAAAAGAAAAGAGCTGCTCACCTAAAAAAAAAGGGAAACATCAGCAGGAGACATGCTGCTCCTGCTTTCTCTGCAACAGAACTGCACAGCTGCAGTCGGATGGATCTAATGTGATTCCTCTTTGATATTTGTGGTTGTTGCTGGTTTAGAATTTCCAAGCTGTTTTTTGTGTCCTGTGGATTCAAAAACAGGCTGAGCCTCACAAATAATGACTGCCAAGTGGGAGACGCGGAGCTCGCCACTTAGCATTGCAGACTTAGCCCGGATACGGGGGAGCCCAGAGTGATCCCATCTGAGCGACTCCAGGGGAACACACTTGTAAATGACTCTCAGGTTAGGGTTAGCTTCGACTCCACCAAAGCTGTCTGATTTGCTGTGATAAGCTGCCCTGTCTGTCGGAGTTTTCGGGATATGTCAGCACTGAGAGCTTGGGCACAGCACACTTGTGGCCCTCTTATAGTGCGCTGTTGATGCGCGCAACAATATTTTATATCCAGTGCACAAATAGAATTTTTGCCACATCTGCAGAACCTTGGCTTTGCACCTTGAATGCATCACTTTATTGTTCAATGGATCTTTTTTCCACACTTTATGGACATTTGGACTGCTTGCACCAGGTACTAATGTAACTTCAACGCAAAAAATACACATTTAATGAAGAAAACCATGCTGGTTTCTCAGAGATGACACCTTGAGTTTTCTTCTATGAAAATGTCTTCAGTTACTTTTTACCGATGTTTGTTGCTGGTTCTTTGTGATAATGACAATCTGAAAACAGTGTGACATTTCCGGGTTTTACACGCAGTTCTGTAAAGATGAAAATAGCTCTGCGTGCAATCAGGCTTTGGGAATCTGTAATCAGTTGCCCAGTGTGACGGGCGAGCGCAGAAATGATTATCTGGGTTAGATTTAACTTCAAAGAAACTGTTAAGTATAAACAGTACTGGCAAAGGCTCTCCAAAAAGAACCCACAAACACAACCTAGATACACTTTCAAGCTCTTGTCTTCCTGTGATTTTGTGCACTCCAAAAATCCGCAGCACACTTGCGAATAGATCATCTTATTCACGATCAAATTTCTAAAGCAAAGGCACCGAACGGCAGCAGCGGCAGTGGCAGCGGAAGCGGCTTGGTTCTCCAGCCTCATTTGTGGTGACACCAGATACTGTGTCTCTGCTCTCATGCATCTAATTAGGACAGACCATGTTCCTCCTGACAATGGGATAATGACTGGCACTGCCTGGTTCCTTGTTCTGGTCGATAAGTGCCTCCTGGCTGTGATCCAGAACCTTGAAATGGAAATCACTCCCGACACATTTGTGTTCCACTTATAACTTAACGGGCCCGCTGATTGAATATGAACATGAGCCCTTGAGGGATTCGGAATATTTGGTGCTTTATTTGTTAAACACTTTACCTGACGTTCTAGTACCTCCTAAACATGTCTCCCCCCCCCTCCTGTCAGTGAGCCTTAAACTGGACTGAAAAACCCCAAACACACATGTAGGTATGTAGCAGTAGTGACACATGGCTACATGCTGAAGTTCTGGGCAGAATCGGTGAGGATACAAAACTGGTAGAATTTTCCACATCTATGTGCTCCTTTCATTCAAATGCAGAGCTTTTGCTGATACAGATGTTTTATTGATATCATATTATCATATCACCTTATTATTTATAGATATTCTTCTTGATGTTTGATGACAAATGATTAAAAATTATCATTGGTGCTCCAGTGATGTTTTATTATGATTATTATGATTATGATTATTTTATTACGATTTTCAAAACATTCTTCAAACTTCAGCACCTTGGAGAGCGATCTGGACGGAGGCTGAATGATGAACAAACAGATTTAAATTTTTAAACAGATTTAATGATCACAATCCCAAACATTCCTCCACATTCATCAGTGACTGGTTGTTGAATGGACGTGCCTCTGTATCGAAACATCGTTAAAATCAGACAAATTAACAATAAAATGACTAAAATGATACCAATACTCTGAAAAGTGTAAGCACACTTCAGGCCCTCAGGAAACATCATTTAAAAAAAGCAGCATAACACTAACAACCCCCACCCCCTGTTGTTTGTGTCAGCTTTCTGCCCTGTGCCATTGCCAACTCCAATGATCATATATGGGAATGGAGGGATTTCATGGGTTTCACCTTCAAATAGGTTTTAACCTCCTCAAGCAAATATTTTCCCAGGCTCATAAATCCTTTAGTTTTTTTTCGAGTCGGATATTTCAATTGTTGCAAACATCAGCATCAGCTGACATTCTCTAAAAATAGGGTGATGCAAAGGCACATTTAAAACCTGGAGACATCTGCGCTATATGGGACACATTTTGGCATATACCCGATTGAAAACAGACACTTTAGAGGTTTATATATGTTAATTACATGCTAATTCTGCGTTGGTTGCCTGCGGACTGAAAACAAACAAAAATAAACAACACAGATGCAAATTAAAAAAAAAAAAAACATCAAGAAGCTGACAACAAAAGTACAGAAACACACAACCAAATTTACACATTGAACATATTTGGCTTTGTGATACTTACGAAAAAAAAAAAATAAAAAAAATCCTCAAAACACTACAAGAAGGTAGATGTTTTTAATAGATGTTTTGTCTAAACATGCAAATTAATCATTTGGTGAGACAAACATAAATACGGTCGTTTGTTAGAGGTAATAATGGGAATATATTAACATCATTGTTACTTTACATGCTGCAGCAGTTCTACAATCCATTACTGCAGGACAATAGATGGCAGGACGGTCTCACTTTTATTAAATTCAATTACAAATGCCAATGATTTTTATGGGCTGTGTACCATCTTTTTCACAGTCCCATCAGTTCAGCTGCAGTGTCCAATTACCAAAGCAATTACAAGTCCACGGGATAATTGATTCATACTAATTATTAATAAAGCATTTTAGATATGATCAGGTTTAAGAGAAAGATTTGAATCTTAAATGGGGGCATCTCATTAAGTAGAAATAAAGGCCAAACCAGTGGCTGGAACATTAAAACTGATACAAAATTAGATGACACCTCAGATCTTGTTTCCAATAATATTAAGAGTTTTTGTTTTACAGTCCACAAATTATCCCAATTGGACACAAGCTGAACATGGATTTTACCCAACAACTCTTCATGTTGTGCTTTTAAAGCTTGAATCTTAAACATGAAGCACATTTCAGTTAAACTGTACTCAGATGAACTCCTACTGTAATAAAACATTTATATTTCCGCTGTGAAAGGCTAACAAACTAGAACTAGAAATGACAGCGAGCAAATCAGTCTGTAATAAAACCAACACACTGCGGTCGGTCATAATTGATTTAATTTATCATCATGACATTTTTACTGTGTTTAATGGAGTGGAGATCATAAGCATGTATGAAGATTATTATGGTATTCCTCATAAACCAGGTGTGATGAAGTGGGATTGAACATTGTAATCTTTACTCAACTTTGCAGTGAAAATAGATTTATATATATATATA
>BJFM01001044.1:26618-38993 GCA_016586285.1 Arothron firmamentum
GGGGCGGGGGGGGGGGAACCGAGTGGAACCGCGGCTACATGCGGCCACACGCCGCTTCACGGTGCGGTCACAGGCGTGGAGGAGCTGGATGATGCGTTCAGGTTCCGCACGGTGTTATTGTCCGTCCAACCTAAAACCTGCCTTACATGGCCGTGTGTACGTGGAGCAGCGCTCGGCTTCCACCGCATGCCGCCGCCCGTCACGTTTCCTATTTAATGGAGTTAAACCAGTCAAACCGGTTGAAAAAGAACAGAGATTGTGAAGTATAAACTGTAACCTGGTGGTTCAGTCGCTTCCCGAACTAAAGTGCTACTGGGAAGAAATGGTTTCGAGTGAAGGTCTGGAATTTAAACAAATGTCCAGATAAACCAGCACACGGACGTACATTAACTGGGAAAACCACAGATACTGGTGTTGAAGTTCGGCTGTAGGTGTTTTGGAAATGATGGCTTTGTTTATTGTTCCTGGAAGGTACAGTACATGGCGCACACAATTCCAGGCACAGGGAGCCGAGCAGCTTTTGGTTCCTGGGGGTTTGTTTTCTCCAACATTTTGCCTAAACGAGGCTGATTTTCGGGGTTTTCGAGGCTCAGTCTCAGGTGGCCGCAGGATGGGGGTGGGGAGGCTCCGGGACCAGGAGCGTAAACACGTGGACTGGAGTTTGTCAAAAATGTAACATTTTCCTCGGCTTACTGTCGTTTCAAACATGTTTTCAAGGCAGTTTAATCTGGGGGTGTTTGGCCAAAGAGTGCGTGTGTGATCATAATGAGCCACGTTCTGGTACGTGTTTGTTCGTGTTTTCAGGAGGGTAATCTGACCTCTCCCCGTGCCTGCCAGTTGTTTGGAAGTCCGTTCGAGGGAAGTGCTTTTGTTTTTGTTCTCCTCATCTGGACAGTGTCCACTTACGTAACTGCAGAACATCCACTTAGCACCGTGAAGCGTGACTGGATGGGAGAGCCAGGAGTCCTCTGCATCAAGGCTGCCTCTGCTGCCTGACAGCTCTGAGGACATGCAGGCTTCTCCCAAAATGTCTGAGCTCATCCACCGAGGTTCTCCCCCCCCTTCTCCTTCGAAAATTTGATTTTCTGTAATTGTTTTGAAATCTAACTATGCAATTTTTACATACTCCAAATCTACTAAATCAGTCTGTTTTAGTAAATTGAATTAGAGCCGAACAGATAAAACTTGTGTTTAACGGTTGTGGAAAAGTACAGTTTATCTGACTGGAATCAGATGTCTTTCAATGACAAAATACAGTTGCTTGTTGTTTACGTCATCATAAAGAGGACATGATGTGTATGGTTCGACGTTTGACCTCGCTGGCTGATTTTCTGTGGCTAAATGGACTAATTGTTGGCTTGGCATATTTTTGACTGCTGGCTTTTTGTTTAAAGTTTGGGTTGTTGTACCAAAAGGCAGAAAATGTGCAAAAAAACTGACACACTAATGTGCAAGCCCACACTGGTCCCAGAACAGTTGCAAAGCCAACATAATGATTAGTGATGCGGATGACACTGTGCATAAGCTCTTCTCGTCTAGACTTCAAGTCGCGTCTTGATTGTTGTATTAATAAAGATACTACAGTGGGATCTTCTGCAAAAAGACTTTTACAATCCCCCAATTTACCAGCTGAATTTCTGACTGGACCCTGAATGAAGCTGTTCCTGATCTGTCTGTGCTGCCCTGCAGGTGATGGCTGCGGCCCCAGTGTGCTGGGCCCAGTCAGCGGGACTCTGTCCTCTCTGGGCTACCCTAGGACGTACCCAAACAACACCGTGTGTGAGTGGGAAATCAGCGTGCCCCGTGGCAGCAGGATCCACTTTCGCTTTGCTGAGCTGGACATAGAAAACCGGGACTGCCAGGTCAACTACCTCCGCCTCTATGATGGCATTGGACCCAAAAGGAGCGTGATTGGTGAGGGCTTTTTAACAGCAGTGTTTGAAGATGAAATAAGGAACCAGGAAATATTTATTCTGTGTTTATTGTGAACTCAAAATCGGTTTAAATTGAGTGAGCAGTTCTGTTTAATCCTGCTAATCCTCTAGTTGTTTCCACAGACCCTGTGATGCCTATGGCAGCAAGAATTGGCTCAAATCACGTCTATTATTTGTGCCTTCACAAAAATTAAAGCAAAGCTGTGTTTGTCGAACACAGTCATGGTGTTTTCCTGCACATCTTTTTTCCAGTGCGAGAGGCTAAGGAGAGCTGCTATCAGCTAAGTAGCAAAACGTTTAAGCAGAATGCCTACGGAGTTCCCTAATAAGTCTAAATGAGACAAACGCGACACGAGGCAGGTGTGACGGCTGGGAATACTTTAATCTGGAAATGTGTACGGCTCGGAATCCTGCCTGTGTTGCACCCTTGCTCTTGATTGTGAGATATGATGGGGGAAGCGCTGTGTTGCTCAGGCACCTCACATGTACCCGACAACAAACTCGGCCTTTTGTGGCATTTAATGTCTGCCGCCGGCCAGATCGATAGCAAATGTCGTTGATAATTTAAAGCAGCAGACATGGGACCTCGTGGAGGTAACGCAGGTTTTAAACACGTCCTGAAACCAATCAGGTGTGTTACAGTTCCCACTCTCTGCCCTTTTATAACACACGCAGAGCACAGCTAAATCCAACAACATGGAGGACGGTCACAGATCCAGGCATGGCAGTAAAGGTCGAGTGCAAACTGGCCAGACGGACTTGGTGTTGCTGTGCTAGAATCACAGAAGCAGACACAATAGGAAAAGGTTGAAATTCCGGTTATTCTGGTTGGAAGTTGAGTGAAAGTGCTCTTCAGACTGGAACCCTGGCTACATCCAGTGCCTAAATGCAAGAAATTGGGCCTTCCGATATTTGGAAAGCTTTGCTGTTCAAGATTTGGATTTCAGATTTGTCCTTTATCTCTTTACTGTACATGAGTGAATACATTATGATCTGGTTGGGTCTGTAGCATCAGTAGAGGCCTTTCACTTTAGTAGTTGCGTGTTAAATGCTGTTACAAATACCTAGCAAGGCAGGCCTGCATTACTAACCTCGTTTCTGTGTTTTTTTGCATTTTGTCCTGTTGTTTCTATCAGCAAAGTACTGTGGGTTGAAGGTCAAAGAGCTCATCAATTCAACCGGTAACCAAGTCACTGTCCAGTTCATGAGTGGGACCCACCACAGTGGCCATGGATTCTACCTGTCCTACTCCACCACAGAACACACAGGTAACCTGCTCTCAGTCCTGGGATGATGATGAAATAAGAGGTTATTGATAGTGTGTGAAGGAAGCCCTCCATAGATGAGGAAAGCACTGGACAGACGTCAGAATAAGCCATCTCTGGTCAGCAAAATTATGCATAAAGCTAAATCTGTGGCAATTACACCGCTTTTAAACAATCAGGACGACTTCCAGACTAGACGTCCCTCTGGTTGTGCTCGGATTCAGTAACCTTTCAGAAATTAAAAATGATCTGACAAACTCACCGTGTTCATACGACACTGTGTTGTACTGTGTTAGAGTTGTGTGAGGCTGCAGATAAAGAGAGTACATGTGAGCAGTAAAGTAATATCTTTGTGGCGTTTTTGGCAGCGAAACGTAACCGATCATGCAGAAGAGCGTGGGCGGACAGTTTGCACAGCTAAGTAAATCAGGCACAACAGTGACCTGTGCTAGTTGAGGGGATTTGTCTGATTTACTTACTTTAACACTGGCTTTAGATGGAATTCCCAGCAGTGTCATCACTGAAGCGCCCCAGTCGGTTGAAGAAACCACCATAACACACAGAAATCTGTAGAACAGAGTGGAGGATTTCATCCAAACATTTCCCAAAGTAGCTAGAGACCGTTCGCCCTGAGCCGCTCACCACTAGAGTGGACGAGGGGAGCGGCCTCTTTCACACTTTTCAATTTTTCCTATATTGCCTGAGAGAGTTTGGAGGTGATCCATCATCTGACCAGAGGCAGAAGCAGGTTCTGATGCTTTGTTTTGCCTTTTGCACAGATCTAATCACCTGCCTGGACAAAGGCTCTGATTTCCCCGAAGCAGAGTTTAGGTAAATATCTCCAGCTCGGTTCAGGTGTCTGTGCCCCGCTCAGCCTCCTTCACCGTGCCTTTCTCTTCTCCTCAGTAAATACTGCCCGGCAGGCTGCCTAACATCTACAGAAGACATCTCTGGAACCATGCCGAATGGGTACAGAGAGGTGAGGACGCACGCAGGAGCTGCTGTGTGAAGCTGCTGTGTTAGACATGTTGGGGAGAGGTCAGCAGCCACGGTCAGCCCACCGAACCACTCACACACTCACACCTGTTTGTTATCGCTGGTGTTACTCACGCCCCAGCCGCTCCGGGACCTTGAGAAATTAGCCAAAAATATCAGAGATAACATCACACCCTCAGATTTGAACCTTTCTAACCAAGTGCTTATTGGGAATGTAAACCTCAGTCCGTAACATGAAGGCCTTGGTGGAGTCTAAACTTCCATGTTTTTGGGCCCAAACACAGGGAGAACTCGCCCTGGTGGAAGGTAACCTGAACCACAAATGACTGTGTTTCTCCAGACTCAAACGGTTCCTGAGCAAGATTTCTGCTAGCCTTGCGCCTGGTGCACATTTCTGTGGAGGTCCAGCTTCCCTGGTGTCTGATGCAGCTTTCTGTAACATCATCATCAGCAGCAGCATGACATACATGCAGGACTACGGCATGAATCAGCATCGGTCCCAGCTGAGGAAAGATCGGGGTTTGGCCGGCTCTTGTAATGCGTGTGGGCACGGCGGTTTGTGTAAAAGGGATTAGCCTGGACTGTTGTTGTGCCTCAGCTGTTCTCCAGGTGTGTTTTGCGGTGGGAAAGTGTCGTTTGTTCCACAACAGTGTTGTCTGTGCATTCGACCCCACCCTCATGTAAACATCAGCGTTTCTCATGTTCTTCACGCTGAGCGTTCGCTCTGCAGCGGAGCAGCGTCTTTGGTTTTGATTAGCCTAGCAAGATCCTCTTATGTAAATGGACCCCTGCCGAGTGGTATGCAGGTCCAGGGCCGATGACCTCACAGCAACTTCGCTCCATGTGAGGTTAAAGGCCACAGTCTCTGGCTGATGACCTCATTCTGGGTTTAATAGGGAGGAGGAAAAGTGAGAGATATGTCGTTAGTCGCTAGGAGGACGGGGAGCAGCGATGGGGTGTTGCTTCAGGGATCCGAGTGCACCCACAGGAACAGAGGAGGGGCAGGGTCAGCGGGTGAATGGAAGGTGAGATAATAGTTGGGCCGAATAATAAAACCCCTTTAATCCAGTCCAGCTGCTGGAGGGTGCTGAGCAGAGCTGCACGCTGACGGTATGTGTGTGCTGGAGAGCCGGTATGAGTAAGGAGTTGGAGGCGCGTCTGTGTGTGCGCGCCAGAAGGGTTTTCGACATGTGAAAATGATTCATTCATGCATGTGTTGTTGAGGTATGTCTGTCACCGGCCAGCCTCTGGATTCTATATGTCCTCATCCATTGGTTGTGTTTTCTACAGAGAAACGTGGAGCAGATGCTGCTCACAGCTCCGTGAAGGCGATAAATAAAGCAGCCAGTGAGTAAATGCCGTCATGGCGTCCTCCACTCTGGAGGGGATGATGTCGAAGGTCGATTAAAAAACAGGCTGCTCTGTTCTGCTCCGCTGTCTGTCCCTTTGATTGACAGTGGGAAATGAAAATGCGTGCTTCCTGTCCAGTCGTCTCTAAAGACTTAGAGTTACCAGGCTGTTAGATCCCAGCCGCGGCGTTTAATGGCTGAGCGGCAGAAGCAGCAGGCTCCGGAGCGTTTCTCCGCTGGAGGCAGCCTGGGTTGATTCCCAGCGCTGCTCCCTGTTTGTCTTGGTGGTTTGCTGTGACACTTAAGGATGTGGTGTGTGTGTTTGGGGGAAATTTTAAGAGCTACACTGCAAGTGTTGATTACTTGCGGCTGCATTTCGGGGCCGCGTGCGCGTCTGCGTGCCTGTGAGCGCATGTGCTCGGCAGCCCGCGGGTCACCAGGGCTTTCCCACAATCTCGTCGGCTCTCTTCCAGTAATAAAATGGCAGCTCGCTCCACCAGCTGTTGGCTGGAATCAGCCTGTCACCAGGGTGGATGCTCCCGGGGGCCCGAGGCTCAGCGATGCGGCTGCAGCGTTGGACAGAAACGCGGGAGGGGCTGAGTCAGCGTCAGCACAGCCTCTCGCTGTCCTCTGCTGAGGGCTGACATCATGCTGACTCATCAGACCTTATCTGCCGTAGGCTGAAGGTCAGGTCTGCGTTCTGTAGCTGGCGTCCCGGCCAAGTCTTCGGGTTTGCAGAGAAATCCGCGTGCGGCTTGCGGCTCGGTTTCATCCCTGTAAAATCAGTGAACACGCAACGGTCTTCAGTCTGCTCCTCGTAGTTCATCAGCTGCTGCGGTAGTTCGCTCCCGACTGTTTCCGTCTGGGCTAATGAAAGTGAGAAGAGCTTCTTCGGACTCATCCTCCTTCCCTTCCGTGTTGCAGTCGTCTCCGCTGTGTGTGGCGGCCGTCCACGCTGGCGTGATATCCAACGCCGTGGGCGGCAGGATCAGTGTGGTGAACAGCAAAGGCATCCATCACTACGAGGCCACGCTGGCGAACAACGTCACGTCCACTGGGTAAAGAGCACCAGCTTCCTAGCGACTGTTCTGACCTGCTCAGGGTTCTCCAGCCGTCTCCTGCTCAGTCAGCAACGGCGGAGGGAACCTTAAACGTGCTGGATCTATATGATGCTTTTTCTCTTCGTTTTTCTCCTCAGAGGGTCTTGGTCAAACAGCCTTTTCACCTTCAGAACCAATGGTGAGCGTTTCCTTTTATTGGTGTGACCTGGAAATGAGGCTGCTGCTAAATCGGAGCGGCGTTGTGGAGTCTGCTGCGGTGGACCACCTGCCGCTTGGAACCACGTGTCTTTCCGCCTCAGATTGTCAACCCTGCTGCTTACAGGCTGTTACGGAACACTGGGTTTGGAGTCCGGTGGCGTCGCAGACGCCCAGCTCGCCGCTTCCTCGGTGTGGGAGTGGAACGAGAGCGCGTGGGCGCCGTCGGGGGCACGGCTGAAGAAGAGGCAGCCGCCGTGGTCAGCGGCCCAGAGCGACCCCAACCAGTGGCTGCAGATCGACCTGAAGAGAGAGAAGAGAATCACAGGTGCCCGGCAGCAGCTCACTGGGATAGATGGATGCTGTAGAAGCCTTTCAAAACCTTAAACTCAGATTTCATGTCAAGCTTGTGAATAATGCATGTGATTGGGTCGAGGTGCACACCCTGAGCCACAAACATGGCCGCCCACACGGCTGCTGCGATTCAGCTTCCAAGCGTGCCCACTGTCGTCATCTCGTCTCTTCCTCCAGGAATCATCACCACGGGCTCTACCTTAAGAGAATACCAGTACTATGTTTCAGCATACCAGATCCAGTTCAGCAGTGATGGGGAGCACTGGGAGATCTACAGAGAAGCTAATTCTACGCAACACAAGGTAACACAAGCCCCAGATCAATGACCTCTGCGTGCTCAACACTCACGTCATCCACATTATTGCTCCTTTCCCTAGTGCAAATGGACAGAAATGTCACAGGATGGCTTTAGGGACTTAGACTCAGTCTGTTTCCATAGCAACCAGTATGGCTTCAGATGCTTATGGCAGGAAGTGAAAGCAGCCGGATGTTGATGTTAAGTGCTGCAGCAGTTGAGTCCGGACGCTTGGGCATTAATAATGAATTGATATGGATTTAGTGGCTGCTGGAGCCAATGTGCTGTCTGGGAGCTGTGATCCGCTCAGGCTCGAACGCCTCTGCTGCTGCTAAACTACTGCCTCCGTCCCCGCTGAGACTCGCTGCTGCTTCTTCTTTTTTGGTAGATCTTTCAAGGCAACATCAACTACATGGATGAGGTGAGAAATAACTTCATTCCTCCGATTGAGGCTCGTTTTGTGAGGGTGAGTCCGGCCCGATGGCACCAGAGAATTGCGCTCAAGTTGGAGCTGCTTGGGTGCCCCATTCCTTTCGGTATGTGGGGTGGGGGGGTGGGGTGGGGTCCGGGGTTTTAAGTCAATATTAAGTTGAAAAAAATGCCACCTTTTTCTGTGCCAACAGTGCGACCAGAGCCAAGGTCGAGGAACATGCCCCCCCCTCATCACGGCCCACCTTCTGCGCGTACGAAACGCCCCCCGCTGGCCAGCCAAACCACACCCCCGCCAGATATCCGAAACACGACGATGCCTCCGCACAGCGGCAAAGGTGAAGCAGGCGGCCGGGCTCTGACGGCGGGTTGTTAACCCGGGTGAAGGGCTGCTCTGTGGTCTTTACGCTGGTCTTTTTGCTCTCAGACGTGGCTCTGGCAGCGGTGCTGGTACCCGTGCTGGTCATGGTTCTGACCGCGCTCGTCCTCACTGTGGTTTGCGCTCGACACTGGAAGAACAGGTACGCCCTCAGCACGGGAAGGAATAAATAACAGTTCTGAAGGTTACCCCTCCGTGACCTCTCTCTTCTGTCCGTGTAGGAAAAAGAGCTCTGAAGGAACGTATGACCTCCCTCACTGGGACCGTACAGGTACCAAAGTCCTCGGGGGGCCTGGGTCCAGCTGGTGGCTCCCGCTGACTCTGCCTCTCGCTGTTTGTGCTGCAGACTGGTGGAAAAGCATGAAGCAGCTGTTGCCGTCTAAGATGGTGGAAGCGGAGGATTCGGTTCGGTACAGCAGCAGCGAAGTGGGCCGGTTGGCGGGGAGAGGAGCCGTACCCAGAATTCACGCGGAACCTGCAGGTATGTGCGCGCCCCTGTTTCGCAGGAAGAACGCTGCTGTGTCTGCGAGGAGGCTGATGCACCGCGGCGGGCTGTCTTCCAGAGTACGCCCAGCCTCTGGTCAGCGGCGTCACCACGTTGGGGGCCCGGTCCACCTTTAAGCCGGACGAGGGTCCTGAGCCGGGCTATTCAGATCCTGACCTGTACGACAAGCCCATCTCACCAGACGTGTACCACGCTTACGCAGAACCGCTCCCGGCTTCGGGATCCGAGTACGCCACGCCCATCGTGGTGGACATGGGCTGCCACCCGTCGGGCGGCTCCTCGCTGAACCAGCCCTGCGCTTTCTCGGGGCCGGCTGCTCTGCTCGCACGGACGGACAGCAGCCAATCAGGGAGGTCGGCTTACGACACGCCCAAGAATGCCAACGGACAAGCCACGCCCACTGAGGATCTATCTTACCAGGTACCTCAGAGCAGCACTCAGAAGCCGACAGGCCAGAGCTGAGGAGCTCAGCTGCACGTGGCCTCGACCTGCTCCTCACTGCCCGAACCCGGCCAGGCGGAAGAGAGGAGGGGCCGCGAAGCTTGAACGAACTCTACCTTAGCCTTAGATCTGTCTGGAGATGCCTGTATCGCCTTCCTGTTTCTGCATGGCCAGCATCTGTTTGCGTCGTGCCATTACAGTCTGATCACTGAAAAACCACTATGATGAATGTGCTTGTGTGATGGATGGATGGATGGATGGATGAAAGGATGGACGGATGGAACACTGACTACTGTTAAAGATGTTGTCCCTGTTTCTGTGATCAATAGATGTATTCTGTGAAACTGTGATTGTTCTGTTACGCACCAGAGCCGAACCGGGCGATTCCCATTCAGACAAGTCCGACTCGCTGCATTTCCACGTGACCCAGCGTCACAGACAAACTGACTCGGTACGCTTCGTCTTACTTCAAAGCAGGACTTGAAATGGTGTACAGTTCTAATAACGCCATCACTGCGAACCTGTTGATACATTCAGAATTTTTAGATATTTATTTCTATTTTACATCCTGCTGATTAGAGAATTTAAAAAAAAACAGCCAACATCTTGTCACTAATCACAGCTCGGCGCTTCGCAGCTGCAGTTGTGACAGGGTTTTTATTTTGTTGTTGTTTTTTTTTCCTTTGATGGGATGGTGTCAGAGTTGTTACCTTGAAAGGGCTGATCGGGAGAATTGTTCTAATCAACTTTCCACCCACTAAATAGTCATTCTAACCAAATGTTGCCAAATCCTAAGTCACAAAAAACCCGCCGCTGCGCCCACGGGCGAGTTCAAATGTCTTAATGTCAAACTTTGTTGGCAAAGGTACAGAGCAAAGATGCATACAGCCTAACCTTTTTGTAGTTCCTGAATTCTTTGGTTTTGTTTTTAGGTGAAATCTGTTGAAATCTCATCTCTGGTTGCTCTGTCATGCGTGTGTGATCTTCTGTTTCAGTCTTGTGTGTTCTCTCCCCCCCCCCCATTATAACACCAGTAGACTGCATTCCTCTCCACCTGTGGTACTGAGATGCCCAAACACGGACGGAACTAAAACTGCTTTCTAACAGCGCAGGAGAGCAGCTTCACCGCGGCTTCGCGACCACTAGCGTTCCGAAGCTAGTCCGAGGATTCCGCGAGGTGTTGGTGCTCGCTGGTCACAGAGGGGTTCTGGTTAGGTGGCTTCCACTGATTGTATATAGAGAAATAAAACGTTTTCAAAGTGAAGTTGCAGTGTGTGATGAACATTTAGCACCACGGCACAGATGCATCAAATGGCTTTTATGGAAATTTAAATTTCTGCACACAAATGATTTTCCCATCATGCTTAGCTGTACTTCCTGTCAGAAACGTTAGCAGGCTAGCTAACTAAAGAGCCCAGCTACGGCGTTAAAGCCGCTGCTACCAGTGTGAAGTCTTTAGTCATGATTTACAGCAGTTTCACATATCACACTGACATTTACGATAAATGGCTTGTTTACATTTCCACTAAACTTTAATTAAATGCCAAAAATGATTCCTGCAATTAAACCTAAAAAAAACCGACATTTTTTTTTCATTAGTCCAAACACCTGCGTTCATCCCTACTGACGTCATTTGTGGTTTGTTAGACCATGACGATATTTACGTAAGCAGATTTTTGAGCAGGTTGCTTAAAATGTAAAACCTCCCAAATTACAATGAATAGAAAAATTGTTTAAAAAAGGCAAAAGGTTCATCAGATAAAATACTGATCTAAACTGGGAGTGTCAGCTCACCCACACCTCAGTGCATTGCGCCGCAAAAGATAGCAATTCTCTGGTAAATTCACTGCTTTGTAATCTCTTTCTTTCTTTCTTTTTTAAAAACAAAACAAAAAACAAACAGGTTCAATATTTTCCGGTTGTTGGGGATTTTTGGAAAACCTGCAAGTTATTGGTGAAAATAAGAATGAAGCTGATAATAGTTTCAGCAGCGGTTCTGATTCCTGCACGCATCGCTGTGGTCCCGCCATATTCCTGTCTTCCGTTGAATTCTGCATCAGTGTTTTCATGATGTCACACTGTCTCCTTAACCCATTCCTCATTCCTTCATGTTCTTCCCATTCCTCCCAAACTTCCACCAGACGACAGTGAGAGCGACGGCCAGCAGCAGGACGACGCTGCCGGTTACGAGGTAGGCAAAGGGCAGGAAGTGGTTCTGACCTCCGAACCAGGTCAGCGTGGTCAGCAGCACTTCCTTTCTGCCTTGGAAGGCCTGCACGGGGAAGTCTGGAGAGGCAGAGGTCAAGGCTGACAAAGCGCCATCAAAGAGGAGCTCGGTGGAAAACAAGTCGGCCCGAAGTCTTAAAATAGTTCCTGTTGGTATATTTGTGTTTTAACAGCCGATAAGACGGGAAATGAACGCACACAGCGGCACACACGCACCCCACCCACGACAGCACACAGGCCAAAGGATACTGTAGGTGATGTCGATGGAGTAGTTCCCCACTGGCAAACCTTTGGTAAAAGGTTTCTGGGAGCGGTTTAAAACTCCGTAGAGCTTCTTAAAGTTGGGGAAAGCTGCCTCTCTCATCCAGACGATCAGGTCTTCGTTAATGAAGCCGTTATTGGTTGGATTTTGGTCGTCGAGCTCGTAAACAGGCTTCTGCCAGTACAGCGGCTTGGCTGTTCCTGGGTAGTCAAGAGGAGCCACTGAGATCTCCAAAAGAAAGAGATTATCCTGAAGAATGTGAAGCTGTTAGTGACTGCCTGAAGGAAGTACCTTCAAATGCTTTAGCCAGTGTCATGTTGTCCGTATTTGGGTTGCGGAACTTGATGTTTTTGTCCGTGTACCAGGTGATGCCGCTCCGCAGCAGAGGGACTGGGAGCGGGACCGAGGCCGGCCCCCTGGAGTCATAATAGGTCAGACTGAAGGAATCTGGGAAAACAGATGTGATGGAGTCTCCAGTGAGCAGGGGGAGGGATGGGCTTGGGGGATGTGAGTGGGCGATGAGCTGTGTTTACCATTGAACATGCTGTTGGCCACAGCACCACAGGGGGCGATAGGGAGTTTGTTTGCGTCACTTGTGAAGGGTTTGCAGTATGAACTGGGGTTCTGTGTTAACACAGGACAACATTCAACATCATTTCTGATCTAAACTGAAGGGTTTTTTTT
>BJFM01001044.1:39050-68708 GCA_016586285.1 Arothron firmamentum
CTTTGCTCTGTTATTTGAGTGATCCCGTATGTGTTGATCTGATCTTGTGTTATTTTATTCAGAATGAAGCTCTACAGGACAAAATGGTGCACTCAGTAACATAGAAACTGATACACTGACACATTTTGTGGGAGCTACCTTTAAGTTCTTCTTTCTGCCTGCCATCTGTGTGTCGTCTCTGGAGTCCATGTATCTGCGGAGGTTCTGGTGGAAGTTTCTGAGGCCGTAATAGAAGAAGACATCTCCCTGCAGCAACACCATCAGTAACTGGGCTTGTTTGTGTTTTGTAGAGGATTAGAAGTTCATTAGAGCACTGGCCGAAGCGCCCCCTTACCTTAAACTTCTTGTTGACATCAAACATGATGGTGCAGCTGCAGGATTCTGCAGCGAGGCTCACATTTTTACGCTTCTCAAAACATTTGTTACAGGTCCCTGCGTCTGTGTAGTCCAGCTGAGGAGGCAGCAGGAAACTCATTAGTGAGCAGAAATGGTGGAGAAGCTGTTCCTGTTCAAATCAACCTTTTATCTTTGCCCAGACACTCCTGCTTTTTATTGCACACAAGGGCAGTACTTCCTCCTACACACACACACACTCTGTATTTACTGAAAATTTTAAAAATATGTGAAATATTTAAGAGCACATTTTAAAGGAGGAAAACCACTCACCTTTATTTCCTGAATGGTGTGCACTGTCAGAATCAGCCATATCCCCAGCAGCAAACATATGAGACTGGTGAAATAGAGGAAAGGCAGCACGGTCTGGGCCGATAGCATTGGAGTCCAGGCGGGCAGCCTCTGCTGTTTGAAGGCAGAGTTGTCGGGCCTCCGGGAGAAGGGCTCGTTCTTATCTGTATCCATCACAGGGGTCTTCCTCAGCAAGGCAACATGAACTCGAGCGGATTTTTAAAAAAAACCCACGAAGGCTCTCCTCGGCCTTCGATTGCTGTTCTTTATTCCAGTTATATGTCACACGCTGCTCTGTCGTTCCGCTTGCCAAGAGGCTATCCCAGCAGGCCTTGCAGGGTGGGGGAGATGATTGTGGCCTGTTACTTATTAACCATAAACTGCCGCTGTCTGTTTTCTTTTCCCTCCCATGGTGATCAGGTTTTATTTTCCGTGCCATAAGAAAAATACTTTTCTGCTAACTCACACCAAAGCGATGCAGGGACTTTTTTAAAAATCTGTTTGCGTGTGCTAGCAGACAGCAGGGGATCCACCATCCCACTGCCTCCATTTATGCTGCTTTTAAGTGCTTTTAAAAAGGATGTTCTAATAAATGGGACTTCCTAGTGGGAAAGTAAACTCATAACCACACAGGTAGGAATGGCTCCCCAAGGTCAGACTAAACAAAGAGGGGGAGGCTGGTTTCATTTGGTGTCCATTTATTCAGTCCATCACAGCAGGCTTACAACTAGAACAAATGACAACACAGTTAACAAAAGCCTCTGAAAACAGCCACTTTCCATGCAGATTTAAAAAGCAGAAGCACAGGATGTGGCCCCAAACTGTTGCTGACATCTGTTCACTTATAGTCTGCAGTTAAAATAGTCCAATTTTGATCGTGTCTTCTCTGCAACCTTTAAAAATATCACCTTCCATCATCTTCATAAAGTCCAGTTTGATCTGAAACAGACACATGTGTCAGTGAATAAAGCATCTAGAAACACATTTTAGGAAAATATACTGGCTAGATTCTTTAGATCCTCTACCCACTGAGAAACTGTGAGCTGCCAGACTGAGGTTGTCACACAGACTGTAACTGCACATTTAAACTTTAAAATATATATTTAAAAACATGAGCTGTGACTATGCTTTAGTCCAGTAGGGGGCACTAGCTCACCTCAGGAATGTCCACCATCCTTCTGAGCTTCTGGTCCCTCCAGTTCCAGTCCAAAACCAAGTATCTCAGTGACCTTAAGTTCAAACCATCTGGACAAAAATAATCAGGCCGACGTTAGAGTAAAAGCTCAAACAACTGACGTAAGTGTGTGTCATACCTTTCTCTACCAGAGCGCTAATCCTACCAGGTGTCCCAACTCCGATGTGTGCGACACCTTTCTGCAACAGCTTAACCTGCTCCTCTATCTGCACATACAAAAGAAAGGGATGAGTTCCTGCGCACAATCTGTGCAGCTACAGCAAAGCCCAACTTTACCTTGATGTGTTTGGCAAAGAGTTTTAGCACTTTCGCTGCACCCTTGAAGGCGGTCAGCTGTCTGCAAGGACACAGAGCAGAAGCAAGTCGAGTTAATGGATTTAAGAAGTCCACCAACTCTGGTGTGGCTTCACCTACTTAATGAGTTCGATGGTTCGGAGGGCAGAGCTGCAGACGATCAGGAGAACCACAGAACTCTTTTCTGTGTGATTCTTCTGGATTTTTGCCCATTTGGGACAAACTAGCAACAGGAAAAGAAAACAACGTTCAAGAATAAAAAGTAGCAGGAAGAGTGAAATGAGATCTCCACTCACCCTGTTTCAGATAGGAGGAGAGGGTGTGTGTCAGATCGTTGGAGGACAGGAAGCAGGAGTCTGGGAGGTTCAGGCAAGAGTTGCTTAGACAAGCAGCAGATCACCACACTGTGAGGAAATGTAGGCATTACAAACATACGCTGACTCACCCGGCAATCTGAGCTCCTCCTGCTCGATCACAGAGCGCTTGTCTGAGAAGTACTGCGTAACCAGCTTCTGCAGGTCAGCTGGAGAGCCCGCTTTGGGTTCAGAGGCCGCCAAGACATCTGTGATGGTCTTTTTCTTCTAATACAACAAAAGGGACAGTAACATTTAGAATACCAATATAAGGGCACCACCTGTGAACAAATACACAGTCTGCTAGTCCAACAATTATACCACTTCTCACTTCACTTTTTTAAAAAAAATTACCTTCTCATAAAAACAACAGAAAAGTCCTTTCCTTTGCTGCAATGATTACTACCCCTCATTTAAGCAGCAGAGGTCACTATACTCACCTTTCTCTTTCTCTTGGGTTTCTTTGTTGTTTCACCTTCAGTCTTCTCTTCCTCAGCAACAGCACATTTCTTAAAAAAAACAAACAGATAGGAGGTGTAACAAATTATGGATTCAAGAATTCCAAGAAAGACCTACAGGAGCAATATTAAACAGGCTGTTATTGAATACCTGTAATATTCGTGTGATTTAGTTTCAGATATTCTCTTGTCAAATCAAAAACATATATCCGTGATAAAACAAAACGGGAGAAGTGCTGACTGCTGTTTTTTCAACACATCAAACAGGGGATGATGTTCAGATACCTGCTCACTCTTTTTCTTCTTCGTGGCTCTCTTCTCTGCTGGCCTCTTCCTCTTTGCTGCTTTGCTCGGTTTGTCCGTTTTTCCTGCTGGCGGAGTCTCTTCTGTCACATCTTCTTCTGGGGTGTTAGAAAAATAAATGGGGAGATATTTCCTGACTCCTGCAGAACACGTCCTGTATATAAATTAATTATAAACTATAGCTTTAAACGTAAAAATCTGGACGACTGCAACACGCTGGTCTGTAACCACACCCCCTTTTCAAGACCTCCATCGTCATGGTCACAGTGTGATGATGGACCACCCCCACTATTGATGACTCTCACTACCATCTGGTACCCACACCTCGGTGATGCAGTTGGACCAGAGGTCAGCAGTGGATGAAAGAAGGCTGATTTTTGGACATTATAGACAAATATACTCTTAGTGAAGATGGTCGGAGATCGGGGGTGTTTCTGCAGAAGGTAAGAGGTTTTTATTAATCATTCAAACTGTAAAGGCAACCCTCATTCAGCATTGACTCAGTGTTCCTATAATTATTAAAAAACAAAACAAAAACAACTTAACAATATTTCAATCATTTAATTACAACAAATTATTATCTGTCCGGTGAACGATTATTACATTGGTTTAGTCATTCATTTGTATTTAGAATGAAACTCAGTTGCAGAGATTGTTTTTCTGAGGAAAGAAAAATCAACCCTGTACTTTGTTATACTTTCTGTTTACTTTCAATATTTATTCATAAACTCATTAAAATAAACATCAGATCTACTCATTCTGGCAGTGTAAAAATCAATACTCTCCCCTTAATTTGCATTAAAGGGGACTTCAGCTGTTCTTATTCCCAGTAAGAAAAATAACTGCTAGATAAATGTTATCATGTTATCAGAGCAACAATTAGGAAGGGAATCTATCCTTTTCAGGTCCGGAAAGCAGCCGACTTAGCTGGCCACTGCCGGGCGAGGCGCTGCCTGTAGCCTGCAGCTGCTGACCTGCGAGAAAGGAAACAACAGCACAACGTCCTCCCTATCCCCGCCACCGCCGATGGTGAAGACGGGAAGAAGAACAATGAGGCCTGAAGACGCACGCAGGTCAGCGGGCTCAGATAACGTTAGATCAATGAACAGCAGTGGCTGTACAGCATGTGCAGCTGCTGGGAAATTAGCCTGCAGAGCCACTTTTAATGGCTGATCAATAGAAGTGACTGGATTTAATGAGGAGTCAGTGGTGATGACTGGAGGTAATGAAGATCAGTGGGTGGAGAAGACGGTTAACGCTGCTATATTAGGATAACGGCACTCGGATTACTTTTTAAAAGTGATTCAAAACCGTCACTTTCATGGATTAGCACAACAACACAGCAAAAATGTAGCTGCACAGTCTCCACCTTAATTATTTCTGTCCTGACCAGTAACCGTCATCAGAGGAGAAAGCGTCCAAGGTTAATCCTCCCGTGTTGTAGTGCACCAGACACCGAATGCTGTTAAGATGCTAGTACAGGTACTAAATTATCTTGTAATCAAAGCAATTTAAGCTGATTTCTTGTTGGGGTTCTGAGTAATTAGTTTGTTTTAAAAACATAATGAAATAAAGAGATCTAAGCCCAGTTCCTATTAAAGAAACTAAATGGATTATTAGAAATGTAGGACTCACTAATCACCAGCAGGGGGAAGAGTGGAGACACAGAGGGGCCAAACCCTCACAGCCCATTTGAGGGTCCAGCAGTCATTCAGTGCAACCACAGAGCAGAAAATTCTGGAAACCTCCTGTGAGAGGCGTGGTGGACCGCACGTGCACAAACACGCACGCACGCACGCAAGTGCTGATCAGTAGATTTAATGAGTTCTTTGCTCTAAAACAATGCACGGCCCAACCCATCTACTTCTGTGTTTTCCCCCCTCACAGCCAATAAAAAGGTGCACAGTAATTACCTAAAGAGAACCAGATGTTTAGCAGAATATAGGTTTTGATTTCAGCCAACCAGATCGCTGATGTAAATCCAAGTTCAAGGTTAGTGCACAACTTGCCATAACTCTGTCGTTAAATGTTTGACCTGTGAAGAAAACACATTTTATTCTTTTATGCACAGTTACCTGGTGCCTTCCACTAAAGTATATCCAGATAATGAATATCAGATGTGTTGACCTGGAAAAGGCTCCCAAACAAAAAGTAGTCTTAGTTCTGCATTTACAGCTAAATAAGATGTGGCCTAAATAAAAGATTACTGTGTGATAGAGGGGATACTGTGTCCTGACTGATATTACTAAACATTAATTATGGACACAAACACTGTATCTGGAAAAGCAGCACAACAATTGTGTGCTTTTTATTTATTCAACATGGGCCAGAGTCTGTAATAAGGTGGAGAAAAAAAAAATGTAATTACCGTCAGCATCTGCAGTTGGCTTAGATGGGGAAGAGCAGCACATCACGTCAGAAGAATTCAATACTGAGGGTCTATGACGGAGGCTGCCAAACTTGCTTACAGCCACAAAACTTTCAAAATAACACCTCCTTTTATAGTCACAGCTCCATCTCCAACCTTTGTTTTCAGACTAGAGCCTTACTGGCACCAGTTCTCTCCTACAGAAATCAAAATGTCACGTCTTTGTAATTACCATCACATGTATTTTTGTGTTGCTGTGTTTTTTCCCTTCCGTATGAGTCACCGACACAAGACTCTGACACGACGCACATGGAATCTAGCATACCAGCGAATAAGGAGCGTTTATGTGCTTGTGTAAGAACAGCAGGCTCGTCCACAGCACACATCACTAAATCACATCAGCAGCAAACACTATACCAGGAGCTTCATCTTGCTCAACACAGATGACCCTTCAGGCCAAACTTACCTCACGACTAAGCAATGTAGGCCATATTTTATTACATTACTGTCCATAAAATAGTATTTTCCCGGCAATTTTACACAAGTATTGCTATTTGATTTTCAGGAACACATGTAGCTAACTGTTGAGAATAAAGACAAACAAATGCAACTCAAATTCTGCCAAAGCCATGTCTATTATGGAATCCTTTCATCTCAATAAAGACAAGTGCTTATACATGTTTTTTCCCAGCAGCTTTTCTTGTTTTTACTTTTTTTTTTTTTAATAGATAATCTGCACACTGTCACAGTGAGAGAGGTTCTGTTGGTAGCATCTGGGTTCGAAAACCTTCACTGCGATCGTTTTGTTAACTTGGCGTGCCAGGATGGGACAGCCTCGGCAGAGCTGCGGGAACACAGCTGGATCTCTCTCTCTCACCCCGTCAAACACATCTGTGAGGCATCTTTCCATGTCCTCCTTAGACAGACAGTGCCGGGAGCGCTGCAGCAGGTGCCCCTCTCTCCTGCCCCGCCACAGACGGCTCCAGACCCGCGGCTGGACGTGTTGAGGAGCCACCAAGCCCAAACAACAGTATCACCGATACTACATATACACGAAAACTATGATTACTAATAATGACTCTTATTAAGAATAATCAGTGGCTAAACCTAAAATAGATGGGGAGAAATGATGTGCTGAACAGTCAGGCATGATGGGTGTGTTGGTGTGTTGTGCTAATGAAACAAACGTGTTGGAGCATGTGGATGTTCCATGTCCCCTCTCAGGCCTGGCATCTGTTATCAGGGCACATTTTGGGCAGAAGATTTAGGTATTTCACACTCTGTGTGGGTGTGATTGTCTAGACAGTGGAACCACTCGGCCACGCACCTCCATCAGTTCGAGGCGCAGAAAGTCCAATCCATCATCACTTGCCAGTTATGGCAGGTTTCCTACATTTTTCCACAACTGTCACTTGGTTGGCTGAGATTCGATTGAGCACATAAAGAGAAAATGGATCAGAAAGTTTTCCTGTGTGATAAACAAGTCAAGGAACAACAAAGTGAAGAAAACGGAGCTAAATTGGTCAGTCAATTTCCATAAAAAGGACAAAAACTTAAAAACCTATATACTGTTTTGGTTATACTGTATGTCCAAGTGGTTTGAGTTACCCATTTCTCTAAATGAGAAAAAATGGAGAAAAATGGGTGTTCCCTGTGAGTGTGCCAGGATATGCTGGAGAGGCAGAACTGAGGAGCAGAGGCATTACATCATCACTCACTAATATAAACCTTCTTCTTTCCACTCTCCAAGCATGAGAACGGTAGAGCAGTGGAACAGGCGCTACATGCATCTCCATCATGCTGTCAGTAATCAGTCGAGCGTTCCAGCTAACTTTAATCTTTCTGTCGTCCTGGTGGCTCGGATTCAGAAGGAGATGACATAAGCTCTGCGCAGGAATGCCAGCTGTAGGCCTGTCTGCTCCCATCAGGAACACTTACAACAAGAAGCCTTTTGGCCCCGGATAAGTCAAGACACAAGCTTATGTAATCGTCATTAGCCAGCCACTTATGAAAGCCAATATCCACATGCACATCGTAATGAGCCCTGCTGCTACGCTGTCCTTTCAGGTGAATCTGAAGCTGCACAACAGACAAAACTGAAAGCTTCCTTATCCGCCTGCCAGAGGACACAATGCGAGTCAGGAAAAAGAAGGGTGAAAGGAGACACAGGAGAGGAGACCTGTCCCGCGATGACTTAGTGTTTCTGCTCAGTATTCTGGAGGGAGAACTCCAGGTAGGATGATTTGTTCACATTCTGAATAGCTGGCTCTGACGGGTCCTGCGGCCATTACGCTGAGATTAAAGATGAGCTTAAACTAAAGTGTTTATCACGCTAGGCCAGAGATGAGGTCATCGCCGTGCTGGAGTCGGAGAGGACTGATTCGGCACGACTGGCGGCTCAATATGGCTTCAGCGGACCGGAGAATGTGCTGCGAGCCCTGCGGCGAGACTCCCTGTGGGCTCAGACGTTCCACCTGGAGAATGTGTACGAAAAACCGATTGCTGAGGTACTAAAACCCTACAGTGAAACAATTAGACAGCATATGGTGCTGATAATGAAACTTAATGAGCTGAATGTATTACTGTCTGACAGAAACATCTCATGCTGCAGCATCACAAAAATGTCACTTTGCACTGGGGGGGCTGCACGGGTGTATTGATTATCTCATAGATATAGCATATGGACAGATTTGCAGTTAACACCAATTACAACCAAATGTTGGTGCTTCCAAGGAACACCAGCACCTCTTAAGTACAGTGAAAATAATCAAAGTTAAAAAAAAAGAAAAAAAAAAAAAAAGGAATTTCATCCTGAACACTGTGTACTCATGAACCTGGACAAAACAACATCATCATCATCATCACAACTAGTTTAGAGTGCTTTGGTGGTATTTGGGCCTGTGGCGTACAGAAAGCCCAATAATACGCTGCTGTTTTATGTATAAAATAGAATGATGTTTTGACAGCCTTTTTCAATAATCTGTTGCAATAAAAGAAATGGCCTTGACTGTAAACACTTGACAAAAAACCAGGACATGAGACACATATAACAGACCTGGTCTGCATATCCCATTCATATTTTTACCAGATGATGCAATTCACTGCTCAAAAAACCCAATACGTCCCAAAAACGTCTGTGTTTTGCAGGCGGACTGCTTCTGTCCCTCTCTGCACAGACACTGCTCTGTGGACTAATCCGAATGATTACAGAAGGAAAACATGCAAAATCAAAGCAAAATAAAATGTAAAACCATCTGGAACACAATCAATAGAGCTTTCCTTCTACTCTTTGAATATTGATTTTCAACAATAAGCATCAGCTAAACTGAGTTTACATTAACAAAGCTGTCTTTCTCCTCTCAGTTTAAGCATATGTTGGAGACCCACAAGCGCTGCTCCTTGCGGGTGTTGGACCAGCTTTTAGAGCTCTCCCACTCACACAGAGGGACCCTGAACGGGCTGGAGGGCCAGGACAAGAGTGAAGAAGCCCTTCTCCACAAGAGCAGAGGCCTGACCAGTCTACTGGATCCGGACAGAGACAGGTTCGTCCAGCAAACCCTTGAGGGCCCCATAAATTCCAAATGCCAATATTACACTCCCCACTCGAGTAGATGAACATGAATCTCTGTGGGATACACTTGTGCAGGTCTATTCTAACCTCCTTATGTCTGTTGTGGAACCAAACGCTCTCCCTCAGCCCCGCCCGTGTGATCTCAATACTCCAGTTAGACTCGCTCCGTCCAATCCTGGACTCAGTTGGACCCTGTGGGCAGTCTGGCATCCCCTTCAAACTTATAAAGAAACATTTAAAAGAAATTATATGTGCAGTCTAAATCTGAGCCTATCTTAACCGTACTAAACGGGCAGAAGAAGAATTCTCCTAAATGATTATAGTGTGGGTTTCCTGGTGGGCTGAGCGATTTGTTTCCCAAATAGTCCTACATGAAGATGGTCGCTGGTTCTCCTCTGCAATTTGAGGCCCAGCGTGGGTTTGTCATGTTGAAGGTCCTGGTTGCCTTGGTTCCTGTATGATTTGACTCACTCTGCTCTGTATTCCAGCTGTGCAGAGCCTGGATCTGTAAGCACATGGGCTTGGGAGGAGACGAGCTGTCTACATCTCCACAATGAGAACCTTTTACTAATCTGAGACTAAGGAGAAGTCAGAGGAGGTTCACTACTGTTCAATCAGAATGAGAATGTAAAAAAGGCAACATGCACAAATGAAGACTTGTTGGCCATGTTCAGTAGTATATATTATACATTTCTGACGGCTTCCTTTTAAAACCCTGAACTATAACAGCAACGACAGCAGCAAAAATTATAACGTGACTGTTATCACAGGACTGGCTGGGCAGGGCTGTGGACTGGTTTCTCTACAGACTAAAGCATTGATTTCTCGCTTCGTTATTGTAGTTTGTTATGGAGAGTTGAAACACTTTACAGATGCATTTTAATACTCACTGATTGCGGCAATCTAACATAAGCTCTGAGCCAAAAAAGCGGTATCATCCTGGCTGATGACCAGCACCGATCTGCCTTTGACATTTATTGAAGAGCTCCAGAACAAACCATGTGCTAAGCAGATGTCCAGCCGAGGACTATACAGTTCATTCCAGTCGTGGCACCCAGTGCTTTGTGTCATCTGATCATCGCTGTTGCATGTAAAGAGCTGATTACATCAGCGCGGCGCTATGTAAAAATTAGGTGCTTCTAACTTCAGCTATGACAGCATGTTTTAAAAAGGATCTGTGTTTCCTTTTTTCTGTCCAGTGGGGCTGGCAGCAACTACTGCACATATAACAAGCACGTGGCGCGCACGCACACGCACGCCTGCACGCACGCACGCACGCACACACACACACACACACACACACTCTAGAACTGGGAATGTGATGGGTTTGCTTGGCTAACAGATGCATTTTCCCACTGAGATCCCTGTTGGAATCCTGCTAATAGAAGCTGCCAGAAAGAAATATATATATCACATTTAACATTTAGTGTTTGTTTTTCTGGCAAAGGCAGAGCAGCATTATCATTTAGCATGTCAAACTAGATTCAATATTTGTTATCATAGCCCACAGGCCAAAAGTTTGCAAGCAACTCCGACTTTCTGTTCACAGTGCCTTTCTTAAATTCCAGTATGAGTTCTATGGATTTTGAGACTTTTTCTAGACATGTGCCATTCCCTTCGATTTACCTTCAGGTTATTGATGTTACAAAATCACTGCTGAATACATATTAACAAAAGAGAAGTAGAGCTTAGTTGGAGGGTTGAGATAATCTGCAAAAGCCACAATTTATTAAGAATTCATGGAACAAATGCCTCGTACAGCCATGGTAAAACTGGAGGAGCCTCAACCCAAGTGCCAGTCAAAAAGCAGCAATCGTGTTCATGTTTTTCACAAAGTAGAGCAATGAAACTACGATTTTTTTTTTGTACAAATTTGATCTTATTTCTAAGTTTTGAGGACACTGTTGGAAATGACCAATCTGTTCATCCTAACAATTTATGTAACCGAGTTTAGTCAATACACACCTCAACTAGCTGGGAATGCCATACAGCCATGATTGCTTGTTACTATACACATTAAGAGCATCTAGATGAGAAGATAACGCCACCATTTAGATGGCATATCATGTTTGTGAGCCAACCTGGATCACTCTTGCCCTAATTCATGTAAAAGAAGGTGAAGAAACAACCACGATGAGCAGGAAAAGAAAATAACTGAAGGGACATGTGGATGTAATTGAGGGCTAGTTAGGTGTCATTTTAGTCAAGTTATCAGGCAGCTGAACAAGCAGCTAAAACCAAAAACACTTTCTACACGGGAGGAGAAAACGGAATCTAAGACAATGGCTGTACTAACTGTGCGAGTTCCTCATGCCAGGACAGGCCGGGTGAGGATCAGCACCAACGTGTCAGCAGACCCAAACTTTTAGGAGTTCACTGTGATTTAAGCATTTATGTTTTTGCTAAAGCCAAAAAAATATCCCAAATAGGTAACAAACACGCACACACACTCCCTCTCGCTTCTCTTTTTCTGTCCTTCCCATTAGCCTCTTTGGCATGGTTATACAATGACCTCATCTGGAACAGGCTTAACTCCAGTAAAACACACACACACACACACACACACACACACACACACACACACACACACACACACACACACACACACACACACACACACACACACACACACACACACACAAAGTGTCCATATATGGACTTGCTGATGATGTAATGGGCGCCACTGACTATGAGTGAGTCTCAGTGTGCAGCGCACTTCTCATAATGTTTGGTTTTCTGGATGGAATGTTCACATCACTGGGATCTCCGGGAGAGGGAGAGAGGGGTAAAAAAGTAGAGAGAACTTATTCTCTGGGGACTTTACCAAGCCGGAGGAGAGCACAGGTAAGAACAACCGAAAAGGCTTTTCAACAACACAAATATTCTATCCGTTTTTAAGAAGGTTTTTGCTTTTAAACAGTAAACTCTGTAATGGGCGTTCTGTGTAATGGCCATTGCTTCTGTAATAGTTCGGCCAGGAAAACATGTTTAAAGGTTTATTGTTATCCTGCTAGCGTTAAAACAGTGTAGATAAGATTTTTTTTTTTTAAAACTACTTCAACACTTAAACTTTCACACTGAAAACCAAACTTTTTTCTGTTAGATTTTTTTCTGGCCAAACATAATGTTCATATATATATATGAAGATGAAACAAGTAATCTTATAAACTTAGATTCAAACTGATTTAGAGTTCAGCAACAAATGTTTGATTGATAGAGACTGACTCTAAAGGCCAAGCAAAGAGGTTAAATGTGTATCACATGCCTTCAGATGACAAAAAATCTACAATGTTAGTGAAGTGACATAAATATATACTATATAAATATATACTGTTGCTATTCATTCAAAGACAACCTAGTCCATCACCAATTACATCTTATAGATCTTGGGAATGGGGGGGGGGGGGGGTTTCTCCCTCCTTTTACACTTTTTAGAAGAAACAGTGTAGAATTTAATGTGCACAGAAGGAGGGTGATTGCATGTGGTTTTGAGGGTGCTCAAGGGTAGAGAAACTTCTTAATTAACAAACACTACCTGCCAGGAGACCATCTGCCACCATAGACAAAACATACTAATGAACGCATGCTGCTCCGAGAGGCGCACGAGGACATAGAATGTAGTGACAAGTTCACGGTCTGCTGGACGGCATTGGCGCATTAGACAAACATGCACAAAGTTGGATAATACACACCTATTATTGTTGTGTAGCTGTAGTGAGTTCTGTTTAGACAAAGCTGATGCAAATACACAGTCTCTGTTGTCCTGTAAGTTATTTATTAGGCGTACTGATCCATACCTGAGGTCAGACAGGCCTGATCACTGACTGTGTATTTCATTTCTTAACAGACTCAAGCTTCTGATTGCAAAGGAAAATGAATATCATGAGATAAAGCAGAAAAAAAGGGAAAAAGAAGTATCATTTCTAAAGGAGGAGCTGAGCAAGCTGAAGGCTTTCGCGTTGCTGGTTGTAAAAGAGCAACAACGTTTAAAGGATCTGCTGGAGGACCAGAGCGGCTGTATTAGAGAACTAACTGCCATTACAGAGCACATTTGTGAGGACTCCAGCGCTGATTACTCCCATCCTAACAACTATAAATCCCCACACCTGCAGGCTGAGCGATCTAAGCGATTTTCAACCTTCAACCACAGACAGGTCACCATGACAGCCCCAATCCTGCCGTTCGAGGTTGAGATCTTGAAGAGGAGAAATGCTGAAACGGAAGGAAAGGATGAGGAGCTGCTGCGCATGTGGGATCAGTGCCGAGACCTGGATCACAGGTTAGCGCAGGAGACCAGCCGCTGCCGCAGTTTGAGAGCTGTGGTGGACAAACTCAATGGCAGAATTAGTGAAATGGACAGAATAGAGGAGGATTTGGGGACAAGCAAGCTGGACTGCAGTGTTCTGAAGAGCAGTTTGGAGCAAGAGAGAGAGGCCAACAAGAATCTATCAAGCGAGCTCGTCACCCTGAAAGCGCGGGTGAGAGAGCTGGAGGCCAGTCAGGGCAAGTGTGAAAAGAGTGAGGCGATGATTCGACAGGATCTGGCCAAGTTTAAGTCACTGACCGTAGCGTTGGTAGAGGAACGAAAGAGCATGGCTGAGAGGCTCCGGCAGGCCGAGGAAAAACTAAAAAGGAAGGAGTCCAAAAGACAGGAGCAGAGCAATCTGGCATTTATGACAGAAAAATTGAGAGACGAGAGGCCGCCTGCAGAAAGCTCCAAGGCAGATTTAGAGGAGAGGATAAAGGGCATTACAAAGGAAAAAAGTCATCTTCAAGAAAGGCTACAAACAGAGGAGAGGAGGAGCAGGGAGCTGCAGAGTGAAGTAACAATAATGAAGAAAAGATTACAGGTTTTGGAAAATATGAAGGAAAAAGAGAACGCCATTTCAAATAACTCAAAGCTCTGCCAAATAGACGACAACAAAGTCCAAGAATTGACCAAGGAGCTGGAATGGCTGAGAAAAACACTGCATGACAAAGAACTGCTGGAGGGACAACTCACAAAGGTGGAGGAGGACTTTAGGTCCCTGGAGAAACGGTTCAGAGAGGAACAGAAGAGGTGCCAGGCCCTGACAGCAGAGCTCGAGGTGGCTAACATGGAGCTGTCCAGGTACGACCAAGCGGAGAAGCAGGAGGTCACCCAAGAGCACCTCCTCCTTCTGCACCTCCAGAAAGAGCAGGTCAAGTCGAGACTGTTGAGCAAAGAGGTAAATGCACTGAAGGAGAAACTGCAGAAAATGGCAGGAACAGAAGAGTCCATCTGTAGGGTTCAGACAGATCACTACAGCCTGCAGAGAAAACTGGCCCAGCAGGAGATCAAAAACAAGGAGCTGGCCAGAGAGATGAAGGAACTAATCGGTGAGCTTGAGAGGTGCAGGCAACTCAAGAACCTTGTGCCTGCTGCCAACAGACAACATTTTTCAGTCTCTCAAACAACCAAAGAGGTGCAAACGGAAGAGAGAAGCCTGCCCCCTAAGGGTATCGATCCCAGTCTGAAAGACGGCGATGACTCCAAGGATGAAGCCGGAGAAAAGATACACAGACGGAGCTCGCTCGTCAACAACCTAAATTGCTTGAACAGTGCGAACAATAACTTGTGCCAATACAGCAACCATTCAGCCAACGGCAGAGATGTGCAACAAACGCTTAATGGAGACGTGATGATGGTGACACACACACCAGGGCAGCCTCTGCACATCAAATTAACGCCGCATCATACGCTCAACACTGCCACTCTGGAGATTTCCAGCCCCAACGGGGACGCCGGTGCATCATACACCAGCACTGCTGTCATTCCGACCAACAGTTCCACGCCTAAGCAGAGAATCACCATCATCCAGAACTCTGCCTTGTCTCCAGTCAGCCCAAAAAGCGGCCCATCGAGCCCAGACCAAACCATGTCCCCTCTTAATGAAACGTCCTTCTCTCAGGTGTCGAGCCCGCATTCGTCACGCTCCGTGACGCCTGACCACAACAACCCCCCCATTCAGATCGTAACTGTCCGGACTTGTTCTCCTGAGCCAACGGAGGCTACCAATGCTACGGCGCTGCACAAGAGTGTTGAGCGGCACAACAGCTGGCAGAACCAGAAGTCCAAGTCAGACTCTGGTATCATCACCACCGAGGACAACAAGATCCACATCCACCTGGGAAGTCCATACATGCAGTCTCTGAACAGCATGACCCACAGCATCACTCAGCCCGTCGGGCCCTACTTTCTTCGACACGAGCAGAGAACCCAAGTGTTAGCCAACGGCTGTCACGTCACAGGTGTCGGTAAGATAACAAGTAGTATCACGATATCCCCCGACGGCTCGCCGACCTCACAGCCCTCCAACATTACACTAAACGGACTATGTGATTAAGTGATAATATTCCCATTATCATCTCTGTGTAGCCTTAATGACATTTCCAGAGAAGGGGAATAAAAGAGAACCGTGCTTATGTTGCTTAAAAGAAATACTGTTATTCTAAGTTTAAGATTAGTCGGTACGTAAATTTACTGAATGTAAGATATATCTGTGAACCGACTATTTGATCTAAGACATTATGTAAACTAAATGTGTGATTTGCTTCATATACATCTGTTTTATTCATGTTTTTCTTCTATGTTCACTCAAAATTACGTCCTTTTATTCACTCACATACTGAACATTTTTAAACAGTGTGACTCATTTAAATCACCAAGGAGAAAAGGTCCTCATCTAAGTCTTCACAATTTGAGCAGATAAAATAACTTATAAATAATGAAGGTTTGTGCGTTTGAGTTAAAATGCATGAAAAGGCCTTTAAATATGCACTGAAAAAGTTACAGCGTGGTTTTTGGACTGAATTAAATATTTGCTGATTCAGATTATAAGGTAGCAATGAAGAAGAATTGCTTTAGCTCTCCAAGGTTAGATTTTGCCTACAAAATCTAACCTTGAATAACTATGACCTCGATGAATGAGAACCTTCACAGACATTGCTTTAGCTCGATTTTTTTTTTTATAAACTTGCAAATTATTTACATGTTTGCTGCATTTGAACTCAAGTGTTATGGTCACTGAAATGTTAAAGTAAAACATTAGCCATAGTTTGTTATTGAACAGTACATCATAAAGAGAAGGATTGAACTCAATAAAGACATCCTGGAATAATGCAAAACATTTGATACTTGTTAAATTGAAATGTAAATAATAACAATAAAGACATATTCTTTGGCTAAAATGGAAGCCTTTGACCTCTGAGAGAACAGAGCAGATATGACAGTATATGGACAATCTATCTACCTACTAGAAAAATCACTAACACTGATATCATTGTTTGGAAAGTGGAAACCAAATGAGGTCTTTCAGGGCAGAGAAGACGTGACGCACCATAAAAACACACTCCTCTCATAAGACTCCCCAATTCTTTAAAAGGAGATCCTACAACACTGCTTTAAAGACTACCCATAACCCACATATAATCTATTTTACAGCAGAATTTGATGTGTAACTTAATCACTGTTTCTATATGATACCATACCTTTTCCTTGATGCAACCAGTTGATGTTATAGTATCTGTTGACAACTTTAAATAAATTCTGCACTGAATTTTGGTGGACTGTGATGTTGTACACTTCTGCACAGGCTGAGTCAGAATGAATAACAACATTCCCAGTGTCTGTGCTCTCCACAGATGGAGCAGACAGGAGGGTTTCCTGTCACAGATTCTCTTAAATATAGCTGTTAGCTGCAGCAAAGATTAGAGCAGCTAATCTGAAAAGGATCAGCAATAGCAAGAAGTAAAAAAGCACTCGAAGAGCACAGACCTCTGCCTAGCAGCTCATTTCCACACAAATTATGACTTACACCTTTAGTGCAGTGTATTGTAGTCTAGTACAGTATAGAATTTGGATGATCAAAGATCAAATTCCCTCTGGAATCCAGAACATCTTCTAAAATGTTATCCCTGTCCCATTGTCAATATTTCCTGAAAATGTAATTAAAAAGTGTTCATAACTTTTCAAGCTATTTTGGAATCAGTCAGACATTTAAATGCCAGCTGTCACATAGCCTCTTTGGTGGAGGTAATAAACATGTTCATTACCAGAAAGAGCAACAAAGGGTAGACTGGATGATCATTATTTCAAATGTGCTTAAATGGAAAAAACATGAAAATCCACAATGTCTATTGCTTGCTTATAAAGAATTGGCTACTTTTCTCAACAATAAAGTTCATTACAGCAGGCGTTCTGATGAATGGGAACGCCTGATATTCCCCAGAAAGTAGAAAAGTGTCAAGAGGAAAGGTAATACAATCTACAAAATGTCTGTATGCCAGTACATTACAAATGCATGCATATAATAGACAACATTTATAAAGCAGCATATGCATGCATATAATAGACAACATTTGTAAAGCAGCTCATAAGCAGCTCAATAAAACATATTCATTCACTTCTAGAAGAGCGCATCATTTCCCAGTTTCAGACATAATGCTGGCAGAAAAACGAATTAAATTTTTTTTTTACAAAAACTGCAATCATATTTAGCAGATAGTAAATTTCAATTACTAATTTTAAAAAAGGACATACGATTCTGCATTGTGTGCTACCCCATAAGTACAATCAGTTATTTAGAATATTAAACATCAACTACACACATATCTTGTGTACCCGTGAGCAATATTGTATATGAACGCATAGTCAGCAGACTGCAACTGAGAGACCGAGATTATTATTATTATTACCACCTCATACCGAGATGGCCAAAGGAAATTGTATGAAACACAAGGATTAGGATGAGTGGAGTTTAAAAAATAAATAAAGAAATAAATAATTAAAAAAAAAATGCACCGGACGTTAACGTCACATGACTGCCATCTATCGGTGAGCAGTGTAATTGGAGGATTATGTTCGAAATAGACTCAGAGAACTTGTAGCCGGGTATTAATCACGTGAAATGAACATTTCTGCTTTGCCTTACGTGTAATACGCAACAAAACTTGTTTTAAACAGACTAAGGCGGTAGTGTGGAACAGTATTAAATGAAAGATTCAGGTAACAGAATAAAACAGATCAAGTATGGGAAAAACCTAAACTTTATTACTCTCTCACTAACACGTGTTTACATTTTGCCAACAACGCTCGCTGTCCACACAGATGTGCAGCCTATTTGAAATTCGTGTTTTGATTTTAAACATTAGTTATGTCACACTAACAAGCTTTAGTCTAAAATGTTTAGCATCTGCAGCAACTCACTGGACATAGCTGGCTAGCAAACGTTAGCTTACAGCTAGCATATAATAAACAAACCGGGACTCTACTTATTTCAATTCACAGAAGAGCATACAATTGGCAACCCGCAAAAGCAGTTTTTGTAACACCAAAATCGATAAAATGACAAGCTATAAATGTACCTGAATCACCCTCGTGGGTCCACCACTCATCGCCCAAGTCGTCTCCCATTTTCCTCGAATAAGACTCTGTCCAATCAAATCTACCGCTGAGCCAGCACGTCAGAGGTGCGTTTAAGGACATTACGTTAAAAACAACGGCACCTCAGCTGTAGAAAGCCAAAAGGAAGAACAAGCTCCTCAACACGAATAACGGTGAACTTGATGATTTCAGTCACAATGTTAATTGATCTCAATATTATGCCTAATAATTGGTCTTGTAACTTCACCTATTAACGTTAATTCCACTATTATCATAAGTTAATGATGTTCAGTTCAATTATTGTTCAAGTTGTGGAATAAAGCCCCAACACCTGACTCCAAGTTAGATTCTGTCAAGTCTGGAAGATGTAACAGATCTTTATTCCTTTTCTCATTGTAGTTGGTGACATTATTAATAGTCTTGTTACTCAGCACAGAGAAGAAGGAGGACATGTTGTAAATAGTGCTCATTCTGCAGCTGTGGTGGATGGGAGGGACTAGGCCTCTGGGAGTAATTGCATGCTTTTTTGTGTGTTTCTATCAGAATAACATATTTCTAGCTGCAGCAGTTTCAAGATGTTTAATGAAAGAGTGGGAAATTATATAGAATTAATGGTTATGTCATGTAACCTTCATGATAGGAAAAAAGCAACAAATGAGAGAGTAAGGAAGGATGCATTCAACACGTGCTGAGCTCTGCCAATATTTTGACAGGACAATGAGATTCTGGACATCAGCTACGCATGTAATTAAGCAGTAAAACTCAAGACCTTTTCTCATTTACTCTTCTCCATTTCCACATTTGGTTGTATTTCATTTACACAAAGTCAGAAAAAAAAACCCCAACAAAAACAGGTTGCCTTATTTGTGGATCTGGAAACTGGAAGAACCCAGAGGAACTGTCAACTGGGAATAAGATGAAATAACCCTATTTAATCATTTGCAGATTATCAGTTCATTCTTGCAGCATAAATACTTTGAAATGACAGAAACTCAGTCTGATGGGCAATAAGTTTAATTAAAAGACACACAAAAATGTGCAGTGATTGAATTACCAACAAAGAAGTTGATAAAGTTGTGAGATTGCTGCAGCAGATGAGTGTCATTATAATTAAAGGCAGACATCTGTCTCTTCTGGACTTTCTGATTGCACACTACAGAGTGTTGTTAATGTGCTTATTTTGTTGTTAGCAGCTGTTCCTCTGCCTTCTCATTTTAATGAACACAATAGCTATTTTTGGCTGCATTCTACTCAGACTTTTTATGCTCAGTATTGGGAACATTCTCAAGTATAATTCAAGAATGGGTACAGATTAATGATTGGTTTCAGAAATTTCAGTGCTTATTCCTTTTGATCGTCAAAGGTCTTTTGTTACCCACCCTCTGTTTTCATGTTGCTTTCATGTTGTTTGTGCCACATTGACAAAAGTATCAGCACAATTAAAACTGTAAACACCAAAAACGAATGAAGTGGTCTATGGATTAAAAGAATGGGTACTGGTAATTCTTTCATAATCCGTTTGACCAACTTGCCTTATTAGCATTAAACATGAGCTTTTTTAATTCTGAGAATAAAACTGATGCTTCACATAAATACAAAACTGAATAATCCTTGCCATTTTGATATTATATGCTGTGAGTAGAGTGAGAGAGTGCAGGGTCAGCCCGGTAGTCTGAGCCTTGGCAGCAGTGTATAAACAAGAAGTGACCTTGAGCTTCCCAAAACTTTCGACATGAATTCTCATGCAGGGTTACATCTGTATTCATGAGCACCTGGCCTGAGTTTCTTGAAATGTTCTTTTTCAAAGACTTAAAAACACAGTGGAATATTCATGTCTTTTTAAAAACTACAATTCAAGACAATATGAGTCATCTAGACTTTATTTTATACCAGCGTGTCCTTGGTCCGGTTCAACAACTAAAAAGGTTGTGTCTGGTTGATGTGTCAGCTGGTTCGAGGTAACACTGGTGGTACAACAGAAGAGACGCTGTCATGCCAAGGGTGGCGGTTACTGTCAGCATCACCAACTGTCTAACCACATGGGTCAGGCGGCTCCTGGTTCTAAAGGAGGAACGACAGATGACAACATGTCACAATGTAACCTCCCGACTTCTGAGAGCTTAGGTCCCGACACTGGTGCATTCTTATTACGAGACGGCTTTTTGAAACAACAGAGTGCTGATGTGATCAGTGTATCAGCCACTCAGGTTACCTAACTGAATATAAAATCTCTTCTCCCAAGGGGGAGGAGAACTAATTCACGCACCTGTGCTGCTGCCGCGCATCTCAGAAAAGTTTGCACATTGTCCTCTGCTGCACGTCTTCAGTGAGAAGTATATTTTAGCCATTAGGGTGGCTTCAGCAGCTCATCAAGAAGGATTTCAATGATGGTTTGCAGAGAGCTTTATTTAGCTAGGGGTCGTTACCAGGTGATCAGTCAAAACAGGCGGAAAGTCCAAATCAGCAGGGAGAATAACAATAGTCGCTAACTCTTCAGAACCAGGTCAACCAGCTGAACCAGGCCCTCAGAGCCCAGTCAGAGGACGCAGACAGACACAGATCCTGACATGCAGCTGATGCCATGAGATGATTTTTACTGTGAATTGACCCTTCTAAAACGCAGCTAAAAGTTCTTTCGATTTCAATGCTATGCTGAGCCAAAGCTGGCAAATACAAATTGGATGCAACTGTAAGTACCGGCAAGTTCAAGAGTTGTGTTTCATTTGAAATGATGTATGTGATGGAAAAGTCAAGATGATTCTTCTGCTCTGTCAGGAATAAAAGAAATCCTTGAACTGTATGTCCCCACCACAAATTCAAAGAAACGTTGACTAGAGAAGAGAATATAGTTGCCATATGCACTGTTTCATTGCAGTCCCAGACTGTATTTGCAGCAGTCAGACTGTTCTGGGAGTTGTCTTGCTGTTGCCTAGAGAAGCCTTACAGTGCGCTGAATGACGTGACGTCTTAGCCCCTCTCTAATTATGGCCAAAGACGACAGTGATTACTGTTACAAGAGCCGCAGAAGTGACAGCGTTAAAGTGCTGAGGGCTGCCCACATGGCTGGCAGCTCGGCTGCGCATCCATATTTTTGCCACAACATGCACATCACGGAGACACAAGGCAGGATGAGAGAGGACCTCTGCACCTGTGATGACGGCCCTGTTAAATACTGACATCCTGCCAGTGTGGCGCTATGTGACCCAGGAGGAAGGACAAGAATGTTAAAAAAAACAACAACACCTGTGCGGTTGTTCTTAAGAATTGGCCTCTGTTGTAACTGCAGATATAAAATATGCAGTGCATGATTTCTTCCCTGTTTAATTGAACCTCTGCTGCCTCGGAGGAGTCCACACAGTGCTGATGAGGCTCTTCAAGGACCCATAAATCGTCTTTGGCTGAGACTTTTCTGTGGTGGTCCACCAACGCATTTCAGCAGGAATCTGGTGAACTGCGCCCTCTGTCAAAAGGGAGAGTCAGCATTGAAAAATAACTTCAATCTTGCGAAGTTGCAAAATAGATTTTATTTTTCACTTTTATTTCCACTTTACCATAGCTTCAATTCAGACCTTTGACTTGTTATCAGAATCCAGGAGACACAGAACAAAGTCGAATGAAAATGAAGGCCTGAAGATATCAGACTAATTCACCAAGCAAGTGTGTGTGCATGTGTGTGCGCGCGCGTGTGTGTGTGTGCATGTGTGTTTGCATGTGTCTGATGTCAGAATGGGACGTTATCAGACCAAACACCGCTGCTGCTCGATGTTCTTTTAAAACAATGGCAAAACTGTATGAACACATCAGGGTAAAGATGGTGGGTGTGTCATATGACTCTGCATGGAGCAATAATTCATTTTCTGATCCTGGTGCAGATAATGGCTGCAAGGAATCATGTTATGGTCTCAAAAACGACGTTCCTAAGTGGAAGATTTGTCTTGTCACCGTTCTCTGCAGGTCCCCATTTACAATCAGTGCTGGAGCAGCTGTTTTCATTGATAACAAAGTGATGCAGTTGTCTGCAATTGGAAGATGATGGCGGAGCCTTACCCACATGGACTGACTGGGACCTGCCGTCTGCTGATTTAAAAAGCTTTGCCAATGTAAATACTATATCAGAAATGACAGACAATGTTTCCCCAAATCAGCCCAAACTTAATCTGAGGAAATGGCCCACGAGCCCTTTTCTGGTGGGAGAGTTATTTTACAAGTAGTTACACAATAGATGATATTATTCTGCCATTCTGCTGCTGGCTGTGATAAGAATGGAAGAAGCACAGAACAATCTCGCAGTGCTACATCTGCACAGTGTTTCAAAAGAACTGAATTAATGCTCCAAGGCTCCCCGAAATGACTGTGACTGCACAACTGTTGTGTTTGATGTGCATGTGAAACTTTAATCTCTCATTTGATAATTGTTTCATGGCTTCGGATGCAAATTGAAGTGTTTTATTTCGTAGCTCGCATCAATGACATCAACACTACCAGATATGCTACAGACCATAATATAGCATATTTTTCAGCAAACCTTTAGAAGCTGTCATAGAGATAACTGATGTGATCTCAGAGTATTCATTATGCTTTTCAAATATTTATTATCTATTAATAATTCAATTTAAGTTTATTTCTTAAAGGGAGTCCTATTTGCCCTTGAAATATGTGTGCTATGTATTTGATATTATATTTGCGTCTCTTTTAATTAAAAACCCTGAACTGTATTTACAGTGCGGTATTGTTATTAGGCGAATATTTAAACAGACGCCTCACACGTACTGGATAGACTCCAAGGGCTGCACATTACATAGACAGCAGCGTTTAACTTCAAAATGCAATCTGAGACCATCACATTTCTTCTTTAAACATGTAGTGAAAAACCCTGGATGTAAACAAGTGACAAGATGATTTTTTTTTCCCGCTAAATATCATGGTCATCATAAATCATGGTGGAAACGTTTAGATGAAACCGAAACAAAAACAAAAATTGGCTAAAATAGAGGTATAGAGCAGGAATATGAAAAAAATGAAAGAAAAATATGAAAGATTTGACTACAAATATCTTAAACTGTGTGATTAAAATACTTTGCTGGTGATAAACTTACATCGATGAAACTAACGATGATGGTTTAATCCCCTCATAGTGGCGTCTCTAGTTATTACACAATATGGCCTACAGATGGTGCTAAGACACTCTCAGTGCTGCAGCACCAGTTCTTGCATTCCTATGTCCCCCCTGTGTGAATACAGCAATGATATTTCACAGGGTTGGTGGAAAACTATCATTTCAACTCCTTCGGTTTAACTATTCCTATAACTGTCTGTTCCTCTCACCCAGAAGTTGTCTGTTGTCAGTTTCCTGTTGAGATGGTTTGCTTTTGTGGGAGGGCAGAGGAGGACAAGACAATGCTTAGAAGCAGATTAAAAACAGTGTCTCTGCAGATTCCCTGTGGTGACACAGCACTGCTGAGTTTATGGACTTAGTTAGAAACTTACTTTTTTATTCCAGCAAAATGTAGCCGGGATTAACATTCAATGACAAGGGTATCTGTTGTTTCTCCCTGCTTTTGCCATATCCCTCCCCCCACAGATGCCCCATCTCCCCTTTTTTGTGTCCCCCTAAACTTTGTCTATCAGCCCTCTGGCCTCAAGGAGCATCTGCGGCCCCTTTCTCTCCCCATATGCACCATGCCTTTAAGCCTTGCCCCCAATGTTGGAGCCGATCATTTATTCATCACTGGCATGAATAAACAATCGTCGGTTTTCCATCACACCAACAACCTGACGGCTGAGTTCACTCCTGACCTGTTTCGGGTTTAACTTGTACATCACGCAAACACCCAGACGGCACACGGCGAGTGAGAATCTGAGCGCTTTGACGTGCAGTCAGAGCAGGAATACTGGGTAACCCAGATAGCAAAGCAGAACTCTGCAGTCTTGTCATACGGCTGCTCTGCGTTTCCACAGGACAGGAGTCAACATTTAAAATTCTGGTGTTTACAGGAAAAAGGATCTAGACAAACATTTATTCAGACAATACAGCAAAAAAACAACACAACAGCTCATGCTCATGTTGTCGCCAGCAGCAACGCTAACAGACAAGAGATGTCCAAATCAGTCAGCTTTGAGAGATCACAGAATTTACAATCCAGTCAGATCAATTTCTCCAAAAGAGACGACTGCCTTGTCTATCCCTTAGTCACGGGTGCAGTAATGGCCTCAGGTGTGGGCATGCTGTAAGTCACTTTGAGAACCAGAAGTAGGAATGAAAGGACATAAAGATGTAATCATTAATACATTCATGCAGCTGAAAGCTTGTTGCAGACTGGTGCAGAGGCAGTCATTTTCACGTTCCCACATGTGCCATTGAGCAAGTACCAACATGTGATGTGGAAAACTCTTATAAAGGTAGTTGGCAGAGAGCCCTTCTCTGAATCATAATCATTTTGCAGACATCTGCAATGTGGGTTTCTTTCTTTCTTTCTTTCTTTCTTTCTTTCTTTCTTTCTTTCTTTCTTTCTTTCTTTCTTTCTTTCTTTCTTTCTTTCTTTCTTTCTTTCTTTCTTTGCTGTTTTTACAGCTCCCACCAGTTCCTGTGGAGACATTGGATGCATGACTAGAAGATCCAAGTAACGTTGACATGTCCTGTCAATCTATCTTGATACATAGCTTAGGTGTTTGAATATCTCTCCTCTGGATGACGGCTCAAGGACACGGATCAAAGCATTATCAGGTGTCAGCTGAGCCCTTTGAAGCCCCCCCGCCCCTTTTTCACCACGTCTAGGGACATCCACAGGCCCCCTCTGCTAAATTTCCCACACATCAGTTGTGAATTGCACGACGTCACCCTCAAAGACAACCATCCTTCTCTTCGACTTCACACCTTCGTCGCAGTACTTTTAGAGGAAGGGCAGCGGCGCCTAGAGCCACATTAGCATGGCAAACTCGGCGTGACAGCAGTTTTGCCACAGCGCTGTTTTGATGGAGCAAATGCCCACAGTGCTGCTCTGGGGGTAAGCTCTTCCTCTAAAGTGTGTTATCACGTCGCCCTGAGGAAGTGGTGGTGGTGGTGGGGGGATATGGGAGAAGCGTGGGGAGGGGATGCAGAAAGGCCCTTTGGAGTACGAACAGCGGCCGGAGGTGAGCCGAGTTTCAGTTCAAAGCTGTGGAACGTGGCTGAGAGCGAGCTGGGGTGGAGCTTTGATGTCAGCAGAGAGCAGGCCGTTTTGATGTGGCGCTTGCCGGAATGAATGGGCCTTGGCGGGCTGACAGCCAGCGCGCATGTGAGTTTAAGTCAAAGAGGAGCGGACAGCGCCAGGCTTACCGAAACAGACACAGAGAACACTGTAATCAGCCCTTCCTGATTGGGGGGGGGGCTGCAGAATCACGTGGAACTAGTGGAGATTACACCAACTCTCCATCTAAGAACTCAAGTGGCGTTCAAAATCGTCGCATTCACTTTTTTCATCCATCCATTTTCTGTACCTGCTTTATCCACACTTGGGTCGCAGGGGTCTGCTGGAGCCTTTCCCAGCTGTCAAGGGGCGAGAGGTGGGGTACACCCTGAATAGGTCGCCAGCCTATCGCAGGGCTAACACAAAGACAGACAACCACTCATGCTCACACCTACGGTCAATTTAGACTGATCAATTCAGCTAACAAGCATGTCTTTGGACTGTGGGAGGAAACCGGAGTGCCTGGAAAACCCACAAATGCACAGGGAGAAGATGCAAACTCTGCACAGAAAGGCTGAAGCCGAGATTCAAACTGATCTGATTCAAACTGAAACAGTGCTAACCACTGCACCACCGTGCCGCCCCAGCATTAACCTGTCCTGTACAGCTAGGTCACTTTGATCCATTGAGAGATTCAATCTTCCAATGGCATGTACTCCCAAAGAGTTATTTGGTTTTGTCTTCATCTTAATTATTTCCATCATGACACAAAAAGTGATGGAGAGAAAATTACATCTTTTCACAGATGGTGGTGGTGGTGGGGGCATATCTGACAAACTGTCTAATCAGTTAGAATTATATTTATATTATATCATAGTTCGAATATATCTGATAATTGGCAGCAGCCCCAGACCAGGTGTTCTTCCTGGCACAGAACACAAGTTTGAGTCAATGAAAGCAATTATGAGCAACTCCACTCAACATCACAGTATGGAAACATACAAGGCGACTTTTCTTCATTTGGATATTCTGTGCACTGGAGATGAGGCCTATTTTATTAACAATTAACATGACCTAGAAGGCAGCCATTAGCACATTTCTTTGCTTTCATCAAGACTCAGTAACAGCATCAATGTTCAACATCATTGTCAACAGCGACGCCTCGCTCCCTCCTAACAGTTCCTGATGAAACTGAAGGCCTCTTGTTTCCATAGCAGCACACAAGCTCTTCACAGGTCCCAGAGGGGTTGCACAATGGTAATTATTTCTTTTTACTGACATTGCTGTTTCTGGTAAAATCATTTTTCAAAGAGTCTTCAAGGGAGCCATGAACCAATTCAGTTCTGAATAATTCTGAAGCGACTTTATGTTTATTACCTTCAATTAAGAGAGCTAGAATTATGTAAACAATCTAAAATGATTTTATCTTTACGCAACACAGTCAAATGATGATGATTCCCAGCTGAGAGTGTTTTTGTCGGCATGTTTATTGAGAATAACTTCAGAACGCTGCCGATGTCAGAATGCTTTCTGTATCTTGTAGCCTCCTGAATCACAAGGTGTACAGAGCTGCACAAAGCAGAAAAAACCAACACTGTCACATTCCTTCTCCAGACTTTAGATGAATGTTTTTAATCCAGCCAAGGTTTTAAATGCAATTCAATAAAAATAAAAGCAGTCAAACGTTGATGAAAGGGTGTCGGGGAAAATTAACAGTGCACGTGTGCCTTTTTATCTTTCCTGACCTGTGTTCCTTCACTGGGGCAATGAAGGACATTATTTGTCCTCAGTTTATTAACCTCACTCATGTAAAAATTAAAAACCAACCGATGAAGTAGCAGATTGCCAGATGCTCTTCAAAGATCACTTTAGTTTTTTTCTTTTATGACCAATTTTAATGAAGGATTCTCAGAAAGACGTTTTTATTAAAGCTGGGCTGCCGCGGGCCCCCCGTGGACCCACATAACAAAGTGCTTCATTAAAAATTAACTTTGGGTGGAGCAGAGTCAGTCACAGAGGAGAGACAGAGCGCAGGCTGAGATCAGCCAGGCCTGTCGTCTGAGACCTGGGAGGGACCAGGATGGCAGCAACAAAACTTACAACAGATCGGCTGAGCGAATGAAATTGTGCTGCAGAGTCATGCTTTTATAACCCTCTTCCCCCTATTTTACACTCAGCACAATGTCTGGTGGGGCAGGTAGCACTGATATTTCAAATCTACTATGGCGACAAATGCAAGAGTGAATCTACCTGCATGGAGCCCATATGTCCATAGTGGAGAGGTCTAAAGTGTAGTCAGACATCAGTCACCAGGTGAACCAAAATATTTGCCCTTTAAAGCAGCCAAAATCCAGACTGAGCACAAGTAGAAGCAGCAACCAGACGGTCCACAAAAGATGCAGCAGAGATGGCTGAAGTACCACAATTATTCATTCAACCCATATTCCCCTCAAATATAATTGAAATAAAATGTGTTTGTGTGTGTGTGTGTGTGTGTGTGTGTGTGTTTGTGTGTGTGTGTGTGTGTGTGTGTTTGTGTGTGTCTAGAGAGACAGATCGCATCACTCATCTATATTTAATCACGATATATCTTCATCATTTAACACCTCCTGCTTTGGACAAAAGAAACTGAATCTGAATTGAAACAATGTGCACCAATAATAAATAAAATGGATGGGATTAGACAGCTGTGATTTATTCATACTGAGACTGGCTCAACGAAAGGACAACCTTCTGTCGGAGCCCATTACTGACAAAGAAAGGAGACCAGGTCCTCTTTCACTTTGGATGCTCAACGTTAACCCAGTCTGAGGACCGCTCTCTTCATTCCTCAGTCTCTGTCGCTGACGCTTGGGTCTTTCATGACCGTCATGTCCGTTGCCCTAAGACACATCTTTAAACTACAGGTGGCGAGCCTGAGGCACAGCCGTACCCGTGTTTGGATTACTCATTGTTAGTACAAGGTTACACAGATCTGGGATCAGCTCTTTCTGATCCTACTGCAAGGTTTTACAGCTATGAGTAAGAGAATGCTTGACAAAGGCCTCTTTCAACTCTGAAATGCCACTGTGTAGGTTCTGGATCTGTTTAAAAATACATGAAATGTGCACCTATCTTCATGGAGGTTTACTCTGACGCTGTGCGAGGTACTCCGTACATCACCGCAGTTCTTAGATCCACTTACTGACAAGAAAGTAGGATCAGCAGACCCTTTTGAGAACAGATTTTTAGCTGTTTTTGCATTCATTGCTGAAACAGGAGCTATATGCATGTACCAGTCATACCAGTCTGCCTGTGTCCATTGTTCAGCTTTAAAGTTCAGAGCATTCTGCAGGTCTGTGCGGTCTGACAAACAACAAACAAAAAGCCATGGCTGGCAGATCATTTTAACCATAACCTGAGTGCTTAGTGCTTTCACCCAAAAGAAACAGGACCTGCATCACCAGAGACACACAAAGTGAAGAATAAAGCCCTGGAGTGCAGGAGTGAGTTCACCTTGACTCGCTTGTAAGTGCATTAAGAACATATAGTGAAACTTTCTCAAAAAGAAATGTATTATTTTTTTTCATTCTTCCACAGCAGGACACAGATTATCAGCAGAAGATTCCATATGATTTCGTTACTACATGAATGGGTCACCATCCCCTCACTTTCTATGAACTGACAATAATTATTTTATCATTTCATGAAAAGCAGTTAAAAAAGTATTTATTTACTTATTAATTGTTTTGTGTCTGCCTGAGTTCCACTGGTTTTTTAAAATAGCTTACTGCACGACACCGGGTTCTACTGACGGACTTCGAAGCACACATACTCTGACATGGTGAAAAATTTTTGCTAAATGGTGCATTGTTATACCCCCC
>BJFM01001044.1:68715-88749 GCA_016586285.1 Arothron firmamentum
CCCCCCCCCCCCCCCCCCCCACTGTGCCCCAGCAGGTGTTTCACCAACCAATAAGGAGCGAGATCAGCTGGTTGTCAGATCAGCTGACGCCGCGCAGAAGGTGTGATCAACAGTGAATCGTTTGCGCCTTCGCAGGCGCTGACGCTGTGCAGGCAGGACGTGTGTGCTACCTCCAACAACTCAATGTCAGCGGTGGTCTCTCATTCTGCTGTATTCCAGACAGACCACAGATGTCTGCAGGGAGAAGGAAGAAGAAAAAAGCTGCTCTTTTGGATGTAGGCCATGCAGCGGTAAAGGATGATTACATTCTGCTTGGTCTCCCTGCTGTCATCGCCTCGCATTTCTCTTCCACACAACGACAAGGAAGGGAATGGCTTAGAACACCCATCACCCTAATGTCTCCCCGCCTTGCCATGAGGAGCTCATAAACATCAGCTCTCCTCACTTCAAGTAGGCCAATCTATGTGTCAGCCACATGAGGGAATGGTACCATACAGACACACTAAATGCCAAAGCTGGTGGATCAGCAGGCATGAATGTCAGCACACGTAAGCGTGTTTAAACAACAACAGGAAGTAACACCAACTGTAATGGCTGAGAATTCTTCTGCCGAGTACCACTTTGTCACAATAAATCTATTTAAAGCACGTGAATTGCCCTTTATGTCCCCCCACTGACCTGTGACCTCTGCCCTCGAGAATAGACCACCTTTCTTGTCACCGCAATAGTAACGAGCAGAGCTCTGTCACTCCATTTTCACTTATTTACACCAGCTGGCCCATTTCCAGCTCGGTGTGGTCAAAGCTAAAAACGGACAGAGGTATTTCCCAAACTCCGCCCCTCAGATTGACCTGCATCCCTCTGATTTCGCCATGACGCTCCACAGACGGTGACCACAAACTGGGAACTGCAGAGATTGGGTTGTCGCACATACAGAATGTGAATGGGAGGGGAAAAGAGGGCAATTTGAATCCTCATTAAATTTTTAAAAGTCCTGATGGTCCTCTGAAAATTGGACCAACTGTTCCAATGCAACCTTAATTTTATGCTACAGTAAGTGCAAATTAGTTTCACCAAAATAATTTTTAATCACACGCTGCTCTTAATATGCTGCGTGTTCATTTTCCAAGCCCCCTCGTAACGTGACACTCCATCATGACCCACGGTGATGGTCGTGACAGTCTGACCGCTGATCATTACCATATTGTACTTAGTGCATGTGAAATAAACCAAACTTTATCTTCAATTGAGTTGCATTCCTTTTGCTTTTTCAGTCATTTATTTGTAACTACTTTACAAAATTGTTCTTCCCATTTAATCTCAATGAATTGTACTTTTTTTTTTGCGAGTGCACGTATCTGGTGAGTCAGATCAGCAGCAAAGTCTGTGAACTAGTTCATGAGCATAAACTTGAGCTGCAGCATCAGATTTATGCAACATTCTCCACTCTGCTAAACCATCAATTAAACATTTCCCTCCGGTTTGATGCAGATGAAGCACTGAAGCGTTCCTCATCTCGCCTCCGCGTCGGTATCTGCAGAGGGTGGTAAGCCCTGCTGTTGGTGTTCTGCTGCTCTCATCCATCATGTGTCGTCTGCCTGAACAATGGTTTGCGTGATGAAGGTGTATCACCTAAATGAATGTGTCCAGGCGGCTGCGTCGCAGGGTGACTTTCAAACAGTCAGAGGTGTCAACAGGCCACTTACTTGCGCACGTGTGTGTCCTTGTGACGGAGGGCTTTTTGGTTTTATTGAAATCGTGATCGTGTGAATGATGGAATCCACAGAGTGGCGATGTGTCTCTTCCCTGTGACTGTCTGGATATTTTCCTTTCCTGTCAGAACCGACTGATTGTGTGAAAGCCACATGTTCACCACACCCATACATACAGCTATATGACCAGCAGCTCCTCTTACAGAGGCTTAGATGCGGTGGTGAATAGATTTGGTTTTCCCTCTGAGAACTGTGAGGTAGTTTTTTTTCAATCATCCACACCTGTGGTAACAGTAACGGGTGTGTTTGATTGGGATGTTAATGCGCAGAGGTTTCCCCTCAGGGCAAAGACAAGAAACGAAGGGGTCTCTCAGCCCGTTTCTTAAAGTCCCCTCAGACGTGTTGCAGCCAGCATTTACATAAAATGGGGTTAACAAGTAAACTAGAAATCAGTCAGAGCTTAAAGTTTTTTTGTAGATTTCTAGACAGAATGATGGACAGGCACGGGCTCTTCTGCATCTGATTTTATGTGCACTCACCTCACGTGTGAACACGCTGAACGGTGAACGCTGAACGGTGTTATTAGCATGTCTGAATCTTGGGGGTTGTCTGCCTCTGTGGCAGGCAGCAGCCATCTGGATAAGGGGTTTGGAGACTGTTTAAAACCTTAACCTTTGTCTTCGCGGTGCGTCTCAGATGCCCGCCGCCATTTCTCTCGGGCCTGCTGTCACATGGCGAGAGACGCTGAAATGCATGAGAGATGACAGATGGGATGTCTGGCATGGATGGAACTAAAGACAGGCTACAAAGCGAAAGCGGAGGGGAAAAAACTGTGCGATGACAGTGGCTCATTTCACTTTGACGTCTGGCTCAAGTTTACTTTCAGGACTGATGAACGGCTTTTAGGCTAAATTATGGTTTAGAGACAGTGAAATATTGTGGAACTAAGTGATTAAAACTTAACTTTAATCACTGATTCTCCCCAATTACACTCTGTGAAAATGAACAGTTGCTTGAAAAAGGTTCTGAGTTCCATTCCAGTTCTGGCTCTTTATATATGGAATGTGCATGCAGGGTTACTTGAAATTCAAAAGTAATAAAATCTAAAGACACATTCGTAAAGATCAGATATTATCCTCCAGTCTAATTCCAACTGTTTAAAAACCTCTGTCATCTCCGTCTTTGGCTAACTCGCTGCCACCACCTGACAGTCACGTTCTCTAACTCATTTAGCTCAACACGATACCTGAGACAATCAGCGTCTCCTTAGAGATGCTCTCCACCATCTCCGTAGGAAGATGTCATTTTCCTGTCCAAAAATGATGTCTGGAGGGTGTAATTACTGTTACGCTGTTGTACAGGTAATGAGTCAAGCTGAATTTCCAAAGGTCATCCTTTCCATCTTCTGGACTTCTCTAAATACCTCCTCTCCTGTTTCTCGTTGTGGTTTCTCAGCCGTGGACCATTCTGGCCATGTTGGCTGTAGTCAAGGAGTGTACAGATTAACCAGAAGGCCCTCCCACACACCCACACGGAGCTCTGAATCAGGCAGCTGAGTTTGTGGGCTTTAAAAACACTAAGGTGTGCGTGTTACCTGTGTGAAATTTGGCAGAAGAGCGAGTAAAAATAACAAGTAAACAGCGTGGTGAACACGCAAGAAAGCTGCATGCCGGGTTCTGTCTCTCCAGACTCAATAAAATATCGATTGAGTTAAAATCTGAAACACACTCGAGGATTAAAGCAGAAATGGTTTGAACAGCATGAAAGAGGTGGCTGATCGCTCAGGGAAACGACGCACGCGTTGCCTCTTTTTCCGTTCAGGTCGCACACTTCATCTGAGCTGCGTGTTGGACATGATTTCCCAGGCCTGACTGCGACAGAGCTCATAAACCTCACCTCCACCCACTTTCACATATGCCAGCACTGCTCAGAATAAGACAGTGCAGCGTCAGCCTGCAGGAGCTCAGAACATCAGCTTCAACGTGCAGTTATTAATAACTCCTACAGGCTGGCCAGCGAGGTACGAGCCGTGCTGTGCCAAGTTCTTCAAGCCGCGGGAAGCAGGCAGAAGTTCATCCCTGCCCATCACTGGCTTCAGGATCTCACGCTGAGAGCGTCCAAAGAATACATTCAACTGTACTTATATTAAATAGATTATCCACGGAATCAATAAAGGTGCATTATAAATGCAAGGAGAACTGCACACACACACACACACACACACACACACACACACACACACACACACACACACACACACACACACACACACACACACACACACACACTGTGAAATGAAATTCTATTTCTGGGCCATCTGTATATACAGTATGTATCACCTATTGCTCTGTGTGGGCGGGGAACAAGCACACCCAGCACTGCGCAGCTGAATGTCTAGAGGCTGGAGTCAATGGAATGTCAAATTTCATTTTTAAGTTACAACAGAAGAGAACCATTCTGATTTATAATGATGGAATTAATAAATTCTTCTAAAAGCTGCCAATTAAGCTTTTTGCCCGTTAATCAAGCTGTTGAAAATACACTTTTGAATCTCATAATGAAAAAATACAATTCTCCTCTTTGAAATCTGCTTTAACGGGAATGCAAAGTGCACCTCAAATGAGACTACATTGAATTTATTAGCGCGGCACTTGTTTCAACACTCTTAGTTCAATCTGAAAACTGGATTAAAAGGATATCATTACCGAGGTGTTGATCAGAGGACACAGGAGGCTTGTACGCACATAACTTGTTTTTACCGCTGTGTGGGGACAAGATTCAATCACATTAGAGGCGCATTAGCAGAGCAGATGTGAATGAAGCTGAGACGCATCAGTAAAACAAACTGGTGTGCAGAGAAAACGTGTCCTCAGCTCACAGTCTGGATGCGGTCTGTCCTGAGTTATTAGCCATGTCAACACAGAAGTTGTGGTTTCCCCCCCCAGGAAGTATAACACAGTTGAGGATTATATAGATAATGTAAATATTTGTTGTTGGTGTGACACAGGGAAGAGGAGTAAACATGGTGCACGGTACACTGCTGTGCTGTGTGGTCTCCCCGCCTTCCTCTTCTATTGCAATTAATAAGGCATTTGGGTCCAGTGTACGAACAACAGTATCAATACTGCAGCTGCTTGCTTGGATCAATGAACACGTTATTTGCGGAATTGGCTCAAGCTTCTCCTCACACAGGCTACTGAAGCTGCACTGGCGGAATGCAAACTGCACATTCCACCGTCTGCCTTTCTTCCTTTTTGTAGCTCGCAGACGCAGAAGCCCCACTTGTCTCTGTTACAATAAGCAGTCCATTAGCAAATGTCAATAAGTCCTCTGCAGCGTGACAGCATGTTCTCAAACATTTAGAGGCCTAAAGACGATGGGAAAATGATTATTTTCAATACTCATTTGGACCTGACCAGGGTGGCAATCAAATTAAATGATGTTCCTGTTTTGCCTCTCAAGGATTCGCCTGCACACACACACACACACACACACACACACACACACACACACACACACACACACACACACACACACACACACACACACACACACACACACACACACAAACGTATTCCCACGAGCTATTGGAACAAAACGTCTAAACGACTTCAGATTCATTCTGTCTGATTAGCGCCTAAATATATCAGCGAGCGCCTACCAAGTCATTAAGAGTGACAACAACAGTAGCAGCAGAAGCTAACACATGGCAGAGGAAAAGCGCTATCAAGCGTGAGCAGACCTCTAAATATTCAAAGATAAACATCACGAGAAAGCCTTTGTGTGAATGCGCAGACATGTTCTGGCAGACCTGAGATCTGAGCTCGTCTCTGCTCAGCAGAAGCTGCACGTTCAGGACCTGGAGCTGTTGCTTTAAATCACTGTAATTGTCCCTGAACTCCTGTTAAGAGATCACTGTCCAATGCCCCGTTATTACCGCACATCTGTGGGGGCACACGTGTCCTCTCTGACATCACTGTGCCGTCAGCCAGCCGGAGGACAGCAGGAGACGCAGGATCGGCTCAGCAAATGTCCTAATTTATTCAAATAAGTGAGGAAAGGCAAAAGCTCAACTTCTTTTATTATCTTTTATCATTATTTGAAGCTCCGGTGAAAAAGCAGGAACAGGTAAAACTTTTTTAAGCATTTTTTTTGCAGTCTTTGTGCTTTAATTTTCTGAAATCCCCCATCTGTCATTTCTTAAGTTTTATTTTATGTCTAAATGAACCCAAATGCAGCTAATAAAGCTCAAAAACAGGGAAAAGTCTCTTTTCCCAGGAGAAAATCAGAAATCATGAAATGGGATTAAAAAAAAAAGGCAAAAACATTGAACTGGAATAATAATAAAAAAAATAATTACTTTGATTAAAATCAAATTTCACTTTCTTTTACCAGGCCTGTTATGTGTAGTATATCTGCCTGCCTGGAGATCAAACCAAAGATTTAACACAGTTAAATAACGCTGCATTATTCTGTAACTCAGCATGTTCACAGACGCTGAGGAAACGCAGGACTTTTAGGACTGAAAGTGTCTGAAATCCTCTCCTAATCATTAGTGTAACAGCCATGAACGAAACTGTATGCTGACCTCCAGCTGTGGGAACAGCTGCAGGATCACAGATAAAGACCGGTTTAACAGCTGATTTTAGCTTCTCGTCCATCTGCTTGTCTGCTTTATTTGTCTCCATGAGCTGAGGCAAAGGGCCACACCTGGCTATGAAACCACTGACCCAAATATGTTGGAACCCATGAAAACATGAAGTACTCTCATAAAACCGGTAGAATTTCTGAATGTTAAATATTGCATCTCTGGAAATATCTTCAAATACCAAAGGGTCCGCATACAGCCTAGCTCAGCGTCTTTGGTTCAGGGCAAACGGAGAACGTCAAGTCCACAGAACATGTGCAGACATTTCAGTGTGTGTGAATTAGTAAAGACTTACATTCCGGAAGAAACTCAAATTTCATGTTCTGTTTCACCGTAAGGTCCTGTCTAGCGCTTATATAAGCTACATTCTGAATCACTCCTAGGATTCAGTTTTCATGAGTGCAATGAATCTTTTAACAGATGGCAGATAAATGTGAAAAGGGAGCACCAGGTTCCGCTCATAAACCGTTCTACACAGCAAAACACCGCATTCAAATGTAAAAGGACAAACACAAGCACACCACAGTGAAATCGAGGGCTTTCCAGAGAGCGATGGATGCCCAAAAGCTCAGGAATTGCAGGTGAAACAGAAAGACTCAGTTTACAGGAACTCAATTTGGATCAGACGCAAACCCACAAGCTGCTGATTGGCAGAAAGACTAATCTGGACCGGTCCTTCGGCCTGATGAAAGACTCACAGTCACAGAAATGGAAATTTGACACGAGCTGTACGGACCAGTTGGTGCCACTGAAGTGAAGTTGGTGGTGATAATGGTTCAAAAGAGATTCACAGATGCACAAAGTACAATACCTGCCCAGGTCTGACTGTGGTCTCAGGGAGTGGAGGGAGTTTCACAGGCAGTCATACGGGGCCTGCACTGCCCTTCTGGCTCTGTGTCTGTGTGTGTGTATTTGTGTGTGTGTGTGTGTGTGTGTGTGTGTGTGTGTGTGTGTGTGTGTGTGCGTGTGTGCTACACCATCTGTGGTCTGGTCAATCGCCCAGAATTTCCTGCCAATAGGCCCCTTGGAGGAAGGTTGTCATGTGGGGCCAATAAACCTAAAGTTCATGTAAAGACAGTTTCATACTGGCAAATTCCTTCTATAAGGCAAAATGTGAACTTGAAGCTTACGTTTACACGCCACTGTTGAATTTTCTCCTGGCCTTGCGCCTTCTGTCTCCTCGCCGCTGACTCTTCAGGCAAACCCAAAGCGTCAGCCTCGCCCGACTGTTCCAGATGAAGGAAATATGAATATGAGCTATAAAATCGCTTCGGCTCCTTCAGTCCCATTTCAGTGTTACATTTCTCCTGACAGCTTTGAGGCTGGGGAAGTGTTTTGCTCTGAGACATGACCTGAAATCATTCTAATGCTGTCTCGGGTCAAAAATAGCATCAGAGCTATGAGCACGCCTTTTGTACCGTTGAGGGGAGAACATTGACTGTTTAGGATTACAGATATTACACAGAACGCAGATATTAGGACTGAGCTCTGGTATCTGAGTGTGGGAGAAGGTCTCTGCCTTGTGTTGAGACTGACTCATTTTCATGGTCGCACGTGGGCAACATCCACATAACTGTCACTCACATAAAGGTTGGCCTCTCTGCCCCGACAGGAACATGTGTGTGTTTCTAGCTTGTATATAAACAGCGCAGAACTTCTTCTTCTTTGGTACAGGCCTGTTTTCTGACACTAGATTGTTTTTTTTTTTTGCTTTTTCTTGTTTTGGTCATTGGCACAACATTGCATCATTTCCTCTTAACACCACAACTTAGTTGACATCCCCAATGCATTATGTCACTTCCTGCCTTAATCTTCCAGATCTGATGAAAGAAGCGGCTGCAGGAGGAGCCCCTCCTTCTATGGTTCATCAGTATTCAGATGATTCTCCTATTTCATGGGTCTTTTGCGTGTTCAGTGGATGTCTCATGTTCGATTCGATTTAAACATGTAAACTTTGCAAAGTATGTAGGCCTGCATGTTGGGTAAATATTTCCTCGACAGCTCCAGCTTTGCATCATAAGAATGTGTTGAACACAACATTTCAGATGGTTTCATCAGATCTCGATTCATGCACGCAGTTTGCAATATGTATAGGTTGCATATGTATGAGAAGGAAAGAACGGCCTGCCTCTCTGTGTCAACCGATCCAAAACACTTCAGGTCAGTTGGAAGGATCTTAAATCTATATCTGCTGCTCTCAGATGGGGAGAAAGGCTGTTTGCTTTGTTCTGATTCATGGCTTCAGCCTTTGTTTCAGGAAAAGGCTTGGAAGACAGATTCCTGTGATTACCACTGAGAAAACACGCCAGTTGCCTGGATGCTGCGAAGGGTTTGGCCTCACATGAAGCAAGATGTGATGGAAATACGGCCGGATGAAATGACGGTGGAAAACACTGCTACGTGCACAGGTTTAATCCTGGGAGGTGTGAAGATGTGAGGTGGGTTGAAATAAATCGGAAAATCGTCCTGTGATTTCAACATTACAATACCTCCTCAAATGTTGCTTTATTTTATTATATATATTTATAATGGCTTAATTACTTTAAAATATACAAGGGAGTCTGATTAGATGTAGCTATTGTACCAGCTTCACAAGGCTGATAAACCGTTAATATAAAACAGTATTTTGAAGCAGCTGCTATTCATGCGCGTGCACACATGGATCCTAACACCTAGAACCAATTTGGAGTCTCTAATCAACCTGATGTGTTTGTGGGAGTAAAACGCACAAATAAGCGCAGAACCTTCTGTTGTGTTGACTGCTAACTGCTGTACTGTGTCTTTTGCATATTATATTATATTATATTATATTATATTATATTATATTATATTATATTATATTATATTATATTATATTATATTATATTATATTATATTATATTATATTATATTTGCTACACAGACATCACATTCCTTTTAATTTCATTGTCAGTTGTGGACAAAGTCATTCTTACTGTAAGTCCTAAATAAACATGGTAAAAAAATTGAAGCATTACCAGTGTAAAACATGTAATAAAATAAAGCACTGACGTAACAATAAATCTTTTAAATAAATATATTATATAAGAAATATATTTCTATAAGTAAATTGCTACACACACACACAAAACAACAAACGCAATGCAACATCGTCTACAACAACGGAGAATAACCCTTAAGCAATAACCCTAAACCCTAACAAGACTAACCCTAAAACCAACCTTCCTAACCTTCAAACAGCCTTTAAAGTTTCATGTCTGCAGTGTGTAATTAGTGTAAAGGCCAGAGGTAAAGACAGAACAGGAGGACTACGGCTGCCTGGCTTCATTCACTAAAAATCATTACTTAGGGCCTTTCTTCAGCTCTTCTACTCTTCTTCTGCTTCTCTTCCAGGAAAATGCTGTGCCAGATTAAGTCGTTAACTCCAAACTCTTTCAATTCCTCACATGTAACATGTAACATGCCTCCGATTGTTCCGTCTCTGTCGTATGTCTGTCTGATTCTGGTCTCGCTCTTTGGGCTGCAGGCATCAGTGCTGGACTCTCAGAGGAGACGTACAGGTTTAAATGACGGGCTCGTTAACGGGGTCACTGATAATTCTGCTAATTAGCTGCCATATCACCTTCAGCATCAGTCCCAGAAGCTAGCTTGGGATAAACCATCAATGGGAAAATAAAGATGGAAGGAAACCTTCAGATCACACTTGATCTGAAGCCATGACAAAAACATCTGATATAAGAAAATATGGGTCATGTTATATCATTATTCACGCCACACGAGGGAATTAATTGTGTCTGTGATGAGAAAACTCAACCCATACTTAAGCCTTGGAAAAAAAAAAAAAAAAAAAGCAAACTAGGTCAGTGAGCCGTAAAACCCAGCCATGCACCCTGGCTGCTAATGATATTGATATACTCATTTGTGCGAGTGCTGGTGGTTCCAGTCAAAGTCTGCCATTAAGCCTCAGGCAGAAATCATCACTTGATTAAACTGTTAAATATCAATAATAAAAAAAACAAAGGACATGTCTCTTATTAGCAGCAGATTTCAAAGTGGATCCATTTGTCATATTTTACTGGCTGCTGCGAGTGTCAGCAGGTCTCCGATTGGTCCCCTTAGCATAGTTAATGAGCCTCAGATGTCCACTTCACTCAGTGGAGTTACATTAATATTGATATCAGCAGCACTAATTACAGCTTATTAATTATGTAATAAATAATTGAGAGGAAAAAGTGATACTCTTTGTGGTATAATTAAACAGGACTAATTAATGTATTAATTGAATTGGTGTTAATTAAATTTTCCATCAATTAAAAAAAAAAAATCTCCAGAGTGTGTGGAACACAGACCCCTCGACAAGGTCGCTCTAATTTGGCGCAATTAGGCTGCAACAGCACGCGAACAAATGAGAAAATAGTTAAAACTGGCATTCGAATGAGCATTCAAATGAGACTGATCCAAAGATGCGCTCATGCAAGCCTCAACAAGTTAACTAGCTTTTCTCTCACTCTCTCGCTCTCTTTTTTTTTTTTAACTTTTGCTTTGTGCTTTGTCCTAATTGGGCTGCTTGCTAAAATCGGATGCACAAATGAGTGGAATGAAGGCGCATATCTGAGGGCTAGAGGAGCCTTTGTTCTAAAAAGGAGTGAGAGAGAGAGAGAAGATGAAACATTTTTCCTGGTGGATCTGGGTCAGAGCTCTGCGCTGCGGCGTGGAGTATTTCTCCACGGCTCCAAACGGAACCGACGGTGGCATATCGAGACGAATCAGTCCTCGCTTGTGCGCGGTGAGGTGCAGTACACAAACAGCCGTCACGCAGACCTTCCTCGACACGTCCTCACAAACCTCTTTCCTGTGGTACGGGGTTGGTGAGGTGAGAGGCCTTTTCAGGTGAGAGGCAGTTCCAGAAGCATCTGCTTCCTCTGTCTCTGCTCAATGGATTCAATTAAAATACCGCAGGAGAGATCCAGCAAGAACTCCGTAAACTTTTGCCTCCCAACCGCTCAGCTTCTGCTGGCATCAGCTCTATAGATTAGCAACAGGACAACCCAACTGAGCCGCATTTGCCAAAATGCATTACACAGAAGCTTGTCTTTGCACAGCTTTGCCGTTGCGGGTCACTGCGCCCATTTTCACAGGAGCAGAGGTAAATCGAACGCACGGTTAATTCACCAGCATATGCCAGCACGTAAACGCGCACAAGCTGGAAACACAAAAGCAGGGGCCACGGTATAACAGAAGCAACAGGGGCGTTTGATTGACATTAGCGCAGCGACTGTAGATCTAATTTCCTCGGTTTGCTGGAGAGGAACAGCAATGGAGAATGCAGCAAATCAGACTGTCACTCAAAGAGGCAACCTGCCCCTGCTCAGGCACGGTTAGTCAACGTTCCCCCCCGGCTAAGCCATGGCGAGGAAAGTACCGACACAACAGGTGCATCGGGTGTGTTGCTGAAGCAGGAAGGACTCATCCTTTAGGTATTACTGCCGATAAAGTGGATTAATTGAGCTAATCTTTCTCAGACATAGAGATGATTCGAGGAAGATGGCGCATAACAACCAGCAGGAAGGAACCGGATCTTTCAGCGCCGTCTCAGAGACGCTTGGACCTGGGTCCATGTGAGAGCAGGTAGCACCAAAGCAAACAGTGGAGGGGTGACAGCAGCTGCAGACGCAGCATGTTGGAAAACGCTCTTGGTCACACATCTGAATAAATCCAGATTAGCAAGATTGATACAAGAGGGAAAAAAAGGTGTTTTTCAAAGACAACCAGGTTGTGAGTAGAAGGGGATTGTAGGTTAAGACTGTTAAGACGCTTCGGGGGGTAACCGTGTATCTGATCAGTTTAGCTGTTGATAGAAGAAGACTAAACAGAGACGATGATGCTGGCTGACCTGGAGCGATTTGACCACAGGTATCTGCTGTATCTCTGCTGCTGGCAGCAGAGTAGAAGGTTTCACACCATACATGTTGTTATCAGTAAGATTCCTCTTCTTATCACTGATAAAAGAAGATCCATCTGAGCGGCCTCCTTTTCTGCCTCTTAGTTGACACAGAGAAGAACAGTCACAGAAAACCCACCTGGTATGGGCGCCCCACACAGATCCTAACCGTTTAAAGCGTCCCGATCAAGGCCACAGCTGGAGGACAACGGCTTCGGCGCTCTCGCTTTCTTCGCTGTCTATGTTTTTCTTTTAAATCAAAGGTGAGGATGCTTTATTATTTATTTCTTTATTTTTTACTGTTTTCCAAATTCAAATCAAAATATGCGCAGGTTTGGATGCATTGCAATCGACTCACTGATGAAACTGAGGCAAGGTCATCATCGAATGGGAGTATTTATGTGGGAGAAATGCATACATTTGTTCACACCCATGGGATATATTTGAAGCGTTTCTCCCTGCCTGTGTACAGTAGAGGCATGCTGCGCATGCTTATGGAAAGGCCAAACTTGAAAGATCAACATGAATAATTCCAGTGCTCCGCATAAACTCATTTTTGGAAGCTGTGACAACAGCAGGACTGAGTAACCCAGGACGCACAGCTCACTTGTCACCCGAACGCTGATGTTGGGGTGTGAGTGTGAAGGTGAATGCTTGAGCTCCGGTTGTTTTCAGTCGACTGCTGCCTTCTGATATGTGACCAGAATCCTGACGCAGGCTGGAACTTTTGCAGAGTCAGCAGATTTTAGCTCAGGGAGACCACTAATGTCAGACACAAACCGGCTGCACAAAGCACCGCGGAGGGCTGGGGCTCAGGAACACGTCAACTGAACGTACGTTCCCGTCTCGCCTCTATTACTTTCTCGGCGGTTTTCCGGCTGAATTCAGCCTGAGCCTGCTGTGACGTCTGCTTTCATTAACCTCTCTGAGCTCCATCAGAGAAAAGGAGAATGTGTGACAATAATATCCCTGTGACAGCGCACGGGTCAGGACCCCGCTGATCCTAAGAGGGGAGAATATCTCATTAAGAGCGAAAGCCTCTGGGACAGTAAAGCAATTTGGTTTGCCCTCTGTTCTCAGGAACCAATTAAAATATTAGCCTAAACTGCTGCACTGCTCACAGGTGTTGATATGCAGTCGCATTCCTGGAAAACCGCAGTTATGGCTCCTGAAGGCTACAATTATAACACAGTAATAGATAAAAAGATATGTGCAAAGTATGAATGAATCCTGGGAAAAAGAGAGAGGGATTTCTTTAAGATCTTATAAACAAAATTAAATAAAACAATTAAATCTCCAGTTCACATTGTGAAAGTTGCTCCCTGGCTGCTTGCTCCCTCATCGCTTGCAATCCCGAGCGATGAAACTGGGCTCCCAGGCCGGCTGCAAAGGTCCCAGGAAGGTCCCCTTCCTTGTTTTTTCCTCTGAGCTCACACATCCGGTTTGACTTCCACACACTCACTGAAATTGTCGAATGATTGCACAAGTTTAGAGGAGGCAAAGCCAAACCTTTTTTCGTTCCAAAACATCAAATCAGAAATCGATTGGTGTCACATTATGTCAATTTTTTTTTTTTACAGTCAGAAACATCTCAGACAGAAGCAAACACGCAAGCGTAACCTCTGACCGCACGTTTCCCACTCGTTGCTGAATTGACAGGCCCTGGGAGCAGATACGCTGAGTCCACGGGCCATGCTGGACGATGTCATTGTGGTGTCACATGGTGACGGTGCAGAATTGTGGGTCGTCAATCGACGACCCCCTGGCCTGAAATAAAGAGCTGAGAGTGAACACAGGAGGCCGGGCTTGCTGGATAATTCCCACACATAAAGTAAGTGTGCTCCGCCGTCGCTGGCCTGAAACACTCATTCACACTTACAGATGCTGGCAAAGGCCACTAAATTAAGCCACTTTGAATGCGAGTTAGAAGTGAGCAAGTTTGAGGGCTAATCAGCACTCTTGAGGTCAGCGGTCCAGTCAGCGTGGGACTGCTGCTTGGATACAGGCCAGTGTTCCCAGACAGGCTGCGTTTCACCTCAGAGCGCCTGAGAGCACATCCCTGCCAAAAACACGACTTTGTCACAGGCCCATAACAGCTCCAGATCAGAGGTGCAGACCCAGCGGTTCTCGGCTGTTTGACCCCCCAATTGAAGAGCCCCTAAAACTGTGCGAGCTTTGTGTGCTTTTCTGACTCAGGCAAACGAGTGCAGGGTGGCAGGAACAGAAGTTCCTGTCGTTGTGGGTCTCGTCTCATCTTCCCTCACTCGTCAAGCTCTTCTCATTACTTATCTATGAACCGAGCCCTGCCCGGCGGTCAGGTGCTCGCTGGCTAACCCCCGCCTCAGAGGTGCTTCCAGGGTAGCGATACAGACACAGGCTTTCTGTGGAAGAACAAGCTGTCCTTCCTAGAATCATTTGGACACTCATGCTTCTATTTAGGTGGTGGTTCATAGAGGAACAGAGATCCACTTAAAACAGGTGATGAATATAAAAGCAAGGCTCTCTCTCTCTGTCTCTCTCTCTCTGTCTCTCTGTCTCTGTCTCTGTCTCTCTCTCTCTCTCTCTCTCTCTCACCACAAGCTCAACACTCTGAACCTTCTGAGTGAACAGTTAAACGCACCTTTATATAGCAGTTGATGGGACCTGTAGTGGTGCTACAGGGAAAACTCGGAACCCCAAAGCCATTAGGAGTCATCGCTCTGACACAGTTTTTATGATCATGTTCAAATATTGAGCAAAATATGTTAAAAAAAAAAAAAAAAAGTCTCACAGGGCCAGATTTGCATCGCTTCAAAAACATGATAAGCTGCATCACTAAGAATAATTAACATGCAAGTGAAAATGCATGGACTGGAAATTCTTTAAAATAGCAAATTAGAATTCAGCAAATCAAACCATGCTGTCTCTTTCGTTTCACAGCTGCCTTCACATGTCTGACACACGTGCGGGAGGATGGGAAGAGTGATCATGTGACTTGTGGATCGCAGATGATGTTTTATTTATGGCGGATAGGACGTCCTTTTTCTTTAAAAAACTTGTTTTAAACAGCGTTGGATGGAGCTCCACAGAGGAAAAAAAATGCAAACATCGTGTACAAAGTCACACATGCACGCACGCAAACACACGCACACATGCGCGTACACATACAATATGATCCCTCTTGGCAATCTATGACCCAAATCCTTTGTGAACTCCTCCCTCTTGACTTCTGCATTCCGGTTTTCTCCCAGTTCTTTCTTGCACTTATGACTCTTTTCAATCTGTACAGCCTACGTAAAGAGTCAAAATCACAATGTAACATTTTCTCCATCTTCTTAATAGAGAGATCATCGTGTTGGTGTGGCTGAAGGATTATGTAAATGTGCACGTGCATGTGTAGAAGCGATCTGCCAGGTGAGTCAAGCTGTCGCAGAATCGATCTTAATTAAGCATTAGATGAAGACCTTTCTCACATTACATGACACCATTTTATCTGCTCTGCTGCTGCTGCGAGTGCTTTCCTTTCTTTCAGAGATGTTCCTTTGGTAGCACATCAGTGGTTTCACCTCTGAGTCATCGGCTGTGAAAGAAGAACAGGTGTCCAGAAGGGAGAGGGGCCGACGAGACTGCAGAGGGTTAAATACTGGATCTGACCCCAGCTGATCGCCCCGCTGAGTCTATAATGCCCCCCATAGACCGAGGGCTTGGAGAGACACACGCGGCTCTGCGCTGAGAATATCAACTAGGCAAGATTTCTGTAAGTTGCAAAGAAAAATGGAGAGAGGGGATTTCAAGAAGTGTTCTTCTCTGATAGCTGCCATTGCTCAATAAGCTCTTTAATGCTTGTGCTTTTTACCATGAGCCGTGGATAGAAGTCACAGAGCAGACACCCTCCTTCTGACTCCTGCTCTTTTTGTCTATGCAGAGTGCAGGATGGAACGTGTCCTCAGACATTTAAAAAACCCCAAAACAACTCTTTTCCCTGCTTGCTAATTTAAATTAGAAGCCATAGAATAATTAGATCTTTTACTTATAGAAAAACATAAAATGTATTCAGGGTCCCAAAGCACTCTGACAAATATAATAATTACAAATCCAGAACCAAAACAAATTGTCAGTAAAACTGGATTAAACAAGCCATAAAAAAGATTTTCTTTTCTGTTCTCTCATCCTTTTCATTGTTTCTCATGCAGAATTCCTTCCTTTAAAATGGAACACTTTCTGAAGTATGAAGAAGAAAAGTGCTGCGAGAGAATACTGTTGTCATAGTAACATGAATACCAAAAAAGATGCATGATCTTTGAAATTCTATATGGAAACATGAACATCTTTCCATCACGCGTTGCGTTGATGGAAGCTTCACTGCCGTCACATCATCAAAGCCACCTTCCTGCCAGGCTGCTTAATTTTGGACGTATGTGTTCACGTTTATATTAAGAGAACCTTAAACCGGTCGACAGCAAATGGGAGACTGACAGGACTTGTTTTTAAAGGTTTTGAAAAAAATGAAAGACAAAGCTGGTTTGAACTTTTTTCTTTTTTTTTCTTCTTCTTCTTTTTTTTTTTTTTAGACAAAATTCAATTCTCTCCTCTTAAAATGTGGTCCTTAACAAGTGAGCCAACCTGCAAAAGAACAAAACCAAAGACCAGGATGAGCTCCAGTAAGCTCAACGGGAGGTCCACTCTGTCTCGTTGCGGTTTCCATTTTCACTTACATCTGCAACTCTGCTAATCAAGAAGGAAAAGAATGACTTGCAGTTTAAAGTGGGGTTACTAGAGGTCAGGCCCCACATTACACGTTAACGCACGAGGAAACGGGTACCCACACTGCTGTGAGATGCTTGTCGACTTTGTGGTGATTCTACATTGTTATAAATTGTACGTGAGTACTTCCCTTGCATCTGTTCTCCTTTTTCTACACCTCTCTCCTGCCCTGTCTCCCCTTCTCCTCCTGCTGTACCAGCTGGCCATCAGCAGGAGGAACCTTCCATATTAGCCTGGTCCCACTCCAACATTTCTCAGGTTAAAATGGAAGAACGTGTAAATGTCCTCTACGTGCCTAAAACGATGTGTTCAGGCACTTTTCCAAGAGTTGTTTATCTTGCAAAGGTCCTGGTAAATCTTACAACAGCTACAGTGAATGTCAATGTTTCAGTGCACTTTTCTCAGGGAACTGATTTATTCCACGGATTTGCTGGTTCTTTATTAGCTGATTAAAACTCTCTGAGGCAGCACTGAGTCATCGCAGACATTTTTCTTGATTGAAATTTTCCTTCAGGAAGACAAATTCTCTCCTGCGTCTCGCCACAGTCCTCCACAGGGTATTTCACAGAGGATTAGAACCATCACACGGTTAATTCCATTAATCGCCTATGAATCAATGAAACCGCGATGACTCAATACAATGCTGACATCACTCTGCAACAACGTCCACAAATGCAAATGGTCATCCTCCAGAAGTTACATTTAGGAACTAGACAAGCAAAAACTTCTCTGTCAACAGGGTCAACAAAGACGCAGCCGCTAGCCCCAGAGCTGGTGTCCAGCCCTCCTGGAAGTCACACCAATGGAGGAGATGAAGGCAGCAGACGTGGAGCGGGCGGTTAATACATGCTAGAGCACTGTTGTGGAGTTCCTAATAATCGCTGTGGACTGGCAGTGATGAATGGGATTCCAGGACCGTGTGGAGCAGTATCGAGTGTGAGGTAAGAGAGTAAAAGATGCCGACAATGGAGGGAGGCAGAGGGGTGGTTAGGCAAAGGTTGCATTAATGCGCCCTCTGATAGTTATTTCAAACATGTATTGTTACACTGGTGCTTGCAGTGGTTGAATATGTGAGGTTCCAGGAGATTCTTTCTGCAGACATTGTTTCACCAAGCAACCTTGTCTGCTTCAGTGTAAAGTTCTCTTTGTGGTTAAACAATGCTGCTTTATAAATACTCAGCGGTTGTCAATAATCAATTACTTATCAGATTTAAGCTCATGAAGTTGTGCTAACGTTGTTCTATTCACAAAGAAAGGAAAACCTGTGTGAAGTGCTGCAGGATTCGCATGTGCCCGGCACACTTCTGACGGTTTAAATTAAAAACACGTCTCAGGTCGACCTTGTGGCTATTCTGAGCACGTGAGGGAGCTTTTTTCAGATCTATAAATGGGCGCCCCATAATGAGCACGATGACGCCAAACAGAAATAATCGGCGGTTTAATCAGGGAACGCAGAAGGTTCTCCCATGATTGTCAGACCCACCATCAGAATTTACTCTCTTGAAAAGACTGTTAGTAACCTTTGCAAAATAAAAGTAAAGACACAACCATGTATTTATGAAAACCGCTTTCATGTGTAACTGGATTTAGATCGACGTGTTTTCCTCCTGCCGTCATTTTAGAAGTAAATAAGTAAAGTAAAATGTTCTATTACATCCACAGGAGGCGGAAAGGTCTTGACAAAGTCTTGTTCAAGGTTTCAGGGGTGCTGCTTCTCAGGGTTCAGCAGTCTGGTAATGTTCTGATCTTTTCAGAGTAAAGGACATCAGAGCACAGTTTGGTATTGGTGGAACTAATGTAGCCTCTCTCACCACCGACATCATTAAATTTAATAGTCTTTCAGTGAGGTTTCGGCGTACAAAAGTACAAAGTTGAAGAATGTATTATCATTCGATGATTATCATTGTAGTTACTCTGCAGAACAAACACCAAGATTCTGCTGAAGGTGCTTTGCTCACTTTATCTGTTTTATAGTTAGTATTATTATGACTGCCTAATGTCAGAAATGTTCAGATCTTTTGCTTTAAAACCTATTCTCTGGAACATTTTGGAGTCACTAACAGAGAGCAAAGACTTATCTGCTGGTGGACTCTGTTGGTGTTGAGACGTGATATTCTGTGCGCATGTAATCAGTGAGATCGGGACTTTGGCATCAGACAGATGTTTAGATCACGTCTGTACAGAATTGGTTCATTATGTGGGCATCTCAGTGGATGTTAGCAGCACATTTACATTAATACAGACATCAAACATTCAGCTGCTTCTGCTGGATAAACAGGAAGCAGATATTGATAGACCTCGAGCATGAGAGTATCCGGTGTTCATTACATGTGCTTTAGTGGATGGAGGGATGTTACGGTGATGAATGGGACCTCTTCTTTTTGCCTGAGTGATGAGCTGGAGGAACAGAAAGACAAGGACAAGACATAAATGCTCTGAGGCACACTGGCCCTGGTGACCCTTCCCTTGTCCGGCAGATAAAGAAATACTTGGCTAATAGGCCTCTGCAGTGCATTTTCAACATTTTTCCGTTCTGAGAATGAAGGAATGAAGTGCTCCCCTAATTATATGGAGCATTGTGTGCCAAGAGAAACACAGTTTATTATGTGAAGCCACCGTTATGACCAGCAGAAGGAGATTTTCACTCACTCATGCACCTTCACACATGCTAAAGTCTGAGTCAGGGGTGTTAAGCAGCAAGATATTCCCCTTTCAGAGGAACGGATGTTTAAGAAATCTGTGTGTGTGTGTGTGTCACACATGTCTGCAACTTTTAAATGACCTCTATAGAAAGATGGCCGTAATTCTCTACAGGCTGATCCTCCTGTGACCTTTTGCAGTCTCACATAATAAAAATATCTGTTACTGCTGCAGTGAGACGGTGACAGAGCAGCCACACCAAATTTTTTTACCCACTGAGATGGGAACAGAAAGTAAATCATGTCTGTGTGTGTGTGTGTGTGTGTGTGTGTGTGTGTGTGTGTGTGTGTGTGTGTGTGTGTGTGTGTGTG
>BJFM01001044.1:120570-130918 GCA_016586285.1 Arothron firmamentum
ACACACACACACACACACACACACAAACACACACATTTCATCAACTGTTGGAATTAACGTTTGGAGCAGGGTCACATTTTAAAAGACCATCTCCTCCTTGTCACATTGATTGACAATAAAGGAACAATGAACAGCGCAGAGAGAATACAGCTTGATTAACGAGATGTCAAAATAACTAAACATGCGCAATAAATCAGGACTCCATCTCACAAATTAGAGCAAAGGCAGTAATACGCTCGCCTCAAGAGCCTCGAGATTGAACTCTTGAAATGTTTGTGCTTAAATGATAGAGGGGAGCCCTGTGATTGGGCCAGGGGTGGGTGTACCAGGGTCTCCACAAAATCCTGAATCGGGACTTTCGCTCACGTAAAGTAAAATCTATAAGATTAATTTAGATTGAGTTAAGGACATGGATGACTTATAAAATATTAAATTAAAAAACAGGCCAATTTTGAGTCTGTGAAATTGGTTTTGTGCTCAAAGTGAGGAAAGAACAAATACATCAGGATTAAATATTTGTAGATTAGCGCCGTTCTATCGCCTGCTCAGCAGTAACATGGTCATACAGTGTAGTACATTACAAGGGTGGTCACCGGTTTTTTCCACACCTTGGTCCTTGCAAAGATGCCTGAGCTGGAAAAAGAACATCTAAGAGAGATATATTACTATTTTCTAATGGAAGAAAACGGAGCAGAGGAAACAGGATAGAAGCCAGAAAGGAAAGAGTACGCAAAGACCAGAAGGGAGAGAAGAGGAGATGGCCACAGAGGGAAATGCATGATGAGGATGTGAGCGATGAAGAAGAGGTGTCTGATCTAAAGAGTAATGAAGAGAAAGATAGAGGCAGGTAGCAAGTGAGAGGTCTGCATAACCTGAAGTCATTTCATTCACCTCACAGTGCAGCTTTCTTCAAATGGATGAGTGACGTCTTTTATGGAGCGTAAGAGCTGATAAGTCTTGATTTGGGTCTGTCTGTTCTGACTGAAGAATGCTTGGTTAGGGTGTGATATGTAACAACAAAAGAAGACAAAACCCCACAAAGATAACGTGAATCATTTAGACTGGAGTTTGAGAAGGTAAGCAAAGCCACCATGAAATCAGCACTAGCAGATTTCAAATCAGTCGGTGGGACGCCTTTTGTAATTGCCACAATAAATCATGTGCTATAGAATCAATGTGCTCCAAAGGAGAAAAAAAGTTGCTTAATAATTCAGCACCTATTTAGAACATTTTAAGGTGAAATGAAAGCAATGTCCTTGATGACTCCTCACTTTTCTAATGTTATATTTCCTCCACATCATGTCACATCTGTGTGTTGAAGCTAAAATATCTGTGGCGTCAGACTCATCAGATCCGTCTTTCATCTCTCCTGATTCAGGTCATTGAGGCATTCTAAATTCACTGAGCAAAATGTTTCATTTTAGGGACACTTGAGGCAATTTGAGGCTTACAGGATACATGTATAATTCCCTTATATGTTTAAGGGAAGATAGATCTCTCCCCGCAGTCAGGCATTCCTTCGGAGGGAGGTGTCCGTCAGATTAATGCTCAGTTTTGTCATGAACATGACTGGTCAACAGTAAGCACATGCTGAGATTGCAGCAGCAGCAGTGGAAACTTATTTTTGGACATGGTTTTATACACACACACACACGCACACGCACACACACACACACACACACACACACAAACCCACACACACACATGCACATATGTCTATTTTTTTCTTCCCCTAAAATTACAGGATGTGGCTTTAAAAGTCATTGGTGTAATAATGTTAAAAATGATCATGAATAAGGATTCTATGCAGGTATCATCTGAAGACCAGATGTAATTATTTTTCAAGGTTTGAGGGCAGCTAAACTGCTTGTTTCAGATTTATAGATGCCTTTATTTCACTGCTCCACTGCAGATTTCTGCTGTGCTGGGACTAAAAGTGCAAATGAGCAGTTGATCTAAAGCCAGCATGTTTACCTCACAGTGCTAAATGACACGGCTAATTTATGTGCCACATTTAATCATAAATGTGATTTGATTTAATGAAATAAATAAGACTGGATTGATTTAAACACAAAAGACACCAAATGATGATGTAATAGCTGATAAAATGAATGCAGGGATCCACAGCACGCTTTCCCTCAGTCCTTCTCCCTGGTAAGCCCTCTATAACATTATTGCTCTCTCAGCACACGGCAGAGGACCCGCTGCACTCATACCTTTGTTCACCGTTCTTTCATCCTCTCGATTCTTTTGTCTTCTGCTGTTCTTTTACCACCGTTGTTCAGGGTGACTGATTTTTAAAATCTGGCATTTGAAATGCCCGCAGAGTTTTTGGGGGACTGTTTTAATGTGTAAATGGTTCTGTGATTCTGTGCAGCGCTACCAGAATAAACACTGTCCCCATCCACAAAGCACTGGACCCCTATGATTCCTCCTGCAGGTGGCGAGCCCACTGGGCCCATGTCTCTGTTTCGGGGTGAGTAGTTCCCTCGGCCCGGGCCTGGCTTCAGAACAGTGCGGCAGTAACCCACAGGGCAGGGTACACAGATCCTTTTTTTCTGTCCATTTTGGGTTGTGTTGAACAGCTCTTTGTGAATATTAGTGCACAAGAGACCAGGAAGATATGAAGAGCTGTACACGACTACAGATGCAGCTACAACCATAGACTTTTATAGTTTCAGTAAAACTAACAATGTTTGTTGTCAAGCTTAACGTTAAATAAACATGCAGTAAAGGACATTTAGTGGTCCAAAACCTGAGCCAAAGCCAGAGAGCTCTCGGTGCCATTTTTGCTCTTTTGACTGTTGTTGTCCAACTAGTTCTTTATTGGTTTTAAATATGTTTTTCCTCTTTTGAGGTGCTTGTGCAATGTACAAAAATGTCCTTGTGCACAGCTTATTCTCATAAATTACGTACTATATTATCTACTGTAACCACCGCGTGTCCGGACACACGACGTTTCGGTCTGATGGTGAAGACCTTTGATGCTTTTTTAACGTGGGATTTTTCTATTTCTTCTTTATGCTTATGAGATTTGTTGAAGACTGGGGCACATCGGGAGAGAACCTGATCGTACCTGTGTTAAGCTGCCGCCATCAGCGGTTTGTAAATTGGGCAATTTGGCCACATTAGATGCAGTGGTATCATTCTATTGGCTGTCGCTTTGAACTGGGGAAGGAAAACTCTACACTGCTCTCATGGGTGAAGGTGTAAGTGGTGAGATGTGAACAGCTCCAACATATGCGCACAGTCAGCACAGAGATATACAGAAACATCTCATCTGTCTAGAGAGACAGAGAGAAAACACTGCAGCTCTCTGCAGCGTTTTCTCAAACACAGTTACTCTTGGTAAATTGGCTTGTCTTACAGGCTAGAATTGCATTTACAGTTGTAATTTCATTCACTTTTTTGTTAGAATTGGATCAGAACATAAATTACCATTGTTCTATTCCTTGGAGACAGATGTTGAAGCATTCCTGCCTGTTATTGGGCAATGCAAAACTTCTAGATAAAAATTTCCCGAGAGAAAGCGAAAGTGTAACGTTGTGGACCGGACCGGGAGACACCGATATCAATTTTGTACTTTTCTCTCTCAAATCCACAAAGAAGTAACAAACAACATCATAAGTAGGTTCATAAGAATTCACAAGGGCAAACAAGATAATGGAAGCCGTGTTGACTGGTGGTTTATCAGGTACAGTAATCTGAGCCGAACTGAGTCCCCAGACAGTGAGGACTGCCACAATCACTGCCGCTTCTGCAATAGTTGCCTCTGATGTTGGCCCACATGTCGTGCAGCATCCTGGTCAAGCCAATGGACAGTAATGAGTGGGAGTTTAGCTTCGGCCAACTGTTTAAAGCCTTTCAACACTTCTCCAATGAAGTTCATGCAGAGATACACATATGGTGGGGGCACAGCTCCGAAGGCGCCGTCCTTGTTAGCGGATGAAACAACATGGAACAATGGAAGCTTCTTGGGCAAGGAGAGCTCAGGATGAACAAGCACAAACACAGCAAACTTTTTCCCTCCATCTTCATAAAGAGCTTGTGTCACAGTTTGTCAGAGCTGTGACCTTGACGCTTGTTTGTCGAAGGTCCGCGACTCAAAGGGACTGGAACTGTTTATCCTGCATATGCTTTTGTGTGTGTGTGTGTGTGTGTGTGTGTGTGTGTGTGTGTGTGTGTGTGTGTGTGTGTGTGTGTGTGTGTGTGTGTGTTGTCTGTGTGCCAACGCACAGGTCCAGTCGGTCCTGTTTTTGGCTCCCACACTGATCTGGCATGTCTCTTAGGCTTGCACCCTGCCAGCCCCCCTGTCTCCCCCCATGTCCCTGCTGCCTCCCCTCTCCTTTCCTTCCTCCATCTAGCTCAGTTCAGTCAGCCCAGGCGTCACAGGGCTGACAGCAAATTGGAGGAAGCGGACCAAACTGGATTTTGAGCCAGGCTGTACCAGAATGCCTCACTTCTTGCTTTGCGATCATGTGACATTGTTATCATACGACAGTACTGGCAGAATTTGGCATCTAATTATAATATGGTGCACAAAGGATGCTGAAAACACAGGCTGTGAAGAGGCTGCAGCTATTCACTGGCCAGGATAACAGCTGACAATGTCCTCTCTGCATTCCTTTGACAAGACCTGAGACACACACACACACACACACACAAACACACACACACACACACACACCGCAACACTCACTATCTTACAATTACTTATTCCTCACATCCTGTAATCAGTTCCACCTGAAATAACCAAACTAACCCCTCAGATCTTTCTCTTCCACAAGACCGTCAGCTGAACCGAAGATGAGATAGTCCCCATAATCACTGATACTGTGCCTGCGTGTGTGTGTGTGTGTGTGTGTGTGTGTGTGTGTGTGTGTGTGTGTGTGTGTGTGTGTGTTTGAGTGCAGTGAATAGAAAATATTTTAATCACCAGCCAAAGCAAAAACTTTAGATATTTCCGCTCAACCACTGCCAGACTCTGAAATTAATTGTATTTTTTTTTACTATGACTTACTGAAGTGCAAATTTATCACAGATTTATTGTCTGACCCAAGTTAAAAAGATGAGGAAAAGGTCCATACACACACTGTGCCAAGCACAGAGCGAAGGTTTCTGCTTTTTTGCAACAGGATGTTACTCTGTAATGAACAACATATCTTTACGGAACGTTTTCTAATAATTTTCATCTTGCTGTCAGAATATGCAAAACCTTTGTGCCACCTTTCTGCAATATTTCATTTTTATGGATTTGTGCTTTCACATTCACCTATATTAGTAGTTAAGTGGCCACAGGACTTCTATTCTCTTAGCTGAAGATGTTACACTTCTCAACCAAATGGCTTCTTCAGTTCTGAAAGACCGATCTATAATCACAGAATTGGAATTTCAGGAAATGTCTTGGAAACAAGTATTCACTCTGAGGAGGTGTGAGGATGGTTTTTGAGGTCCCTGGCCATTCTGTCATGATTTAGACTTGCAAAAAGTGACACTCTGAATAAAGGTTGGAAATATTCTGGGAAATATCTGATGACCTGGACTTCCCCAGTGGGTTCTAGCAACGCTCAGCCCCAATGGGACATTTCCTTTTAAAAAAAATACTTGCCTCAACAACTTTGACGTAAATGAAAAAAGAAGAAATGAAATATATTTACTTGGCACTTCATAATCTCTGTCAAGCAATAACCTTTCTTGTTGCATTTTAATAACTGCAGAGTCATATTGCATTTTTAGGTACACTAACCATAATCCCATAACCGGAATATATAAAACCTTATTATACCAACTAAGTGCATATAAATGTGTCTTTAAAGTATGAAAAAAACATTAGATCTGTTCTCTGGCTGAATGGTCATCAGGGGAGCTTCTTCACAGATCAGGTTTGAGGGCCCTATGTGGGACTGAGACAACAGCTGAGCACAGGAGATGCCTGAAGGTCACCGGGACCGTGTCTGAGAGCAATTGTGCATGTAAGGCAAGTGTGCTGGGGTGCAAATAAGAGCATCTTCTGAAGAGCACGTGTTGAATAAAACATTTTCTGTTCGCATCACCCGTAAGCGAAGAAGTGATACCATTGAGAGCTCATCATTTTAGCATTAGGACTCTTGTACGTCTGCACTCGTCTCCATGTGCGGCGATTCCACATGCTGCAGTCATGGCTCATTTGAAGATAAAAGGCCAATTACCAAACCTCCTCCTCCAAACATCGTCTTTGGAACTGGACCTTTACTTTTATTTTTGTAATGCACTATGAATTGAAATACTGAAAATCAGCCCACAAAAATTGACTTTTTGTGTTTTCCACTTTTGAGTTTAATATCATAACTTAGAGACTTGATTTATGAACACATGCATTGATATTGTTTTTACTTGGTCTTATCTCTTGTAAGGCCTTTTTAAAAACAATTGCTTTTTTCCAGCACTTTCCCCTTTCCATTTTTCTCTATTCCCAGCCTGTCCCCAGTCACGCAGAGAATCGATTTTTAAAGAGTCAAGACTCCGGGGACAGAGCAGAGAACCATTATTGGCCTCATTTAGGCTCCATTGCCACCACAACGGCTCCTTTAGACAATAGGGTAGACTTTGTCATGGATACCATAGCATAATCGCAAATTCCAGCTATAAACTGCTCAGGCCAGCATTTCTCGTCTTCAGGGAGCCTCGTTTCAGGAAACTGCTCTCCGCCCGAGAGGATGGACCTCGATGTCTCTCTACACACACACACTACTATTAAAGGTGCATTCAGCACATTTCACTGCTGTAGGCTAGATAGGAGAAGAAAATCTTTGGGCTTTTTGTAAGTTATAGGGAATGGCATTTATTTTATCACTGCTGTAGTTTATTGTGGAGTCTGGAGCAAAACAGAATGATTCCTCCTCTGGGGATTGTGCTCCTGGCAAGTGTCTGCCAGGCAGCCGCTGCATGAAAAGACAGTATGATTGCCCTCTTTCTGTTCCTATTTTAAACATTTTCATGTAAAATGTATTAATATATGAAGCAAAACTGGTGTGTGGATGCTGATAAGGCAAAAAAAGACTTTAGCCCTTAAGTCCAACCTCTGACCTATAGTGCATTCCAAGCATGTGCTTATTAGGAAAGAACAAACTCAATAACCTGAATTAAATATGTTCCTAAAACTAAAATAATTCAAAATGAAAGAACACCTTCACTTTATGGGTACAAAAACACAGAAAATCCTGCATATGGGAATCAAAACAGGATTAGAAAAAGACACAATTCATCAAACATTTTCTCTTATATAGTTGAAAATTCGTACACCAAAAACGCAGCTTCTGGAACAGTTTCCTCATTCTGCAACTGCTTTAACTAGGAAAATAAGAAGAAAGTCTAACGTCCTGTTGTCCCATTTCCCTCCTGTGTGATTTCCTGCCCCGCCCTGATGTGTTGCACCTGTGTCTCCTCGGCTTCCCTCTCAGAGTGTATTTAGTCTGTGGGCTCCCTGCAGTCTGTGCCAGTTTGTGTTTGACTCCCTGTCAGGTATTCCAGTATTCTTATTCTGATAGTTTCTAGTTTGTTTTTGTTTGTTTGTTTATTTGGCCTTATGTCCTTTTGCCCTGTCTGCCTGACTCCCGTTTACTGATCCTGTTTTCTATTGAAGATGCTGATTTTTTGGGAAACCCCAACTGTGTGAGAGCCAGGTGTGTCATCACCACGACAGCTTCATTCCAATAATGAATACCTTGAGTACATGGTGAGCGCAGACCTCCACCAATTCACCGCAACCCCCACACATGTATGTTAATGAATGCAGCAGCAAGATATTGAATTAATATTGTAAAAACAGAATTAATAAATCAAGATTAGCTCACATATTGACAGCTAAGGCACAGCTGTGGGTGGAATATGGCACTAAATGAGCTTATTAGCCCGTGTGTCCTGGTGTGTGCTTGTGCCTGACTGGTTTTTAGTGCTGTGTGTACTTTGTCTGCCCCCAGTGGGGTGTATATGCTAAATGGGTGAGGAAAGTGTTGGCCCCTGCTCTCTATCAAAGACAACATTAACTTGAGGCATGAGAGTGTCTCTGCAGCCAGTCATCCTTGGACAGCTGAAAATAGGCCTCAGCACGGGGGACATGGCTGAAAGCAATCATCAAGCTCTGGGAGTAAAATACTTCTATGCAGAAAGAATGTGTGACCTCCACCCCCCCCCTGCCAACTGTTGTTGAATTGATATAGTTGTTGAGTGTCATGTTCATGGTTGGGTTGTTGTTCAGAATCTTGGTCCAGGGCTGTTGGAGTTGTTGCCTCAATGTGACACACTCGTTATATCATCTCCATCTAAGCTGCCTGCTCCTTAAAGAGCTGGTTTGAACTGGTCAAATGTACATATGAAATGTATTTTGTCAAACACTGATACACACAGGCACACAAACACACACTTGTGAGGACTTTCCAACATACCCTAAATGCCCAACCCTAACCCAAACCCAGCACCCAATTGTAACCTTAACCTTACCTGTCCTCACTCAGTGTGTTGTGTGTACAGGGACAGGTACATGAGCGAAGTGGAGGAAAATACAGGACGTAAAACTTTTGCGTAACTGGCAATCAGTATTTGTTAGTTTGTTTTTTTAAATGGGACAACCTGTGTCTCTACTTTTATTTTTCTTTGATTCCTCTGCACATTGGTGCCAATAGTAGCAGTTCCAGTAGTATTTTTATACCAGCTAGCAAAAACAGAGCACATCAAAGAATATGTTTCACTTTAGAATATTACTGATTTTACATTTAATTGCTGTTTGACCTGTGAGCTGAACCATCAGATCATTATCCACTTTGTGCTCCACTCAGAGGAGAGCTTTAAAGCTGACAATGGCAGCTCATGTATATAAATAATGCAGTATTCTATCAACTGGAAAATGGTTTATGTATGACACGTAGAACACGTATGCATATTCTCATCTCTTGACACCAACCTAAAACCATAAATGCAGCACTTTTTCCACATACTGAACTCATTCAATTTTCAGCACTTACTGCTCATACAATATTGATTAAAACAAACAAACAAACAAAAAAAAAAACAATGGGGAAAAACCTACTGGTCTTCTTACTGTATGTGCATATGAGTAAAAGTTCGAATGACGGAGAAGGTTTTTCTTCAAAAACAATGTACCCCCTCCTGTGATGAATGAATTGGACCTTTTACTCTACTGTGTGTGTACTGTGAGAGTCAATTTATAAATCAGTTTTAAAGAACAAAAAGGTTCAAACAGAATGAACCAGATCTTGCATTATTATTAAATAATTGATGGCTTGGTTCAGATGTAATCAGTAGGTAAAATGACTCAAAGGCAGCAGTGAAATGGATCACACGACTTGTTTTCAGTCATCATATCTGCTTCAGTCGGGGCAGAGAGCCGTGTCTGATCAATGCAAAGAAGACATAGTCTATCAAAGACCTGAGCGCAGACAGCCTTCAAATTAAATTCAATTCCTCCATCACATGATTAACCATCCACAGCTTGGCGTGCCAAAATAGAACCAGCCTTTCTGAAGTAAAATGCAACAAATGTATTAATTAGCTTTATATGTTCTTGTGGCTTCTGCACTAGTCTGTATGGCCAGATATGCAAAGTTTCCTGCTCTTGGCCTAGTTCTTTCATCACCCGGAGGAACCAGCCCAGGCTCGTCATTTTCGGTTAAAAGGCGGCAGGAGAATAGCATGTGTGCAACTGTGTGCCTGTTTCATGCACCGCTGGGGTGTGGAATTCATGCCGTGCCTCCTCAGGTATACACCTACCGCTGACACCTTGCAGATGAAGAGACAGTATCTGCGCAGATGGGGCCCAAAACCGAGAGCAGGGCTATCCTCACTGATTCTCACTTCTCCAGAAATACTTTATTTTTGTAATGTTTAGCATGCAGTTTTATGTGCGTGCAAATGCCATCTTATTTGTTGCAGAGGGGATGCATAATCAACCGGGTATGTCTGGGTGTTACAGGGACCAAGAGGTGCACACATAGCTGCTCTCTGGGTGAATATGGCAGCGCAGTGATGTCATGGCTGGCAGAACCACAGCTCTCTGCATTTGTAAAGGAATGACATGGTTGGGACAAAGACAAGCATGGCGGCCATTGTTCCGTCGATTCAGGCTGTGGCAATGTGCCATCTTGGTAGATACAGAAACACAAACCGTCAGTCTCTTGGTTGGACTAAATTGCTTCAGTGGCTGAGACCCTGACCAGGAGGCGAAGGTGAAATACTTGAGCTGTACAATTAGTGCAGTCACTGGAAAAATTCTATACAGACAATAGTTTAAAGTAAATTAAACAAAAACAAATCTCTGCTGAGATATATATATATATATATATATATATATATA
>BJFM01001044.1:135530-180951 GCA_016586285.1 Arothron firmamentum
ACACACACACACACACACACACACACACACACACACACACACACACTGACTTCCAATCTTTGAAATAAATCACATCTGAGGTGCCATTTTGATAAAATTGAAACCTAAATATTTGATATCAGGGTGTATTGTCTGTTTTCAATGCCTTAAACAAAAACTTTCTTTTGACCTGCCATGCCTTTAATTGAAAAAGGAAACTGCTGCAGACTGTAGATTACAGCTTGCTCAAAGAGGGCTTCTTTAAGCTGTCCAGCCTGAAGAAATATCTCGCTGATTGGCAGGTTGGTGCTGATTAATCTCTAAGATGCCAAAAGTGCCAAACATAAACTGAACAGTTAAACCAAACAACAGCCAGCAACCAGAAAACTCTTCAAACTGGGGCCCAAAAACATCAGATATGAACAGGGCTGGTGGATAACTGTTATCTCCTTGTCACTATGTCCTTTATGATGCACCGTCCAGCATTTAAACCGTCATGATTTGAAAGGCTTCTGTGTGAGCTGAAATTGGGGTGTATGAGACCTGGACACGCTGCAGCTTAATGTAGGGCTGGTGTTCAGAAAAGAGCAAATTGCCCAAAAATGCAAAATACAAGACAAACAAGCGAGAAAACGCAAATACACAAACCAGCTCCTGCACACAGACAAAACTAAGAATAAACCTATATGGCCACCGCAGAAGTAGACACTGGAGGCTTTGTGATTTGTGCTCTTAAAGGGTTAATGGGTGAAATGAATTTTCCTGTTTGCTCGTCTCCGATGCTTAAATGTACCAAACTGGTCACAGCGATCATATTCTGCGCTGAATGTCCCATTTGGAAGTGAATAAATGATGATGTGCGATACAGGCCCTGGTGAGCAGTCTCGGCAGGTTTTCTGTTGTGCTGTTTAGAGCTGTCCATCATCATGTTTCTGAAGGAGGAGAACTAACTCAGAGCGTATAACCTTGAATTCCAGGTAAAGGTTCAGTTATTAGGGCTTGATGAGACCTCATGAGAGCCTGAATAAAGCAACCTTTCCATTGATTTTCCTGCTTTTTCTCTGAATGCCATTCCCAGAGTTTGTAAGACACCAAAATCCTGTTGTTATCCCATATATTGGCTCCCCAGGCCTGCATTACCTGGACTAATGAGTTTTCCAATTGTGTGGATGCTGTATGTATTTCTTATTACCCTATTCATCGTGCGGCGGTGCTCATGTTTTTAATGAGCAGTTTGATATCACTTTGAGTAAATTGCACTCGGTTTGAGTTCATTACTCCACCACCCCCTCCACCATCGCCCCACCCCCCCACTTCCAGGGATGCCTGTAGGAACTGGTCTTGCACATGCTGTGGTTGACCCACGACCTGGAGTGTGTGTGTGCGCTCTGCTGACACAAATGAGGACTTTCCCAGCATGCACTTTGCTCAGGGTGTACCCGCACAACAGCTGACTAAGGTCACGTACGATGCTGTGTGAGATTCCCGCCCAATGAGATGATCTGTCGTGGCCAAGCCAGCCAGGAAAACCAGATCCCAGCTCCCTGTTCAACATCGCTCTAGAAAGACATAAAATTCTCTAGGCCAGATGAAGAGACTTGAATTTTGCTTTATGTCTTCTCAGAAATTCAATTTTTATGTTGCATTAAACCTAAACCCACACCAACAACATTCAAGAGCTAAGAGAAAAGGGCACCAAGAAGCAGACATGTTAATCCATTTGTGTTTTTTTGTTTTGTTTTGTTTTTTTCAGAAATGATAAAGAGATTAAATTAATAAAAATGATTTCTGTAAATTTAATGCTGCAGTAGTTGCGAGCTAGTCTGATCCAGATAAAAACCATGCACGTCTTTATTGGGTAAATGTGTTCATTGCTGGAGGCAGAAAGCAAAAGAACCAAAAGGTGGTGTGTGTGTGTGTGTGTGTGTGTGTGTGTGTGTGTGTGTGTGTGTGTGTGTGTGTGTGTGTGTGTGTGTGTGTGTGTGTGTGTGTGTGTGTGTGTGTGTGTACCTCTCACAAACCTGCTGGTACTGTTCTGTCTGCTGGACTGAACCAGACTATTCAGCTGTGATCAGTCAGGAAAATCATCTGTGTGATATTTTGGGATGAAATGGTGATAGAAAGCAGTCAACCAAGTAAATTACTGCTTAGATCTGAGGAAGACAACATTCGCTTTATCTGTCTTCAACATCATCAACTGCCTCAATCATCAGTGGCATCGTTCAGAGCTGCTATCTATCTATCTATCTATCTATCTATCTATCTATCTATCTATCTATCTATCTATCTATCTATCTATCTATCTATCTATCTATCTATCTATNNNTGTCTGTCTGTCTGTCTGTCTGTCTGTCTGTCTGTCTATTCTGATTTTTGTACAAGATGGTTATAATCAGGATAAACAGGATTCTTGGGACCTTGCTTAAATGTGTGGAGTTTACACATTCTTTCTGTGTCCGTGTTGGTTTCTTCCTGATGCTTTAGTTCTTCCGACAGCCCAAAGTTATGCATGAACAGCCTGACTCTCATGGAGCAGCTTATCAGCCTATTCAGGTCGTATTTCTTCACCTCACCTAATTGGCTCCAGCCCCCTTTGATGAGGAATCAAGTAGTAATATGGCTGCTGCTGACGTAGAGCCGTTATGGAGCCTACATGCATTAGCATCAGGCAACATAAACCCAAAACACAACCCTTCATCTAGCTGAGGAGCAACCAGCTTTCTTCTACTTTTGTTGGTGTTGCCACCCACTGGTTTGGAGTGTCCACCAAAGCTTTTTGTCCTTTGGCCAATTAAATTCCAACGTGTGTTTCCTTCCTTTCTTGCCTACCTGCCATGTCACAGGAACACGAAGCTGTAATACTGAGGGCTGCACTTTGATATTTGTGGCCAGTAAATCGATTGTCACGTTGCGCATCCCAGGACAACAATAAACCTCCAGATTTTGTCCCACCTCTGTGTTTGTTGTGGTGCACAACCGCCATGTCTGAGAAAAAGAGCTAAAGATGAATGCCAGTGGTCATCGACCCTAACGAGGCCAATCAAATCTGTTGGTGTCTGAAATGAAAATGATCTGTAAAATATGTCACATTCGCAGTTGCTATTGGCTCCACATTTATCAAAACATATTACCGGACCAGCATGTCCAAGGTCTGCTGCCCAGGCTGTTTACCGGAATAATGGCTTTTCACACAGCCTGTAGGGATGAATGAACATGCTGTAATTTAAAACAACACTCTCAGCTCAAAGACAACATTGACAGCATTTCTCTGTCCTACACTTAACGCGGCGGAATTAATATGTGGAGTGCTTCACTTGATGAGATTGTCTTGGATGGGATTATTGGCCTCGCTGCCGCAAATGTGCAACATTAATGCAAGAATACAAAGTGTAGTACAGAACCTCCAACAAGTACTGCGGCTCAATTTGAATTATCTTTCTGTTTTCAAGACAGAACAACAAATATTGGATTTTTAAATGGTTAAAAAAAGGTGTAAGCTCACTGTAATGTTTGCAGATTAAGCTGTAATTTACAGCGTAATTTCAGGAAAATGTAATTGCATTAAGAGCTGCACAGAGTGCTGCCAGCTGCAGCTGCTGCTTTCATGTAGTTGGATGTCACAGAAAAAACAAACTCCCTTCAATTACGTGTAGGAATATGAGTGTGATATCCATGTTCCTCATTTCAATCTCCATTATAGATAAGAACAATTCAAGACTAGCTTTTTTATAGATTTTCTTTGTAGAAATGATCGTTTCACAGATAACTGCTTTGGTTTTTCCAAATTATTACCAGTGGAGAAGGAAGAGAAAGAATGCCGGCTACCTCTCATGACAGCCAAATTAAGAAATAATCATGCTAATAAATAAAGTGGCTAATGCACATAATGTTTACATGGGCAGTTGCTTTTAGCCGTGGTAATAGCTGAACCAGCAGTTTAATTGGACCTCTGTCCTTGCCCCAGTATAAAGCTTACAGGAAGAATCGATATATTGACTTAAATGTTTTTCACCACACAACAAAAGGTGGAAAAACCCACCGTTCCAGCTTGTTAGTATAGGCTCGCTCAGCTGAGTCCAATTTGGGTTGGTCTTGCTGTGGGACTGTGTTCTTTCCTCTGTTTCTTTGGTCAACTTACACTTCTGCTGTGCATTCATGATGCTGCCCATAACATTCACACCGTCTCGACTGGACTACCACGTTTGTTTGTGTAATAAAGGTCTTATACTAGTTTAGTCATGTTCTGGGACTAGAGTTTGTTGCCAGAGGTTTGTCTAACAGGTTTCTACAAAAACAGCCAAACTGCAGCTGATTAAATACCCCAAAATGAAGACAGCAAGAGTTTGTGTTTTACATCCTAAAACTCCCCAGATTCTTTTGTAGTAATGTAATGTTTTCTTGGCAGATAAGTGGTCTCTGACAACAGTTAAATAATATGATTGCAGCTGATCTCAAATTAAAAGGTTAATCAACAAAATTTTCTCTTTTCATCACTCAAAAAAAAAAAGACAACACATAATCATCACAGTCTAACACAGCCTTCTGGGATTTGAAGTCCTAACTCCCGTTAGGAGGCAATAATGATTGCAAATCAATTCCTGCTGCTGTTGTACAAATGCGACAGACAATATGTGAAAAAGAGAAGCAATTAGCAGCACAACCCTTGATTCTTGGCCTTTCTCTGATCCACAACCACTAGTGGTAGCACGAGCTAGCTGCAGCCCACAGAAGCTGCCCAGGTATTTCAGATTCACAGGGATGATTCACCCTTAGTAGGAGGGAAACAACCTCACAGCAGGACAACTGTCTGCTCCTTTGGGCAAGAAGGAGTAGGAGGAGCACACACCACAGCTGCACACAATCATGTTTGTGCATGTTTCTACTCAAACCGTCAAGAAAGGCTCCGTGAGGGCAGAACAAGGGCCTGATCTTAAATTGGCCTCAGTTGAGCACCTCTGGGACAAAGCTTATGGTTGCATTCACAACCTCTATGTCACATGAAAAATGTCCTGATCCAGGTTTGAGAGAAAGATCCCCAGGGAAATCGTCCATCATCCCATCAGGAGCATGTCCAGATGTTGTTCAGAGGCCATACAGTCTGCTCTTGAACTGCTCTTAACTGCTCTTACAGAAATTCACAGAGGTTGGACCTGCTTCTGTTCAAACTGTTCCTTTTTTAATTTCTGGGACATTTGATTTAAGTAGTAGGGTTAGAGTTAGGGGTATTCCCTTCATTTTCAGAGCCATGTGTCAATATAACACACTCAGAAAGACCAACTAAACATATTATTACTGGTTCTGACATTAGAAACAAGAAACCAGTGTTTAAATTTGCCTGTGTAGTAAGCTAGATCTATTTTTATCAGCCCCTGGGAGCAGTTTGTTCAGCTAATGAAGCTAATATCATATAGTATACTTATAATAATTGTAATACCATAGAATATTTAAATAAAAGACTACTAGTCAAATTAGTCATCTTTACACTGAATAAATGTGTGTTCTTCAAATTGTAAAAGAATCCTCAAGTTGTTGCTTGCATGTCTTTGCTTATGTGCAGAACATCCAGACTAAAGGAAGGATTTCTTGTATACACGGGACAGGCTTTTTTCTGTCTTTCTTTTCCCACTTACAACAGACATAACTGCATTACCAAGACTGGCCTGGTCAATACCTTTCTCTCTAAATGATGAGGAATGTCCTGTGCTGCAGTAACACTGTGCTGGGAGATTGATCACATGCAGACTACTGGAGATTAAATGGCTTTCTCATGGACAGCCTCCCCTGCCCCTGGATGGTGCATGGTGCATGGTGCAGATAGGAAACGTGTTCTCTTTGCTCGCTTCACAGCAGCTGCACAGCTATGAGATAAGGCAATCAAGAAATAATGGATGCTGTCGATGCCCCCAGAGGCGCGAGGGGACGAGTTAAAACAATATAGGCTTATTTTTAAAATCCATTTTCATAGTTTCCATTTAAACACCATCATCACATAGGCCATTTCTATCTATGAAATATTGCATGAATGTATTTGTGTATGATGGGAAGCCATGTAGAGGAGGAGGGGCTAGGATTTTAAGGTGCTAAACAAAAACAGCAGATTACAGCTTTTTATTTATTTATTTTTTCAGGTTCATTATGGTTTCTCTCTGTTAAACCTTTGATTATACGACCGGAATAATCATCATTTCTCAGTTAATTTTTTGACCAATGAAATGATGGATGGTGCAGTTCTAGGATTGTGTACAGCTCGGCTTTTAAATATTTAAAGCAATCTTATGCAGCTGTAACCATGAGGTCTCATCTGCCTGCAGAAGGTCATTGGATGTTCCCTTTTCATTACAGAGATATACAATTTTGTTGAAGAGGAAAGTTGTTAAGGTGTCATCACAGCCAGTGAATCAAAGTGAAAAACATCAAACTGCAGCAGATCACATGCACCTTCCCTGGCTTCACCAGGAGATGCCCTGAAAGCAGGAACTTAATGAACTCCACTGATGATCCTTTCCACTGGAAGCACAAACTTTCATCATCATTTTGATCTTTATTTACTCCAATATGCCATTGTGCACACATTTTGTGGTGCTTGTAATGTTTTTACATCACCAACTCTCCTGCTTTTAACTGAGGAATTTTCTTTTGGACAAAGAAAACAAAAATCATTTCAAACTGGTTATAATTACATGTTTTAAGCCCAGAGTGAGTGTATCAATTAAACCTTCAAACCACATTCAGTTAACAGAACCCAGTGCAACAACAACAGGGCTGTGCATGTAGTTGCTGTCGTGAGGAGCAGAACTGCACTCTTCCAGACAGATGCAGCACACACAGTTCCAGTGTTTGTGTGTTTCCAGCAGCCAACCCTCATTAAGTTAAAAACTTATAAAGAAAAGTGATCTCCATGCAAAGAACGTGGGGGAGGAAGCTGAGTGTCTCCAAATGCTAATGAGGAGAGCCAGCTTTGACACGCTATTTGGTCTTTGTGTGTTCTCCAGAATACATGTACGTCTGTATGTGTGTTACCATGTTTGTTTTTTTTTTTGTTTTTTTTTTGTGCCAGCTGAGGTAGGATAAAGCAGTTATTTTTACATATCATTAGTAGCCCAGTGCAGTCCCATCTCCCTGACAACTTCATGCCCGCCTCTCCTTCCTGCTTGTCACCATAACAACTAATCTGCCGTAAATATCACCGTCTCCCTGCCTGTCTTTCCCTTTCTCTGTTTCTCTCCATCACCCTTCATTCCTGTGGATCTTTTGCATTTTTTCGCACTCTAACCACCCGTCTTGTTGCCACAGCACCTCCCTCGTCCCTCGCCGTCTCTCCTCCACTCAAGTCTACTAGCTCTGTTCTGACTTCATTTTTCTGTGCCACTGCTGATGTGGGCGGTTCTGGTGACTGCACAATAACCTTGCTGATGTTTCAAGTAGTCAAGTGCCTGAGTTGGAATGGCGATCAATAAAAAAAAAAAACTTTAAAAAGTCAGCTAGCATGATTAGCTATGAACAAAATACTAATGATATTGATGCTGATGAGGAGGATGAAAACGCTTCCGTGCACGTACGATACAGGTGTGATTTTTTTTTTTTTTTAACCATTTTACATTGTGATTTTTAGGTCTGACTGGACAGTCTGACAGGATTGCACCTCCCGTTCGACCTAAATGCGTTATCGATGGTGATTTGGGGCTGACACCTTGATTGGCCTACGACTACTGTGCTCCAGGATTAGCTTGCCAGCCTGGTAGGCTTTTACAATCAGCCAGGTCAAGCCAATGGTCTATTTGGCTGAGTAGGTCCGGGATTGACTTAACAACCCGATGTGCTAATGCAGAGTTATCCCAAGGTTGAGCGGCACAGCAAGGACACACATGCTGTTTTACAGTCTATGTAGATCCCCCCCGCCACACACACACACACACACACACACACACACACACACACACACACCATCTCTGAAGGGGCGAGGGGCTTCTGTAAAGGTGACAACATGAGAGGTGCTGAAGGGAACTTAAACAAAGCCTATTCAATCAAATCCATTTCATATCTTAATCATCTGGTTTGCCCCCCCCCCCCCCCCCATTCTGTCTCTCTGTTAATCGCTGTTTGAAATCGCCGAGCGTTCCGGGTTCCTCCGCTTCCGTCCATCTCCCCCTCTTTTTTTCATGACTAATCTTTTTATCAGCTGTAAAGGGTCACCTTTGCTCTCTCCTCTCACGTTCTCTTTAAAACTCTAGGGAAGCCCTCATGGATGCCTTCTTACATAACCGACGGCCGCTCACGCTCCTGCGTGAGCATTTGTGTAAAGAGCCACGTGAGCAGAGCCAGTTGGGAATATTGTTCCATTCCAAAGTGCTGTTGTGTGTTCAGTGGCCAGCTCCTGTGTTTGGCCCCTTCAGAATGAAAGCAAATGAACTGATCAACATTTCCTGTGATTCTACCCTGGGAATCTTTGTTCACCATTGATTGGTAGCCGTAAGCAAAGCCCGAGGAATCAAATATGAGTGTGATGAATGGATTCCTTTTTCAAATGTCACTTGTTTTAGGCTTTGTTTAAAGGGAGCTTTCTGCTTGTGTATGAATTCCTATAACGTCGGTTTCCATAGGCATACTTCAGTTGCTGGCGGTATGTGATGTAGTCTGCAGTGTTGGGACTCCTTTGATGCTTCAAACATGTCTGTTCTTCCTCCCTTTCCTTCGCTCTTTTCTTCTGGTTTCATTAAGAGGTTGTCTTAAGCTACCCGGCTTAACACTATTTACATTTTCATTCTTCCACCGTTACCAGGAAGAAACGGCATGAAATCCAGCAGTGTTCAGGACATTAGACAAGCTTCATTCTCACAGCAAATGGATTTACATAAATAAAGAGGCTGATACATGGACGCGAACCTGGAAAACAATGCGAGGCAGATGAGGTAACAAAGGACCGGCAAAGACAAGTGTGAGCAAAGGGACAGTGGAGCCCTACAATGGATCAAGAGGACAAGTTGTGATGCTGAGAGCTGGTGAGAGAGAAGGATGTAAAGTGGTAAATGAGAGGGGATTTGGTGGAGTTCTCCAGCTGTATAAAGTGGGCTCTGAGGGACTGACAGAGGTCCTCTGATCTACTGAATGTGATCAATACAGCACTGGGTTCCCTCATTACTGGAACAGACCTCATTGTGTTTGCCATACAATAGACTAGTGAATCAAACTCTGCTTATTTGCCATCCATGGGTTTGGGTTTCATCATGCATTTTTAGATCTGTTCTCTACTACAGAGAAAAAAAACAAGAATTTTTTTTATGTGCTCTTATTTGAATTGGAAAGAAAGAGAAATTCAAAGGATATGTTAATTACAAACAGAAGAGAGAAGAAGACTATAATTCATTCACATACGTGTCTGGTGTGTCCATCATTTTCCAGGCTCCCCTTGAGTGTGTGAGGAGCAGCAAGACTTTGTGAAGCAGAAAGAACCAAAACAGCCTCTTAGTTTGCTTCTATTTTTCCTCCGTGTTTGAAGCAGCAACCAGTGAGCTATAATTAGTTCTCCTGTGCAGAGATGTTTTTAGTACTTTTATATGTATTTTTTAGCTCATTATTCAGTTTTACTTTACTAATGTTTTTATTTTCTCAATGATTATATTAATTTAGATTTCTCTTTTGTTAAAATACTTTTTTGTTCTGTGTGTGTGTGTGTGTGTGTGTGTGTGTGTGTGTGTGTGTGTGTGTGTGTGTGTGTGTGTGTGTGTGTGTGTGTGTGTGTGCTTTTCCCTCAGAATGCTAATGACAGATTAGCCACAGAGGTTTCCTTCACCCTTCTGAACTACCTCTGGGATTGTCAGCATGTCAGCCAATCACTGACAGTATTTCTTCTTCTCCAACCCCACCCCCCCACCCCCCGCCCACATCCCCGTTCCAGACCAAACAATAAGAGGAGAGGAGTTGGGATGGAAGAAGCAGCTCGTTAGCTTCTGCTCCAGCTCCTGCATCCCTACTCTGCCAACAGACGTGTTTGAATGCAATGAGCGGTTACTTCAATAGTTGGTGCTGCGGATTTATGACCACATAACATCAACATTCCTACTACATCCTTTCATCATTTGGATAAATCAGAGAGGACATTTGGTTTCCTGACTATCGCTGCGTCTCTGAATCTGGGTAGGAAAGGGTAAACTGTAATGGAGAGCAAATCCTCCCAGAACCTGAGGGCTTTCTCCATAATAGACACATCACCTGGTCTAATGGAAGGTAAACAGCGTGAGCACACAGACGTGAGGCGAAGGCTTGCACACACAAGAGCTGTTTACACAAGCTCTGCCTCCACTCTCCAAACTTAGCCGTGTTTGAGGATGAAGGATCAAAGGTCGGGCTTTTTACACACTAGAAGATGGAGCCGAGAGTCGGCTTGCGCAGTCTGCATCGTTTCTCCCAGGCCATTTTGTAAATCAGTTTGCGATGTTTTCTGATTTTGTAAGAAACGATTTTTTTCATAAGTGGAATTTGATTTTCCCGTCCCTGTTTTGGGCCACTGTTACTGCTGAGTTCTCCTCACACTCAGCTCATCTATTAACGGGACTTTTTTTATGAAGTTGCCATCCATCATGGAGCTGCCACACGTTGGAAAACACACATACTGGATATCAATATGTGTGTCGGAGGAAATGCTTTCATTTATCTGTGTCTGACTTTTCATCGTCATCATCATCATTGTAGGGCTGCAGAGAGGAAGCAGTAAAGGACCAGTACATGTATTCATTCCATTTCCGTGACAACCCCTTGGCCCATTCCATGGCCCCTCCCTTCCCTTTCACCAAGAATTAAATCCAGCCAAACTAGGTGCATTACCTTAACGCATTTCCTTCCCTGCTAATGTGTAGATTCTTTCCAGCAGATGTTTAATTGAAAAGGAGGAGGCTTTAAGTCACTTTGAATTTTTGAAGCGGTGTTACACTTACAGGCAAACCCATTTTCTCCCCTTAATGGATGGGAAAACTGTGTGAATGACTTCAAAACAAACAACTACATCTCTCGCTTCCCATACTATTGAAAATTAGTCTTATATAAAGATTGTAGGAGACAGTAATGACCGTAATTGCCTGCTATTGCTTGTTCTCATCCACAGCTCAATAATGTATTGGGTGTGCGTGCTTCCCCTCCCCTGAATCCTGACTTTCTCTTCTTATTTTTCTCCTTCATTCTCCCAGTTTGCCTTTTTTTTTTTAAGCCAACATATTTTAATTTAGAGCCCAAGCTCAATTTCCTGAACTGCCACCTCCCTCATCATCAGCAGTACCTGCGCGCCATCTTCTCCTGTTCGCCGCGGTGACGTCCCACCTCCCACTTCCAGCCTCACTGCTTTGTGTGTATGTGATCCTTGGTGTTTCTCTGGCGTGACTGAGCAAGGCACAGCTGTCAGAGAGCCGGGAAAAGCGGGTACGGGCACTGGTCCAGGCTGCTGGCAGCTGGATTTGCTATGTAGCCATTAGCATCTGAACTCCTGTAATGTGACAATATGACAGAGATTATACCATCTGGGGATGAGAGGCAGGACCTGACAGGCGCACAGGAGCAACCTGGGACTTTGGGCTAAATTAGGAGGCAGGTGAAACGGCGTGTACATGCAGAACTATACTACACTGAGCACAGAAAATGCCGCATATATGCATAAGATGTGTACATTGGCTGGTGTGAATTTGGAATCTGCCAAACAAGAGAAGAAAATAATTAGATTTTTGGACAGATAAGAAAAGAAAGTGACATTCTCAGGGAATTGTGCAGAATTCAGAAAATCATGCTGTCAACCTTTTCTTGATATACAGTAAACGGCACAGTAGAAGGTAAAGCAAATGCAGGTGGAGACATAAATTAGAAACCTTGAGTGATAATAAACACAAATTCAAGGATAATTCATAATTGAGTGTGGAAGCAGCATGAGAGCTTTATAAGTCAGTGCACAGTTAATTTCTTACCAAGACAAGAAATAAAAAGACTATGGAGAATCTGTAAAGTAAATCCATTAGTAAATGTTAGAAATGTAAAAGAATGGTACTAATGACTTAGCAAATCTTCATTTAGAACACAAAAAATCTCTTATTGTGTATTTCCTTGCAATCCGGGGGGAAATGGAGTCAAAAAGGAGACCGAGGGTCATTTTGGTAATAGTTTCTGTCATTAAGTTTTATAACAGTTAAAGAACAGGGCGATAGAGGATGAACATAAGTCCCTGGTAGATTAAACAGCATTACAGCTAAAGAATGTTTTAATTCTCACTTCTCTGTGTCGATTTGGTTTTGCACTATAAGGCTTTGTTTCCCTGCTCCTATCCTGCTGGATTGACTATTTGGTTCATCTTAAGTGGTTAACCACTTGTGTGTCTGAAAGGGGCTTAATCTACAAAATGAAAGGCCCTGGTTCGCTCCAGCTCAGGAGCAGGTAACCGTGAGATCTTTGAATAATAATATTTAAAAAATAGAAGATTGCAGGTTTGAAACCAACACTTTGAATGGAACATCAGAGGGTGGGTGACTGGACGAGCAGGAAAAGGCTAAGGTCTGGTCACACGCACAGAGGATCCAATAACCAATGAGCTGTCAATCACCAAATCCTTTAATTACCTTTGTTTTAATTACTCAAAAGCAGAATGATCGACAAGAGTGACTTAACTTTTTTCACTGGTAACAAGTGAGAGCTCCGGTAAATCATTAAGAATTTTGTAAATAATAAAGTTCAAAACTCCTAAAAGCCCTGTGACACCATCTAGTTGAAGCCGGAATGAGAGCACAATAACACCTCTCCCTTTAAAACTTAGTGCCAGTGGATCAGAGGTTTTTACAGCATTTTCACACAGTTGCGTTTGCTCCCAGCCAGAGCCGCAGATACAAATTCAGACTAAACAAAGAGTGAAACAAGACAATTTTACGGCTTGAAAACAAGTACAAACCTTAACAGGAATTACTTTTGAGGTCTAAATAGCTTGACATGATGCAAAATTCCACACAAGTACTGTATCTGTGTCAGGTCATGTCCAAGATAAACACAACCTAATCATTCATCCATCCATTTACTGCCTCGGTCCCAAAGACAGGCCAGCAGGAGCTGGCAGACATCGGCCTGAGTCTCTTTTCCCTCTGGGCTGAAGTGCTTGTCACAGGAGGGCTGCATTTAGATACAACGCTCCATTATATCAATAATAGATCGCAGGGAGGCCAAATAGGATGGGACAGCTCACTCAATAGTAGATGACATGGTGTGATGATGGGCGAAAGTGTGCACACACGAGAGCGTACATGCGGGATGAAGCAGAGGTGCATGCAAAGGGCAGGTTGACCAAGCAGCCAGAGGAAGGGGGATTCTGAGAGATGTTGACTTTCTGCTACGGCGGCATCGTTCAGGATCAGACTGACCCAGTTTCCACAGAGCCCATACATTTTAGATAACCCCCGCGGAAACTGGGCTCACTCAGTCTGTCGCCCTGCACGCTTTCACATCGTGACGTACACCAGGTAGAGACGAGTGGACAAAATGAAGCACTTAAACGTACATGCTGAATCATGCACGGTTGTGTTAGAGAGGATATTAATTTCCTTCCCTCTGCGAAACCGTTTTCCTTTCTTGCTCCTTTCTCCTCCCTCCCTCTCTCTCTCTGCCTTTGCACCAGTTGGAGTGGTTATGTGGCTTTATGCTGCAGTCATTTAAATCATTACCTTTCCTACATTGATCCATGCAGAATGTAATTGGCTCAATCAAGAGAATTAAAAGCCTGGGTAAGATGGAATAATTCAACTCACAGAGATCAGAAAAAAAGAAGAGGAAGAGGAAAGAAAGAAGATGGGGGAAGGGAAATTAGAGGGGAGCTGATATTAACATTGCAGATGAAAAAGTGGATCCTGTAAGGGAAAGGGGGGGCAAAAAAGGAATGAAAATGAGAGTATTAGCATATGAATGAGGTGGAAGTGCACGCTGTATGAGAGTAAAAGTAAAGAAGAATAAAACATACGGAAGGTGGAAATGTTGTGATTGGGAGAGCAAGCACGTCTATGTGAGGAAGCATTTCTGAAATCATCAGCTGGTTAATTTGTGTGTTTAACTTGACCTCCATTTCTTATTGTGATCTACTTTAAAAATGCACTCAGAGGCACAACTGTGGGCCCGAAGCTGGAAGGCCTCTTCTCGGTTTAGTGGTTCGATGGATAAACAGACAAAGGCTGAATGCTTCTGAGAAACAAGTGGCCTGATTTATGTAAATGTGATTTTTAAAACCATTTTTCAAACTTCAAATCTTTAACAGTATTATTTAGATATTGATTTAACTGTCAGGAAAGAGGAATAAGTAAACACTGTGAGCTTCAAAGGTCTGTTTTTGATGGTTACTGATGCATTTGAAGGTTTTTTTCTTTCTCTTTAGCATCTGGCTTTAAACCTTTTATTGTATACAGCAAGAAAAGAAATGCTGCTGAACAAGAACAGATAATAGATAATAAAATCAACTTCTTCTTTTTTTTTTAAAATCGCACAACCCTAGTATTAATAAAAATGAGGTCATTGTAAAAACCATTATCAATTTTGGCCTTAATGCAAGTACAGTAGTATTCCACCCAGTGCTGCCCAGTCAGTCCACTGAGCAAATATTTTCAAATGCTGCCGGAATCTCTGCTCTTACACCAGTTCTTCCAGCCCACTTGTCTACTTTATGTTTTAATGAAGTCAGATGTGCTTGTACCAGCTCTTCTCGTGGAGCGTCCACTGTGGTTGTCAGATCCTCGACCTCTTTGGTATCGAGTCTATCTGATTATGATCCTATCAAAACTGATGACCATTGCCACTGAGGGACATCCCAGCCATTAATACACCACTTTATAACAAAGGTCAGGTCATAACAGTTGCAGTCTCTGTAGAAAGAGAAATAAACTCCTACGATCCCCCTCCCCGATGTTGTTCTCGGGATTATCTTTATTCTTTTGTGTTTGTGTGTGTGCACGTGTAAATGTGCACATGTGTGGAGTCGTCCCAGCAGTTGACATGTGGGACTCACAGGTGACTAATCCTCAACGGGATGATCGTAATGAAGGTTAAAGTCATGCAAGCAACAAAGAAAGGGGCACGGAGGGAGTGCGGAGCCAGGAATCAGCCTGTCAGGTAATGATGTTGTTTCTTCTCCTGACATTTTGGAGAAAAAAGGAGCAGGAATGAGGAAGATGGGAGACCTTTTTGCTCTAGGCAGGATGGAGCTTTTTATTACTGAGAAAGGAGGTGGAAGGTTAATAACATGTTCATGTGAAGATTTTTTTTAATAGCACCCCTCCCAACCTAGCTGCGATGGCTCTAGCAGGCAAATATCCTGTTTACATTTTCGGACTAAAAATATTGTGGTTATGTTGAGAATTTAAAAATCAGCAACTGTAGCTGATTGTAAGCGAGCAGATGGTTTCGTGTAACTCAGCTGCCGTTCTTCCAGGCGCTTCTTGCAGCAGCCTCACAGGAGGCTTCCTGTCGACTCATCGGCAGCAGGATGCACGCTGGCCTGTCAGAGTTCTGCCTCTATTTCGGCAACAGTGGCATGAGCCCATAGCCCTGCTGCGTTCCCCTGGCTGCTGTGTGCGCCGTCGCAGGCAACCTCCGAAGGACATGTCTGTGCCTTGAAAGCACCATCTAGTCATCCTGAGAGGATTTACAATAGATGAAGGCAGTGCACACATAAACAGCTGCTGCGGGATTGTTGATTAGCGAGCGAGTTTGGCGATGCACGCAATTGATTTTAGTGACAAATGTGGCATACATGGGCGTGTTTGAAGATGGGTTTTAATGGCTGATTCTAATTACCATGTGAGTAAATGCATCATATTTATCAGGATGTTTGCTTTGAGTTGGAGCTGCTTGGGTAGGGGGTTGGGATTGCCTCCTTACATGTACATGTTGCCTTGCACGGTGATATCACAGGGGGTTTGCCACGTTCCATTAGCATTCACGCTAAATAAACCTCATGCACAACCAGCGCCATTATTGTGGCATTCAGTCGGCAGTCTCACGGTTAAGATTGTGAATGCATATGTTGGAATTCTTTACTATGTTCCAATGTTCGTTAAAGCCAAGAAAAGACAACACGTCTGTCTCATCACAAGGCATCAACAATATCTCGACTCCGATCATGAGAATCTCGAGTGATCCCCAGCGTCATTCACACCTGCAACAAACACATCTGAGAGCTTCCGCCGACCCTGACAGGCCGAACCACAACAGTTGTTTTCTTCCAACACCAGTAAGACTTGTTAGTTGCGACAGTGATGGGTGGTTGTGTACATGGCTCATGGAGCACTTCTCCTTCTGTACTTCTGTACACATTTGCATCTCAGATGAATGAAAGCTACTTCACCTCCATCCAAGGATGGGTAACGGAAGGTCGTGGTGTAGGAAATGAAGCTCTAAAATACAAGTCAATTTCCTGCAGGGATTATCAGAGCTATTTGACTGGCATGTGAGGAGTGAACAGCCATCGGTTGTCAAGATTTAAACTTCGGCGGAAATGAGAGGCTGGGGTGTGCTCTTAATATCCTCCAGTGATGGAATAAATGTACAAGAGAGGGAAGAGGAGCCCCCATATATCAAACCCTTAGTAGTGCTGCAAAACATGCAAGCGTTGGTCAGGGTTATGGTTAGTATTTATAAATAATCTGAAGTGAAGTGGGGGGCTAATCTGTTGTTGCACGGCCCTGGCTGGTGCGCTCGGAATAGATCTGGTGCTTGGCTGGCAGCGGTGGGTGCACCGATCTGTCGGAATGACAGACACATCATCCTCCCTTCATTAATCTCCATTTAGTTCTGCACTGGAAAAGAGAGACGGTGTGGGCGGGTGGGTGCTCGGCGGGGGGAGGGTGAGCACTGGACAGGGGAACGAGCGAGATTAAAGATACGGCGGGCCATGAAATCGACGATAGGAGATGGGAGGAGAGGGAGAAAAGATGATGGAGGAAAAGGGACTAGGGAACAGCTGTAAATATAAATGTCGAAAGTGAAGTTGCCTTTCAGACAAGTGAGAAAAATGAGGGAAAAGAGGAGTGTGAGCTAATGGATGAGCTGAGGAGTGAAGGTAGGAATTTAAGGAAAATGGAAGCTGCAGAGAATAGTGGACGGAGGGCAAAACCAGCCTGTTTGATCTTTAACAGGATTATTTTTGCCCCTGCATTTCATTCATTAATTTGAATTTTCCTCATATTTATTCATATATAAATGCTGGATGCAGGAGACCATACTGGAGTTCTGCCATGAACTGAGCCCACCCCAACTGTGCGCCTCAGATACAGCCGCAGCCGCAGCCATGCTGCTAATCTGGAAGGGATTTCCGTGGATGCTAGCAGCTCGACAGCAGGGTCGGGCACACATCAGATGCAGTTGTTGTGGGGCGCCTAATTCTTACCTTTTCTAGTGTTCTGAGATTTAATTATGACAACCCAACCTTTTAAGAATGATGCGCGACTATGCAGCCAATCGCGTCAGTATCGTGTGTATTTGGTATTTAACCTCCTTTCTCTAGACCGATATGTACAAAAATGTAGCCCAGGAGAGCCTGTGCCTTCATGATTATTCCGATTCCCTTATTAGATCTGAGAGCTCAGGATTTGTTGGAGCATTGGGCTCTGGGACTGATGGGGCTTTTCCAGGCTCAGGTTTGAGAGGGCTAAATACTCATCTGTGTGATATGAGTTAGATCATGTGGTGGACATTGACTTGTTTTTTTTCTGTTGGATTATACGAGTCTGGATCTGCTGATTGTCAGTGAGGCAGTGATTAGGAGACAACACTTAATCTGCATGTTCTGTAGCCTAAATGTGATTTAGTTATCTCTGCATGCCTGCATTGGGATGAGCTCCTGAGAGTGAATGGGTAATATTGCTAACACACAGGGAGATCTTATGTACTGTTCATACGTAAGTTCATTAGAGCAGGCTCATGGTTATATGTTTAACCTCAAACCGCTCTCATGTGAGATTCACAAGGCCATTCCGGTCAATGAGCAGACGCAGTGAAGGCATGCTCAACCCTTTGTGACATCACCACTTTGCTGAAGAGGGACTGTCAGAGACATCCTGCTGCCTTTGAATATTTAAACAGACCCACATACAAACATGTAAACATGCTGCTCCTTGACATATAAATCTTTATGAGACCCATGGCCATTGCAAATGTATAGGAATGAGACAGTCCGTAAAGTTCACTCGTGTGTGTGTGTGTGTGTGTGTGTGTGTGTGTGTGTGTGTGTGTGTGTGTGTGTGTGTGTGTGTGTGTGTGTGTGTGTGTGTGTGTGTGTACTCCAACTAGGGAGCATAGCCATTAGGACGATACTGTCAATTGTCTGGTAGGGTGCTCGGGGCCACAAAATCCAATTAGATTCTAATATAAAATATTTATTTCCACAACACCTACTGCGCACTGGAGTGGAGTCTTTTCCCGCTGTGAGCTTAAGTATGAATATGGTATGTAAAGTGCATGCCCCAGAGAGCAGCAAATACAATTTCCCAGTGTGTGTTGGTGCTGTAGCTCAGTGCATGTGGGCAACTGAAGAGAAGAGGCGCATAAATGTGAGGGTAATGTATGCTTGTGACTGCAGATTTGGCTCTCAGGTTGAGCTGGATATATCATTCCAAATGATCAAATCAGTTGTGCTTCCCGTTTATCAAGAAAATCTAGATTTCCTTTGTGTTGCTTCCTCAGCACATTTTAAACAATTTTAACATAAGAGTCAAAGCGATACAGATCCTTTCTGCAAAACGATCGGGACAACATCCTTTGAGGCACCAATGTCTATTAGCATATAACATAAGTGATATGGTCCAAAATAGTTTATTATTTATTGGAGTTCTCTTTTTGGAACTTAGAGACTTGCATTAATATCGAAAAATCAATGTTTTGTCAATATTTGCCCTGAAAAATAAATGTCAGTGTTAATTATTCTGAGTATTAAAAAAACAGAACATATTTAGAGAATAATCTGCAAGCGGGTTCTGTCTTCGTGCCGCACCAGCCGTGTGTCTATGCATATGTGTGGGCTGATGAGTGGGTGGAGGCCAACTGTTGGAGAGAGTGCAGTATGGATATTAGTTCATACGAGGACCAAACTCAGGGCAAAATTATGATCATACTCTTGCCGTGAAACTTTGAATGAGTTTATTCAGTTGCAAAACCACACACAGCAACTGATGTGCTGGCGGATTTTTATTTTCCGCAGGATCCTTTTTACTGTTGGAATGGAGGAAGAGGCCCGCATGTGTGCTTCCATGCATGTGTGTGTGTAGAATATTCCTGGGTGTTTTCACTCTGCAGAGGGAGGATTATTGTAGATTTACAAGGCCTGAAGACAATGAGCAGACACACCTCTGGGACACATTCTCAATCAGTAGCACAATGAAACACAATTAATTCCTGTTTAATGCTGCCTCACGGGCGCTGCCCTCCGTGCTCCAAAGGCTGAGGGAAAGCAGGAAGCTATGAGACCTGATGACACATTTTCATGTGTAATCTGAATGATTCCTGTCAATTCCTTCTGCTGAGGTCATCTCTTCTGCCTTAATTCATTATCCCCCCATTCCCCTTCATCGTTGCTTTACAAGGCTAATGTGTGTGACAATAACATTGTGATGGCTGACCAGGGTCTGAGCCGCTCACCACATGGTTTGGGCTGCCAAATGTAAAAGTTCCGCCGCTGTTTATTAGTCAACATATTTTGAACATTTAGTTCACTTTCCTCACATTTAGCTCACTTTCTTCACATTTAGCTCACTTTCCTCACATTTAGCTCACTTTCTTCACATTTAGCTCACTTTCCTCACACTTAGAATGTTTTATATAATTGTTAAAAATGTGTACATGTGTAAAATATGTACATGTGTACATGTGTAAAATCAATATCTAAATGTTAAATATCAATGTAAATGTTATATCCAAATCTAAATATTAAATATAAATCTCAATGTTAAATCTAAATCTAAATGTTATACCTAAATCTAAATATTAAATATAAATATAAATGTTAAATCTAAATCTACATGTCATATCAAAACCTAAATGTTATACCTAAATATAAATATTAAATATAAATCTAAAAGATGTTGTCTAAAATTCTGAGACCCCTCTATTCTTTTGAGCTTTGACCCCATCTGAGTGTAATCAAATCATTGTATCTGATAGACCAAGTTATCCTTCTGTTATTATTCAGTACAGTTTAAGATGACTTTTGATGATAATATTTGGACTGACTTAAAAGGAAGATTTCGAGTTTGCAATGATGTGTTTGTGAGTGCAGGTAGTGAATTATTGTATGAGTTTACATAAAGCACGAAAAGACTTCCCAGAGTAAAGTAGCAGCTGCAGTGATGTGTTTGCTGCAGACGTTTGCTGCCTCTCCTTCTCACTTCTGCACAAGCACATCCATTTAGGCACGAGGCTTAATTAGATTCAGAATCCAGGACAGAGCTCTCCAACTACATAAATATTTTAGAAGAAGGCATCAGATAAGTCAGCCGATCTGACTGTTCCCTGTCTTTTTCATCTCTTTTGTTTCTCTCTTTCTTTTGTACTCTCCTGTCAATGCATAAAAACACGCGGCAAGGAATTCAATATGCACATGTTGTTGTGGTACAAACAGTCATACAGATCCACCCGGGTTTTTAAGATGATATATTGGCACAAGAATTCATTTCAACCCTGGATTCTTGTTGCTTACCAAAGCAAGCAGCTCCTACTGTACATAAACTGGGGCACTGTCGTAATGGGGATAATGATGATTACATTATTAATCAACCAGTCCTCCTGCTCTTCTGAATTGAAAAACATGCCCTTAGCTTCAGTGCTTGCTCATTTCTGCTCTTTCTAAACCCTAAATGAATACATGCTGTGCACCCTAAACAGAACATATGTGTTCGTCGTCTTCACAGAACACACAGGAGATGCTGCAGTGATTTTCAGCCTCCAGTCAGTGCTTTTGATTTATTATGCTCTAATGTTCTTCTTGTTGTTGGCGACTGAGTTTTCGCTGGCGAGATAAGATGGGTTAAAACCTGAGGGGTGGGTCAGGGTTAGGGTTAAAGGAGGGTCAAACAGAGGAGCCAATAACAGTCACTGATGGACTGAGGATGGAAGAAACCAAAGTATTTAGACTTGGTTTCTACAGTGAGAGAAGTAATAAGGATCTGTTTGACTATGAAAATCAAAATGTACTGTTTGCTTGGAGTTGCTAAAGCTCAAAAATGAAACAGGCATCAGTATGTGGTCACTCTCCTCAGCGCTCTGACCTCATAAACCCTCTAAATCATCATTAATAAGAATGAAGAGGACACGAGTGAATCCAGCTGTGAAGTGAATGTGTGCAGAAAAAGACCGAAGAGGTGAAATGCAAGCCAGTGCAGCAGCAAGAAGCAAAATGACAGGTTTCAATTTAGCTTTTCACCTCTGGGCTATCGATCAATATCCACCTGACGAATGTAGACAGATGGACTGGCCTCTCTCCCCTCTGAGACCAACCTGTCAGGGAATATTTTGTATCATTGCAGTGATTTCTGCTGAATCCATAGGAACAAGCAAACACACATATATATATATGTATACGTGTAACACCAAAGAACAAACAGCAGAGATTCTACTGTATATTTCTTGTTTGATATCCTGTTTTTTATAAACACAAAATACAAGAAAACAGTGTACTCTTCTATTTCAAATTACCCTCCAAGCCACATAATCATGTCACTGTTTGATAAAAACATCTTTAATTAGCCAAAGAATAACGCACCAAAAACAATTTTCTTATCTTCAGAGAAACAGATGGCAGAGATGACAGAAATTAAAGGCAGGAATAAGCCTTTAACAAGCACTGGTTGTCCGCAGCATTATCAAAATGCTTGAAAGCCATTTTAAAACAATAAATCATCACTGGGTAAATAATTCAAAGCTGCTGACCAAATCAGCATCAAATGGTTTCCCGTCACTTGACAGCCAAGTCAGGCCAATGCATGTAATCCTGAAGACTCCAGTCTGCCTCATGTAGACACTCCATATGTGATAGTAGCATTAGAAAGCGTTAGAAACCACCTAAATATTCATAACCATTGTGTTTCTGTACTTGTCTGTGAGGTTTGGGAGAGTCCCACCTCAGGCTGTGATGGTCAACGAGGTCATGGTAACCTGGCAACAAAAATAAAGAAATAATTTTAGAAATAAACCAGTTTCAGGACTTTTTATTTCAGGAACGGTGAGGCTGTTTTTTTCCCCTTCTTTCTTCATTTATCGATGTCTGTTTACTGGCTGCCAGCATCATTGTGAGGTTTATCAGACACAGACATATTCTGGTAATGGCCTCTAGCCGTCATTAAACAATAAAGAAATAACAGGCTTTTCTAGTTTAATGAAGAACCACCACTGCGGACTGTCTCTTTTTTAAATACTCAGAAACAAACAAAAATAACAATAAACCCCTATTACCTGTCACAGATGGATTAACCACTTATTAGAAGTATGTCTGAGTGGAATTCTCAGCGTTTGTTTTACTCCGCTACTGTTTCACCTCTTTCCTCTGCTGTCCTCTTTATGCTTATTTATTTATTTGTCTCTCAAACCACAAGAGGAAATGTGCACGAGTGTGAGTGATAATGCACGAGTGTGAGTGATAATGATGTGTGAAATTAGCAGCAATGGAACCTGCAGTCTGCATTAACACGACTCCCAAAGTTGAGACGACTTTTTTTCCCCCTGAGCTTCATTTCTACTGGGGGAGATTAGTGACAGCTCAGCCTCTCATGGAACGCAGCTGCAAAATAGTAAAGCACAGGCACACACACACACACACACACACACACACACACACACACACACACACACACACACACACACACACACACACACACACACACACACACACACACACACACACGCTGGATTTTGAGGTTGTTTGAATTGGAAAAGCTTGAGTTGAGTGCTCCTGTTCTATTATGTACAGATTGCCGTCTTCGTGGCGTGCCCACCATCAGCTTGATGGATGGTGGGCACGCACAGCTTTGACTTCACATTATAGGGCCACTATCTGCATGTGTTCTCATTGCCAGTAAAACCGTGCATGATGTAGGCGAGCCATGGACCCAGTTCTGAAAGCACATGGAGCGCCCGCATTATGATTTCATGCCTGGCATTTGCCCCGTATGGTGTGGACCGTGAACGGCGTCGCACATTTCCAAACTTCCCCTGTGGAATAAAGAGCCATTTATGGGGAACAATGTCCCGGGCTCCCTCTATCCTGCCCCCGCTTTTGGGGAGATACCATTGAGAGTCCCGAGTGCATCAATTTGAGCGTCAAATGACTTTCCCCAGCTGGCCGAATCCTGACAAGCTTTCTGTTCTCCTTAAAAAGAGCCCTTTATTATCAAGAGAAAGCAAGAAAGGATGGGAGAGAGAGACAGAGAGAGAGATGGAGAGAGAGAGAGAGAGAGAGACGGAGAGAGACAGAGAGAGACAGAGAGAGAGACAGAGAGACAGAGAGAGAGAGAGAGTCTCGCTGACACCCTTTCGCACACAACAGGGGAAATTTTCTGTTCTATAAAGGGTTCTGGTTAATTTGAAGTCAATTGGAGAGTTATTAAAGGATCGGCGTGAGCCGTGCTGAACTTGGTCAAGGGCAACAAACTCAGCCTGGTTTCTCTGGGAAACAATAGAAACAGAAGTGTCACCTTGAGACAAGCCTGAAAGTTACTCTCTACCTATCCGTCAACTTACCATGTACTTACTTTGGCCTGCCACAGAGGGAGTGAGTGAGTGTGTGTGTGTGTGTGTGTCGGGGGGGAGGAATCTCATCGGTGGGGATTTGCTTTATTTTTATTAGCTATATTGTTTTGGGTTTATCTCGCAAAGATTCGTGTTGCCTTTGAAATTACTCTTCCAATATGTATGCAAATTGCCGACTGCTGCAGAACACCTACTGCAGAAATTAGATTTCAGTCCTTCCTCTGCTGCTCGTTGCTCCTTTCAGGGGTCCTCAGGTGCAGCTACGCCATCATGAATGTAACAGAATCCTGCATTACAGCAGCAACAGTTCACAGACACACGGTAATTATATGAGAGGGAGAGAAATGTAAGCTGTGATTCAGCTCCAACATACATGTTTGACTTTATTAATGTGGGCTGGTGCAGAAAGGCTGGCTGAACAAGTTAATGTGAGGGAACGGCTTTCATTTGTAGGCAATCCAGAAACCTTTCTATAGTTATTGTAACTATGCATTATGATCTGTTCGGGAAATTATGAGATAGGATTTTATTGATAGAAAACAAAGACAAAGGCAAACAAAGCAGTTTAATGTTGTTCACAGTTCCCGGAGCTGTTTTAGTGCATCTATTCATCCCTTGGCCTCACAAAAAGAGCACCTAGCTTCATTATGCTAATATATTCAGAGGTATTTCTGCAGCTGGACCCATCCCAATCCTCTGACCTGAGCACGCCAGAAACAGAGGTGGGGGAGGTTTTTGCTACAGCGGGGTTAAACCGAATACATCGTTGTGTCACTTCAGAGTTCATTGATTGCTCGAGCTGATACGCTTTTTAATTTTTGTGACTTTTGTGACTTGTGCCAGCCAATCATTGCCAGCATTCTCTGTCACTTAACAAGCCGCTTGAGTGGCACCACGTGCATAACATGATTTATAAATAAACCGACTTTGTTCTGTTAGACTGTAATAACAGTTTGGATCTAACCAAAACAGAATCAGCTCTATTGTGCACATCAAACAATATGAACAGGTTGATAGAAACGCAAATTAGCCAAACTGTTTCCATATAAGTGATTTACTTTACAAAAATGCTCAGCATGAAAAAGAGGAGCGCAAAGTAAAGTTGGGCGTAGATCTGTAGCTGTGTTTTGCTGTTTTAGGTACCTTTTGATGCTTTTTTTTTTGTTGTTGACAAACCCATCAAACATTAATTATCTAAGGACTTTTCAGCCACATCATCCCAAACACGGGTGTATTTTTAATGAGGATGCAGAGATGCGATATTATATTATATATATTATTATATAATATATATGTTATTCATTAATCTGCATCTCTGGGATCTACAGGTCATCTTTCCCCCTCTTCATCACAAATCGATACCACCACTGTCATACTTCCAAAACAACTTCCTAGATATGATGCATTAATATCAGGACTGATCCAGTGGATGGTTTAATAGGACACACACGACCAGACTTCATGTTCAGCCTGCTTTTAATAATGAGCTGTGGGGCGCAATCAGGACGGCCTCCCGCACTGATAAAAGCCAATAATATAACACCATTTCTGACACACAGCCAGCCGCGGATGTCATTCTTTTCCTCACACCACAGGCACTTCACCAGCACACGCTGCAGCCGTAACACTGTCCACGGATCAAATGACTTTTCTGACTGACATCGCATGTGTGACAGCATGGGATCATTGCTGTGTTTAATATGTTTGGATGTGTAATTTCATGCTGTATAACAGGATAATAAACCTGTTTTCTGGGCTCAAATACTGGTGATAATAATGCAGCTCTGTCCATGTCTTACGCTTCTCGTTTGCTTCGATGATCAGTGCTGTGTGCCCGGATGGTGTGCACGAGGATAGCACAGCCGTATGTTGAGTGTGTTTATGGTTCCCTACTAGCGTTTATTTGCCATGCTACTGTTTATTTCTCCTACCTTTAAAGCAAACAGCCATATTTGTTTGTCCGTGCGAGGGAATGGGAATTGCACCCACTAATAGGATTTGGATTCAACCATGTGAGCTCATGCACGGTGTTGTAGAAATGCTAATAGATCTGGGCTGCACTGAGAGAAAAAAGAGGAAAAAAATTGGTGTATCTTCATTTTACAGTACTGGGCTAATACATTAATCGTTTTAACGCACAGCATAGGGGTCAGCAATATTAGATTTCTAATATTATTATTATATTTCTCCAAACCACCACAAAACTAAAACCTGAGGAGCCAGCTTCACAGAATAGTTAGCATTAGTTAAAAATAAACTGGTGTATTTCAGTCGTGTAAACTATTAGTTTTTATCTTTGGGACATTGGTTATGTCTGGGTATATAGCCGGCTTCATTTATTCTACAGTCTATTAAACACAAACTATTTATAATTTAATCCAGAGCTCATTTGAAAACAAGCTAAAAGGCTATATACATGAGAGACTGAGATGGAGCCGTGTGTGAGTGGGTGTAAGCAGAGTAGGAGAGAAAGCGAATGAGAATTATTAAGAGTTCTTTTCCACATATAGATCACAGAGTGTCTTCCTGGCCTGTGAGAACCCTGCTGCCCACCCAACATCTGATAATTACGCTTCATTAGGAAAGCAGGTAGTGATGAGGGAAGAGGGCTGAGTGCCGATGACGATGTGATACAGTGAGAGAGGAAACGGAGGTGAATTTGTGTTAAATGCCGCTGCAGTGAAAGCTAATGGGAACTTGATTGGGGAGAAAAGAAAAAAACAATGAGTGATGTGCAATGACACTTTGGGCACATGGTATGGTTTGGGAATGTGCTTGGCTTGTTTGTGTGGCTCATGCAAGAACGTTTGAGATTTATGGCAGCTCAGGGGTCTGGATTTATTGCCTTGGTACGACAGACAGGTCTGCCCCTGCAGAATGCAATCTGACGTTCCTTCCCTCGTTTGAGTGTGTGTGTGTATAGAAAGGTAAAAAGCTGCACTCGCTTGTGCCAAATGCTGTCGGACCCATTAGCCCATTAGAATGAAAAGGCTCCTGGTGGTGTGTTTACACACGCAGGCCGTTCACAATCGGCTTCACCTCTGCAGGGGAATGCAGCTGACACCTAAGGCTGTGACTCTGGATTTGGATTCCTTTTTTTTCCCTTTGGGGTAGGAAAATGTAAGTTTGTGATGGAGAAATGAAGGCACAGCTCACATCCATTAGAGAAGCAGAGGGTTAATAATGTAAAGGCTGAATAGAGCCTCCTGATGATTGCAGAAGCTCCGCTGATGGGCCGCTGGAATAATCTGCTATTGGGGAGATTTTTGTATGAGAAAGAGAGACTCTTCTCTATATGCACACTACAGACGGGGTTTGTGTTCAGGTTTAAAGTTAGCAGGAGTGCAGGTGAACTCATGGGAGTTACACATCTGCAGGGGTTTGCACTCATTATCAGAAGTGATAATTAGACAGTCTCTTCCTCACACACACACACACACACACACACACACACACACACACACACACACACACACACACACACCATTTCATATTCATATGTGTAACACACACAGTAACATACATAACAGTAATACACACGTTTGTGGTTAACCCGGGTGGTAATTAACAGGCATAATTAGTCCCATGATCATTCATTTAGGGAACACACTCACGTCCAAACACACAAGTACACATTGCTCTTGTGATGATTAAGAATATTAATTAGGAGAAGAGCTGTCTCCAGCAGGCTCGGTATCACTCACAGACGTACACACAGCATGCATCTTATTGTTTAATGACATAACAGCATCGCCACTCATTGCAACCATGGTAACACATGCTCCAATACACACCTGCTGCAGAAACAAATGGTGGCTGAGCAGTCATCAAGGATAGCTGGGTGGAGTGGGGGGCATTATCCTCCACTTTTGTCCAGTTTTTTCAGCTGTGAGGCACAACATGTATACAGTTAGAACCCAAAGTGCGAGTTTCCATCCATAATGCATGGACTGGCTTTTGATTTGATCTAGTAAATAGGCTGCCCTACTTTCCCTGGATGGCAAACACACTAACTTAGGAGGACACCTAGTTCAGATTCTTGGACTTGTCAGATTGAAGAGTCTTCAGTGAATGACTGAGCAGCCTGTTAGCTGAAGAAGAACTGTGACAAAACGCCCGAGGGAAAATATCTGTCCATGGATCCGTGAGGCATGGGACCATCTTGCTTCCAGAGCTTGAGGCATATTCCCAGTTAATGAACCCTCATTTGGCAACAAGCAGCGCTGCACCCTCAGCAAGAGGCTCATCCTGACACCATTAACTAAAATTTCCCTGATCAGTCGCAGATTTCCAGGATATCGCGCCATCACGTCTTCGCCCTCTTGGCTAAAGCCAAGGCAACACACACGTGTATGTATATGAGAGCAGGACACAAGACTGACTGATGGGAGGTAACCTGCCATAAATCTTCTGCACAATGGGCTCGTAACTTTCTAAATCCTTTACACATGATTTGTGGCTCAAAGAGGCTGAACTACATTTATATCCATGCAACATTAAGATCCTACTTGCTGTACGCTGGTTATTGTTAGACCACTGATGGCAGCCTTACTGGAGCTGTTATGTGAGAAGTCTTGCATGTTGTGTGTTATTTAACACCATGGTGTCAGTGTAAGTATTGTGTTTTTATATTTATATGTGCTAAGTCTCCAAAGACTGACCAAAATCTCAAATCTATGAATAAAAACAACACATAAATGTTGATGCTGTACAAAGAGTTTTTGCAACACTTTGCTGCTGCTTTAACTACTGATGTGCAGAAAAAAATGCTTTTTTCTTTTACTCCGTCTTGAAGGGTAGCCAACTGCAGTTTTGTTGTTCTTACCGGATGTACGATGGCAGTAGTGTCCATTCTGATGAATTCCTTGTGCGTTACCTTAGTAACAGCCCAGTACTGTGCTGATGTCTTTCCTGTGCTTTGTCTTCCTGCAGTGGATGGCTGCACAGATTGGTCAGTGGACTACCTGAAGTATCGGGTGCTGCAGGGTGAGCCGGTGCGGCTGAAGTGCGCTCTGTTCTATGGGTACATCCGGGCCAATTACAGCCAGGCGCAGAGCGTGGGCCTCAGCCTCATGTGGTACCGAAGCTCCGGCCTGGGCCACAGTGACTTTGAGGAGCCCATTTCCTTCGACGGTACGCGTATGAGCAAGGAGGAGGACGCCATTTGGTTCAGACCTGCAGACATCCAGGACGCCGGCCTCTATTCCTGTGTCTTACGGTAGGTCAACGCCAAGGGTAAAACCTCTGTTATAGCTGACTTCTTGATGCGTAAAGGCATTCTGCGTTATAAGATAAAGAAATAGCCACTGAAATAATACAAACAAAAACACACATGCACACACAGTGTGGTGGGCTGTTACAGCAAAGCCCTCTTAATGAAAGATGCATAATATAGTAACGGTAATATATTAACCTTTACGGTGGCAAGCATCCCTCACTAAATGCCTCATTGCAGCTCTGCATGTCAGAGAGCTTTAATAAACTGAGTTAAAAGGCCTCTTAAAGACCAGAGAGGTTTGCTGATGCATTGAAAATCAAGTGTTTGTGTGTCATGATACTAGAGTCCGCAATTTATCACATTACATGTGGGAATTAATGTGGCAGAAGCACATCTGACCAGTTATTCCAACAAGTGCTTATTGTTACTGAAGTGCAGTCTGTCTAATTTTATATACATTCATTTAGGTTGTCAGTGTGTAGTGTGACCTTGCACTTTGGACGCTTGTCATCCTCCGCACACACAGAACACACAGAATACAGCCGCTGTGTTGTACAGTAATAACTTGCTGTGTGTCACATATTAAAAAGTTATTAATTACTAATGACCTCTGACCTGTTTTAATGCTCATGTCAGGTCAATCCTTTGCTTTTGTGGGGTGGTGAGCGATGGGGACCCACATCCTTTTGTTATTAGCTGACAACAGTCAAAAAGAGAACAGTGTTCTTGCCACTGGTTCAACCATTAGAACCGATATGTGTTCCTGCTTATATTTTAGATATCTGCCGTCATGTAAATTTCCCTTTACTTGCAATAAAACACCCTGGGCGCCTCCTCTGATGCTGCTGTAATTCTATAGATCACTGCAGTTGTAACAAATTGCCCCCAGCTCTGTTCCTGTCGGATCATATCGAGCCCAGAGATTTCTCAAATACTCAACTCAGAACGCAGCACAACGTTTTCCCCCTGAGCTTGAGTCAGCTACCTTTTTGGTGAGAGATTCATCTTTGCATGTATGGCCTCGACGTTCTTCTAGACAGAAGCTACCCAGGCAAAGCATTTTGCATTAATGTTTACTAATGACATAAACATTTAACTAATTAGATTCCTGTCAATAAATGTAGATGGGTACATAGAAAAAAGATCTACTCTAGAATATTAGCATCTAAAAGTAAAAGCACCGATGTTTAATAAAGTTTTCTACTGAACATGGATCTAATAAAATATCAGGTCAAGCTGTATAATAATTCAAAAGGAAATAATGAGTTACTCATCTGGAATAATGTCATTATTAATAAATTCAATTAAATGCACATTACCCGTCACTACATTGTAGAAAGGGCATCCACAATGTCTGTCATGAAATCATATTAGTTAATTTAATCTAAATTAACCCAGGGACCCAATTAAATAGGCAGTTTCATGGCTTTTTTTCCCCTCCTTGGTTTGATAAAAATAACGTTTGCACAAATATTCATTTAGTTTCAATCAAACCAAAATTTAATATAGCTGTTAAATATACTGCACAATTCAGACATGCAAAAATAAAATTATTTCTATTATGCTGAAGTATTAAGAAGTATATTCCAGTGACCCATCACACTGAAAATCAGATAGAATGAATCCATGATAATGACCAACATGATTATGAGACCAAAGGATGAGATGACGTTGATGATGGTGTTATCGTGTTTTATATTGCTCAGGTGCAGTCATCACGTTTGTGCTGCCTGGTGGACACAACTCCACGATGATGTTGTGCAGCCAGAGGATTTTAGGTTGTGGTTTTCATTATTTCGAGTTGTTCACATGGATAAAAACAAGTGGTCTTCAGTGCCGAAGGTACCCACACCATGTAATCACAGGAAGAAAAACAGACTTTTCAATGATTTCTAAAGGGTTGATGGTTCTGCCAGGGGAGCTAATGCGTGCTGAATTATGGGCTATATAATGGCTGACACAGTCATCGGTCAGAGTGGGATTCCTGTTTTCCAGAGAATATATTCTGAATATTTGGTAACTGGCGCTACGCTTCATTAAGATGATGATTGCAACAGAATCTGTTATTTTTATTCCGTCACAGTTCATCTGATATTGATGCAAGCGCCCTCAAATTAGAAGTGATAACCACTACTTCAAAGATTTGGTCTTGGTTCTGTTTCAAATCCACTGAGCTGCAGTAAAAAAAAAAAAAAAAAAAAGACCCCCCAAAAAACATTGGTCTAATACCTAGAGAATCCGAATGTATATGGCTGAATAGTTCCTAGTAGCTCTGGGCATGTTGTGGGCTATCTGTAAATGTAGGTAAATCCCTCTGTGTTGAGTTGGGCTTTTTACTAAAGCCCTCCAGATGTTTCTCTCAGACGAGATATGGAGGAACACTGAGGGGTTTCTCTTCCTCTGTCGTGTAAGTGCATGCATGTGCTGGAGTGTGTGAATATGCTGTGTCCATCTCTGTCTGCAAATGTGACTCTAATCAGCAGTTTTTGTTGTTTTGGTTTTTTGTACGTGAAGGCGACTTCATATGCACAGCATGTTTGCTTCCCATCTCTTTCACCTCCTCCTCCACCTGTGCCATCCCACATAAGGTGTGCTCCATCAGCCTGGATGCAAACGCCGTCACAGCCCCTTTAGGTTACACTTGTTCAATCATTTTATAACAATTTGTATATGATTGTGTGTTCCGGAACAGTAAAACCATCCTCCCTCCTTCCTGACATTACATTATTCGTCATGCCAGATAATAATGTGTGGAAAATTACAAGCTAACATAAGCCACAGATTAATATCCCAGGCATTTACATTCCAGCAGAATCTCACAGACACCATAGCATGAATCGCACCCTGACTGTCCATCAATCAAGGTGCAGTGTTGACACCTTCCCACGATGCCACAGGGTGCCTGCTGTGAATATTTAATATGTGGAGATGTCTCCTAGTGCTTCCCTGGGGACATCAGTGGCTCAGGTGCTCGACTGAGAGAGGTCGTTCCTGATTATCTCTATAGCTTATATCAACAAACCGAGGGGAGGGGGACAAAAAAAATATGTATAACATGTCAGCATAACTGCACGAATACCTATTGATAATTAGATAGCTGTAAAGGAAAATATTCTATTCTATTAAATGTAGGTGTCGTTCATTCCCCTGATTCTCCATCTGCGTCTCCATATTCCACGGCTACATGCAGGAATGTTTGCCTTTACAGTAACTGCATGTGTGCCCCTGCCTGTATCTGTATGATATATTCCCCAGGGGGTCAGAGGTATTTATATGAAAGAGGTGACTGCCTTATTGCTTCCATAACTTGAGTAGATCATATGAAAATTCACCATTTACAGTGAATGGAAGCATCTGGCAAGCCATAAATGTGATGTAATGAAAAGAAATGAAAACCCATATAGCAGCTCACGCACCCTCCCTTTCCTTCACCTGAGTCAGTGACCGAGTCAAATGAGAGTCAGGCTGGGCCAGACAGTAAAGGAACAGAGATTGGCTGACTGTATGAACGCACGTGGCCTTTGAGTTTGAGGCTGATTTTATTGTTTCGAGTTGACCTCACTTTCAATTGAAGAGAAACTGAAGTGTTAATATTATTTTAGATATCAGAGCGGTAGAGACTGTTTGGAGAAGTTCATCCTGCTCTGTCTTTTCTCCTTTTGTGAAGAGTCTGATATATACTTTCATTACCTCCGTAGTCATCCACAGTCGCATAACCTCTGTCCCACGGCACTTTTATATCTCGTCATCCCCGCAGCAGATCCTGCTGCATTTATTCTGTTTTTGGAAGAATGCTGTAGAAACATCTCCTGGGTTACTACAGTCACCACCATCATTATTTGAACTGATTGGGGGTCTGTTGTAGCTCTAATGGAAGTGTTAACAAAGGGGTTTAATCTCCTCACCCTTTTATAAGGTCTTCTAAACAATTATTATTTATTTATTTATTTTTTTGCTTTTTCCAAACTTGATCAGTTTCATGTTGCAGAGACTCCGTCTAACAGTTCATGGAGGTAGGGTCAGTTGTTGGGGCCCTTGTGAGTCGGAAGCCTGAAATTGTTTTTTTGAAGCTGAAGATAACGGAGAAGAGAGTGGAAGGAGAGAATGACAGAACGGAGGGGAGATTAGTGTACTGAGAGATGTAGCATTCGGTTGAGTGGGAGAAGATGAGGGTGTGTGTGTGTGTGTGTGTGTGTGTGTGTGTGTGTGTGTGTGTGTGTGTGTGTGTGTGTGTGTGTGTGTGTGTGTGTGTGTGTGTGTGTGTGTGTGTGTTGCAGGGTCTCTGTCTTTGTGTTGACCAAGCAGCTTTAATCTTTGCGAGACCTTATCAGCAATTGTCCAACCCCACCCTTCATAAATCCATTAGTGGCCATGAGTCTCCCTCATTAACTCAGTAAAGCTGCTGAACACGTTATTGCTCACCAACAGAGCAGCAGAGGCAGACTGCTACACACAAAAAAAATGACTTTAGGACGCAACCCTGATTAACCTGCTTAGAGGACTGAGTGTTTGATGCGCCGGCATGTTTTATTGCAGAGTTTTGTTGCAGCATATCACCTATAAATGAGTCACTGTACATTCCTCCCACAGACAGAAAAAGGAGAATATGAGGGTTGATCAGAGGCCCTACACTGCCCCCAGGTGTGAGTGTGTGAGTGGACGGTGTGTGTGCTCTATGATAAACTGGTGAGCTGTCCAGGTTTTATGTCTAGCTGCAGGCATCAGCTCCAGCAAACCTATAACTCAAATTAGGAATAAGCGTCAGTTAACGGAAAATGGATGGATGGATGGATGGATGGGTGGATGGATAGATGGGCGGATGGATGGAAGCACAGTCATGGCTGGGATTTACATTGATCTATTTATACTGAAAACATTTCCCGGAGCCAGAAAAAGACTGGTAATACACACCTTACACTGCCATTATTTCTGTGACGGCACAGCGGCTGCCAACATCCTCATCTCTGGAGTGGCTGAAATCTGATAGCAGCACCACCAAAAAAAAAGTAAATTCAAGGCCCTTTGCCCTAAATCAGGCCCTAAATAAGACTGATGTGGCTTTTTCTTTTTGTGCTCGAATTCTGAGTCCTGTCTCTGGGTTCGTGGTACGGTGGGACCTGAGTTTTACATATTTTATCATACTTAATGTCAGCCATGGGAACAAAGCAGATACAAATCAATGAGCAGTAAAGTTACAGAGCTACAAGGTGATATTCAAAGTTCTTTACCTGCATCAGTAAGTACAGAGCAGACATACCGCCCATTTTCCAGCTGTAGTTTGACCATGTTAAAGTTGTGGTTTTTAGGTCTAATCATCCACTGGTCCCAGTAGAACATCTATGGATGCACAGCAAAGGGGGCAGGAGCAAAGATATAAAACTTAGATTTTCATTTATTGTGAGTGTCTACATATAAAATTAACACAAATAACATGAGATGAATCGCAGATAAATAAAACCTAAAAGTGATCAAACATGTTTGTCCTCTGCTCACAGAAACTCCACCTACTGCATGAAGGTGTCCATGTCCCTGACTGTGGCAGAGAATGACACCAGCCTGTGCTACAATTCCAACATGAGACGGAAGGAGAAGGCTGAGCTCAGCAAGAGCAAAGAGATCCTCTGCCCTGACATCGATGACTACGTGGAGCCAGGCAAAGATCCGGACATCACCTGGTATAAGGTGAGCCGACCCCTGACCTCCACAGCTGTTTTGATGGATGCTGCTGTGTTTCTGTCTTGCTTTTATTATTTTTTCATATTGCTTCATTACTATAAAAAGGGGGTCCGTGTTGATGATTTTAAAACTGAGGGATATTCTGAAAGGCTTCATTGGCTTCTTTTCTTTCTCGGCTGTTCACAATTAAAATCTTTGCTGTCTCTACATGACTTGGGCATATAATAGATGGACACACAAAAAAAGTGCTTTTCTGCCAAGCAAAGAGTGTCCAAAATAATATTTTATGAGACGGGAATTGCTCACACTCTGCCCTGTGGGATCGCTCGCCTGCCTTTGTGAGGTCAGTCACGTCCTGCGGACAGCAGCACATCCAGCGGAAGGGCTCAGGCCAGAATAATCACAGGCAGATCAGCAGTAGATTAACTCAGCCAGGCTGGACCTCTAGGTTCTTCCAAGATTCAATTAGGGCCTGGATAATGACTGGGAGTGCTGGAACCCAGAGTTATTTGGACCACTGTGGTGCCAGAGTGATTGAATTCGAAGGTCGCCGGGAGCGATGGTGGAATGGAGTACGGCGAACCTTTGTCACTGTGGGGGCAGCGGAGGACCGAGAGGATAGTGTCAGGGATCCAGCCTTCGTGAACAGATTTACTCCACGTGTGCAGAGAAACAACACAACAGAGACCAATTTAAATGAAATTCTTGCTCCGCTGCGTTGGAGGGAACTTATGTTGTCACAATAAATCTTGAACAGATAAGTAGGGCAATGGCCACATGTTTATTGTTTTACTGTATGAAGCAGTTACGTTGGATGGCCAAGTGGACGTAATTCATTCTGAAGCAGTGTGAAAGCATTCCATTTCTTGTCTGGCTGGCCCGCAGCATGCACCGCCTCTCCGTGCGTCAGCTGTCAGTCATCCTGTGTTTGATTTCTAAAGTTATTCATCATCTGTGTAGAGCGAAGGTTGAAGGTCTGCCTGTCCCTCCCACAGGAGTGCCATCCAAAGCAATGGCGTGCCAGCATCATCCAGAAAAGAGACATTCTGTCCATCCAGGCGGTGAAAGAAGACGACACTGGGAATTACACCTGTGAAATCCAGTTTGGGGGATTTGTGGTCCGAAGGACAACTGAACTGGCCGTGACTGGTAAGAGTGTGTTTGCTTTGAGCAGAATCAGCGAGAGCGCCTAGCTGAGCAGATTCTAATCTTCATGTTAAATGGATCAGCGCAGCAACAATGACGGATATTTGGAGGAGAAAAAGGCGAAAGCAACACACACGCACAGCTAAAGCATTGCAGCGATGAGCTGCTGTTGTGTTTACAGCTGGAGGATGTTGAATTTTGCCGTCTGGCCTCTATTGCTTTATCGAACTCAGCACATTTAGCCGACCAAGCAGTGCTGAAATATTTAAGGCTGAAGGCTAAAATCTTTCTCACAGCGGTAAAGATCCCGGACCAAGGTCAGAAGATTTACCCCACCGTGGTCAGGCTCTCTCTCTCTCTCTCTCTCTCTCTCTCTCTCTCTCTCTCTCTCTCTCTCTCTCTCTCTCTCGATTAGCATTGATGAAATAAAACAAGTTATTTATTCATGTAGTTATATAGCGTATTTCGGAAATTTAATCATAGTAAAACCCTCGTTACCCATCAAGATAGAGTGTATAAATGTAATCATTTGGCATCAGGGCATGCACGTGCAGTGTCAGTGTACCCAGTTGTAGGAATTTGATAAGTATCTTCTTTGCTATTTATTTGTGCGTCTGATTATTGCTCTCAAGCGATAAGCGCGATGGTGATGCCAGATACACGAGCTGTTTCCTATCTAATAAACAAGATGATACCTTCTCCTGAGAAGCGTGCACTGTGGGAAGAGGTTAACATGTGCACAGCAGATAGGGCATCCATGTTGGCTGATTTTGTCATTGATGGACTGCATTTAATCTTCAGGGGGCTTAATAAAAATAAAGCAGATAAGAAGAGTGGAGGGAAAAAAGGATAAGAAGAAGAGATGGATCTTTATTTCTGCACAACTGTGATGGGTTTTGGTCCTTTTACAAATCTAAAAGTAAAGATTTCATTGATTTATTAAATATAATTAATAAATGTGACTAACAGCTGTTGTGGGATGTCGCGATGGTTTAATTAAACATATAATTTCTTAATGTTTATGCATCAGATTGATGTGAAAATTCTGCTTCCTGTATTTAACAGCGTGACACAGTCTGTGCTCTTTATTTTAAGGAAAACTTACACTTTTTAGCCATCATTACTCTGCTTCACCACCAGTGAGTCCTGAAAACCTGTTGTAGTGTAGTAGAATCTAATTTGTTTGCACTAACCCTGGAACTGTTTCTTTTAATAAACCTACACCATCATCCCCTCAAGTGTGCATGTGATTATCCATGTTTTATCGCAGCCTCATAAAGCTAACATTGCTTGGACAGCAGGCATAAAAGGCCAAACTGTGTCTGCAATGTGAGGGCTAATGTTGTAGTTTATATGATAGGACAAAGGATGAAGGATGCCATTAAATTTAAGTGATCTTAAATATAGTGCAATAGACATCGGCCTTTGGGTTGATCCTGACTTGTGTGCGTGTGTGTGTGTGTGTGTGTGTGTGTGTGTGTGTGTGTGTGTGTGTGTGTGTGTGTGTGTGTGTGTGTGTGTGTGTGTGTGTGTGTGTGTGTGTGTGTGTTGGATTTCTGACTGCTGCGGGGCCTCCATTAGAGGCAGTCCAGAAGCTGCAGTCTGAGGTCAGTCTCGTAATAGAGGTTAACTGCAGGCATAAACACGAGCTCACCCTGATCAAACTGATCCAAGAGCCTCTTAATCAAGCACCAATGGGCTTCAGGTTAATGGAAATGTAAACCGGAATATTAGCCCACCTCACCCTCACCCCAGCTGACTTTATGCTTTCTTTCAATCTGATTCAGGGTGCTTTCAAAAATGCAGACACCACACCTTCCCACGTTTGTGATGTCTTTTGGGAGCACAAACACATTATTAACTCATGGACAGACTTTTCTTTTCCTCTTCTCTCCATCGGCCATCTCCTCAACCTCCCGTCTGTAGGACAAGTGTGTTTTGGTCTACTCTCCTACTTGACTGACTTTCTTTTTACAATAAGAGTAACTGATGCATACCTGCATAGTTTTAGGCTTCCATGTTTGTCTTCTAGGATGTATGTAATGTATGCATCCCAGTGTTGGGCATTGCGTGGCTGTTGCTTAATAGTACATATGAATCACTTCCATTCAGTTTTTACGGTTCTCGCAGGCCTCATTCCAGCACTGTGATGGTGATGCTGCAATAGTATTACAACAGATAAAAGCCCTGTTCAGCTGATGTATGCCACTTTCTCTGCGTACTGTAGTAAGAAAAGTATTATATGGAGAGAGTGGAGAAAGGATAAAGAGAACAAGGGAGGGAATGTGACTGATAATGGCGCAGAAGATAGAAGACAAGCAATAGGAAGAATGAAAAAGACAGAGAGGTTGCCGCTCCTGAGCCTTATCTGTATTCCTTTTCGGTACCTTGGAGCAGAAACAGTGTGTCCGGGACTATAAACACACTATTATTCCAGTGTTTATCACAGTGCACATTACCGTTTGCCTCTGTCGGACTTACTGTAATGGAGTCGTTTGGTTTGATGGATGCCTTGGGCATGGGTTTCTATCTTTCGCTCCCATTATACTTCTGTCTGCATCCCTTTAGTGCTGAAATGCCTGTCTGCGCATTCAGCATAGCCCGCGAGCGTAGTGATTGAGGTTATGACCAATGTAAATGTACCATTTGGCAGAGTGAATTGGACGAGCAAAGGGCAGGAAAAAAAGTAAGGGGAGGATTAGAATCATCTACTTTGCCTCTTGTTGAACACGAATGGTAAAAGAGGAAGCCTGGTGAGTTTCTATTTTGGATGATTACATGGACCAAAATGAAATATTTAACTCTTTCTGCTCATTGTTTTGTGATATTTGTTGTATTAGATGGATATTGCATCAGGGGAGCATATGCCGGAGATAACGTCTGCGTGCAATTCCGAGTTAAGGTATGAGAAGATTATTCAGGCCATTGAGTCTGTCATGTTCAGATGTTTCTTCAGGATCCTGAACGCCTCGCAAAGCTGTTTCCTCTCAGATATGTGCAGGATTTGTGGTTTATTTGATTACTCTGAAGATAACATCACTGGTATTGGGAACCATAGCCATTGGGCATAAAAAAAGCCGTCCAAAACCCTCCTGTTTGTTTTCCTCCGCTTCCATTTATCCAGCTTTAGGTGGATGGATGGCTGAAGAGACGGCGATTAGCGTTGATAATATCCAAGAGAAGAGGAATGAGTGAGGGCCGATAAGAGGAGTGCGGTGACAAAACGAGCCGGGTTTGCGCTCTAGTGAAACCATCACTCAGACCATGTGGCGCTGTTGTGATGGTGTGACATGAATACGGCATGCTCTCTGCTGTGTGCTGACCCGCTGTGCTCTCACTGAGCGCTCTTTTAGCCGCGTGTCCTTGGGGAGGAGATGATAAAATCACACCGGAGATAAGTGTTGCTCTGACGGATGACTCTTCCTCGCATCGCCTACACACCTGTACATCCACACATGCGCTTCAATCACAAAATGGGACCTCCGCACACATCCCATGTCTTTTGCTGTTTGTCAGCTGGAACCTGTCTTCCTCCCTATCCCTAACCTTCCCTCTCCCTCTCCCTCGCTCTCCTCAAACTGTCCTCCCAGACTCCGAGCAGGCCAGGATTCACTCCGCCTCGACTCAAATGAAACTGACACCAATCTGCATGTGACAAATGATATTTACATCCCTCACAATTAATCATGCTCGACCTACTGTGTACTCTGGCCACACTCATCTCTGGTGTCATTATTATTTAGACTAAGAGGGCTGCTACCAAAGGAGGAGTGATTATATTTAAATCATCTATCTTTACCTTCATAGAGTCCATCAAATTAACAAATGTAGGTTTTAAACTTCAGAACCACCTCCTGTGGTTCTGTCTGCTTAACCATAAAGTCTGCTACAGTTAACGGAAGAGAGAGTCTGATTTGTTTCCCCAGACTTGATGTCTTTGCAGTGGTGTAGAGGGACTTTTGAAATTAGCCAATTAGATCTGGTTGTGCTGCTTGATGTCTGGCCAGTTGATTTGGCAACACCAGCAGCTCCCAGTGATCACGTCTGATGAAAGGTCTTATGGTCCCTCCAAACAAGCCCCTCGTGGAAGCAAACCACAGACTGACACCCCAGCAAGGCCATTTGGATAAAAAGGAATTCCGGGCTGATGCTACTTGATTCTGTCAGTCACTGCCTCAGAGGTTCATCTCAGAGGTTCGTCTCAGAGGTTCGTCTCAGAGGTTGATGATCTCCATCTTTCTTCTATCACTGGCAGTTGAGCCCAATACAAGTAGTTAGCAGTTACTTGACAGTGAGGAAAGCTCTTATTTTAGAAGGAATAACATTTACATTGGTCTCGTTTCAACACCTTGCCAAGATCTTTTCTTGTTTTTTGATACCTCCAGTAATGTAATCACTATTTCTTTCCTTGATTTCCAGATGAACAGATTGTTGAGGCCTTATTAATAGTCCATTAAAATTAATATTTTAAAGTCTTTTCTAACTGACAGGTTTAATATAAGCTGTTACAAACACATGGATTTTCCTTTTGTTTTATGCCAAAGTAGAAACTCAATTAATCAAACAAAGATAATAAATATATTTGAACAAAAACATATTACTCATGATGTTGGTGCAAGTAGTTTTCCTCTGAGTGTGGGTGGGAAAGCCTCTGGTGGATGCATAAAAATCCTTTTTTTCTTTTCCTTTTCCTCAACATGATGATAGAATGGAGAAAATAAATTGTTTGTGGGAGCAGCCATGTTTAGAGGCGAATGATGTGGATTGTTATACTGCTGAAAAAAAGGTATCTTTTGCTTTTTAATTCTTACAGTAAATGATCAAAATTTACTTCAATGACACGTTTATCTTGCAGAAATCTACCCCCCTTTCTTTTTTTTAACAGCAGAAACACATGTGCACCCTTTCTTGCTGGAACACATTCCAAATAGAGCTGCTGTGATAAACATGGCTACTTGAGATAATGACACACTCCACTTTCTTACTGTACGGTACAATGCTGTGCAGGACATAAAACCACTCTGGAAGCTATTCCGACAGTCTCGTTTTGAATCGGAGGGCCGCTTCCCATTAAATAGTCGTGCATTTCAAACGTCTGCCACTGGTTTCACCTCGTACCAGAGCTTTTTCCTCTCATACCCGTCACCCCGCCTGCTCTGACGTCACAAACACTGATCATATGCCGCTCTTCCCCTATCTGACTGCTCTGCACGCTGTTCAGCTGCGGTCTCAGTCCATTTAAATTTGTCCACAGTTGTTATAATCAGACCGGCATGGTTCTCATGGAGGTATTGAAAAGGCTGAAGGTCAATTAGGAGTCCTAAATAACCTTCTCATTATACAGTGTCCTTGAAAAACGAGCTACCTCAGTCCAATTAAAAGATAAGAAGGTGACAATTAACAACCACGGAGGAAGGTAACAGAAAATAGACATTGTTACTACTTTGATCTCAAGAAAAGAGCAGGAAGTGCAAATTAATAAATAAATGCTACCTGCAAGGATCAGCGCGTGTTTAACCTTGCAGAAATGAAGATAAAATGTTTGCTTTCTATAGTCCCTTTAGTCTGCAAACTAACTAAAGCTATGCAGCGTTGGAGACAAAAACATCTCTGCATCACTGAATGAAGGATTTTTTTTTTTCCTCCAGCTTCAACACATCATGCACGTGTCCTTCAAACATGGCTATACACATTGGGTAGCATGTGCTGTGTATCGCTATCTTTTGTGTTGCATTTTTTTCTTTTTTTCCCAGTAGCAAATACTCCCACCTTGGCATTCCTGGCTGGTCACGGTCTGTCCACCAAGTCACAGCATCTGTGTGTGTGTGTGTGTGTGTGTGTGTGTGTGTGTGTGTGTGTGTGTGTGTGTGTGTGTGTGTGTGTGTGTGTGTGTGTGTGTGTGTGTGTGTGTGTGTCCACACTTTGCCCAGCATTAACAACAGCAAATAGTTCAGAGTTTGTGTTCTTGTTCCTGTCAGGAAATCAAGTTTTAACTCCTCCATCGATCAAAGAGGGGAGGGTTTCCCAGGAGCAGGTGGGACATGGTGATGGTAATATTACAACTGCTCTGCCTCATTTTATTCTGTGCTCGCAGTGATTACGCGGAAGCAACAGGTGGTCCGGATTTAAAAGTTGTTGCTGACTGTCTTTGAATGTGACATTCCCATCCTGAGAGCAGGGCTGCTGATCAGCCTTCATTCCACATAATTAAAATCTCACCCCATGTGGAGCAGAGGGATACGAAAGAAGATGGATGTTAATACTCCATTTTAGGTTGTATAGCAAAATGGATAGTGATTCGAAGAGGGAATTTTTGAGGAAAAACAGCCAGAACAACCAAATGGAGTTGGCCAAATCAAAATGCACTTGTATTATTTTTGTTTTACATTAATAAATAGATGGAGGAGGTGGTTAACAATGGCTCTGTCCTATTTATACAAACTTTGCTTTTCTTCTTCTCCTACCATCTCCGTTGGTATTTTTAAATCCCCTTGAACAGGGAGAACAGACAAAGTGCTGAGCAGTTTCTCCTAAAAACGCTCCACGTTCTGGTTTGAAGACAGCGCACAGAGGCTGTTGTGATACGACGGCTGTAGATTCCCTACGACCTCTCAGGCATCCAGTGTCTCTGTGTGAGCCTTCTGTAGCGGAAAAGGCTTTTCTTTCTAATTAGATAAGAACGGGAAATCTATTAGGAAATGTAAAGCTCAGTATCGAAGGAGAGGTGGCTGAGCCCATTTAGGCTGGAAACATCGATCAAATCACTGCCGTGTTTTTTTATTGTTTGGTCACAATTTCATGTTAGAATTATATGGCTTAATTAATTAATTATCAATAAGTAATTAATAAATTAGCAAATCTGATCTTAAAGAAAGAAAACATCTAAAAAAAACAATGATAACGAGATTTCTTTACCTGATCTAAAAAAGCTCAAGGTTAGAAATAACTACACATTTGACATATTTTTTTTTTAACTTCATTGTGGCTTTAAAGGAGAAAAAAAAGGAAAGAATACAAGACAGAACTTTGCCTTGACTGACTTCCTTATTAATCCACTCGCAGTCAAAAGATAATCATCTCAATCCATAAAGACTCACGTCTCTTGACTCTCCTGCTGTGCGTGTTGGAGCCAACTGCGATTGATAAAAAAAAAGAACACAGCTGCTTTCCCCGTCTTTGTATTTATGTTATTGAGGAGCACACAGAACAAGGAGAGCCTCAGCGCAGCAACACTGTCAGCAAACCATCTTCAGTCAGTCAAAACAAAAAGCGACTTTCATTTTTAATGGAGGGGGGAGAGAGAAACGCCTTTAACATGGTTGTTGCATCGATTGGTGTTTTGTGTGTGGCCGTCCTCTGAATCACACAACATCACAGCTTTTCTGGCCCTGCTTGATGTCTCCTGTATTTCTGACTTCAGCACAGAAATGACAACCTGACTGGTCTTCAGTCACTTTATGCCTGAATAGGTTTTTCTTTCCCTCATGACTCTGCACACTTTCTGCACCTTTGCTTCACAGCATCTGGGGCGTCTCGCTGGAATAACTCCTTACATAATTAGCACCAAATTAACACACAATTAGGCAGTTGTGTTGAGAGGGTGGGGACTGATTCCTTCAGAGGCTTTATCACATGGTGCACGAGGCCCCAGCGATACCAGACTGCCTGCAACACTGACAGTCTTTCAGAAGGCATCCCAAGGATTCACATTTGGGTGAGAAATATCACACTGAGCCAAGCAATCCTGCACACAAATATTACAAACTCCTCCTGTTTCAGTTCAAAACACACTCAGAGGAAAGATTACTTTCATTTACTTCTCCATCAACATTATCACCTCTTTCTTTGGCATATTAATGAGAAAATGATGGCTTTCCTCACAGAGTTTAGACTTGTGGAGCTCTGGAACAGCCTCATATCTGTTTGCTGCTGCAACCTTTGAAGGATCCATGAGACTGGACACATGCACAGATCCTGCTCTGGTGTCTGCTGAATTCAGGCCACTGTGAGGGAAGTGTTAAGCACCACAACACACATCTGATTCATCTGCATTTACGCAGGACTGAGTGTGAACTCAAAACAGGTAGTCAGTGCAGGAATAGTTTTTTTCCCCCCCTCAACAATGTCAGTTACCTTTAATAACCTCCTTCCCTTTAAGTCCTTCTGCAGCACATCCCATTATAGCTGCCTCTTTCCTCCCCAGACTCCCAGAAGCAAACCTTGCAAAGACACAGGCTAATGATAAAGTGAATATACATGATTAGAAAGTCCTCTTCGTCCTGGATTATTCCAGTATTATTCAGTCCCGTCAGCAACCAGAGCTGAGAGGAGCAATGCTTGTGTTCTTACAGCAGACAAACGTGCATGCTCATGCATATGCAGCAGACTTTTGCATCCCTCTCAGTCCCACCGTCCTCCTCTGCATCATTGCTGAGGTCAGTCGCCCCACAATTTTTCTTTCTTCCAGCATGTCATTTTACTTTTTTCAATGCAGACGAATTTACACCTAAGTTGGGGTAGAGGGTCTTTATTTCATTAACATCTTCCAGCACGCCAAAATTCATTATCCCAATTTTCTGTTCTTGGGCACCCGAGCATGCCAGCTAACGCGCGGAACAAATTCTTCCCTCCTCTTCCTCCCTCCCTCCCTCACCTTCTGCACTGCTGCTAATAAGTATGTTTAGGATGTAAATCACCTGCATCAAAGGCTGCCTGTGAAGAGGTCCACTTTGTATAGCTGGTCCAAGATTAGTCATTACTGTCAAAGCGGTCCGTGTTTCCCTCTGCTTCTATGCTCTGAAGCCATCCAGCGGTTGCATCCAAAATGCAAATAAGCGGTATCGTTTCACTCTGTACAGAGCTGATGGCTGTTTGTAAAAGGTATCTGTACAGACGGGTTGCTCAGATCTGCCGTTTGATCCCTTTTTATCGAAGTTATGAAATTTGTTTTCTGATGCACACATTTGATGCCGGTTGGGCCAGAATCAAACAGTGGTTTAGGTCAGTATGAATAACACTATCAGTGCAGTGACTAGCGCTACCAGTGTGATGGTGAAGATGATGCTGGAAAAACAAAGTGTAAAGGTTTGGTTACGTTAAATTAAATGTAGTAATTAGCTGTGGTGTTAAAACAAATGCTAATATTGCAGATTGTGATGTATGCATGAAAATATAGCGAGTGTGGTCATTCATCATTCAAATGATCAATGATTCTCTTCTGAAAGGAAAGTATATATTAAATCTTTTTGGAGTTTGATAGGGTGGCAACTTAGGTTCACCATGTTTCGGTAAATTATTCCAGGCTGAGTAGCTCTTTACAATCCTCTGGGATTTGCCTTATTTATGAGACAACAGCTCACCCAGTGTAAGAGAGCCAAACATGGCTGCCACTCTCAGCCCTCAAATGTCCTCTGCCTTTCTTTCGCTCAAAAGTGTTTGATAGAATACTTTGGACAAAAAAAAAAATTCTCACTTTATTTTTTTCAAACTTCAGGGCACATATGTGTAAAAGCATCACCTATCATTATCTTTTCCTTTATTTTTGACTGTTTTTTAATTATGTTCACTTCACTTTGCACAGTAACCTTTCTTACTAATACCTGTTTCTCTAGCATGCAGCAGCAATATTCTGTGTGCGTGTGTGTGTGTGTGTGTGCGGGGGGGGGGGGG
>BJFM01001044.1:194244-208726 GCA_016586285.1 Arothron firmamentum
TGTGTGTGTGTGTGTGTGTGTGTGTGTGTGTTTATGTGATGAGTTGATCCTTTGAGGTTGAGGCAGAAAGAAAGCAAACACCGTTAATAACTGTTTGTGTCTTCCTGTCTGAAAAATGAGTTTTAAATTGAAATTTGCAGGAAACAGTAACAAAGACTGCCAAAAAAAAAACACCACCACTCATCATTCAGTTTGTTTTCAGTCCCACCGTGAGCCTGTGTTAAGTAACCCATGGTGACTGCTATAGTAACTAGCGTGTCAGCGAAACAAAGCTAAATGTTTAAGTGCATGAACGGTCGTCATTAATCACCGAGTTTGGGCCTGAAAGCAGAAGCCCGCAGTATGATAAATGAACTGAGAGCACGGCTACTCATGCCGAACAGAAACAGGAGAGGGAGGAAGTCAGGCTGCTGCAGAAAGGCAGGAAAATCCTCAGAATTAGCAGCACACCGCAGGCAGCAAAGGCAGACACAACATCCCTCTGTGCACATACAGCTGCTTCTTTTGCTGCTGCTTTGACTTTGCTCATCACAGCTGATGAGAAGATGTGAAAAAGGAAGAGCTGCACTAAGAACCTTGGGTTTTAATTGTCTCCATCGTGGATGGGCCCGTGCAGCATCTCAGCAGCTCTGCTTTTTAACCAGAGGTGCCGCGTTAGAGGACCTCATCAGTAGCTTTTTTAACTAGCATCACATGTTAAAACAGATAAAAGTGAGCTGTCTCTGCTGTGAATGAGCGTCTTCACATGTGCAGACTATCACTTTGGTGTCTTCAGCACAGAACTGCAAAAGCAATGCATCATACATTGATTTCTTATCCTAATTAACTGATTGTCATATTTGAGATTTTGCCCGTCCTTTTGTCCATCTGTGCTTGGAGACTCCCAAACCAGATGTGAGGGTGGGGTAGGGGGTCCCGACCCAATGCCCCAGCCTTCCATATCAGTCATCCAGTTCATCTCTGGTTACTTTGGGCCAGTCCGGCTCCTGTGATCCGATCCTAGACTCTCTAAATGTGGGTGCGTCTCGGCCCGGCTCCCTGCCGCAGACTTGGATGTGTGTTTAAGAGCTCCTGGGACAATGTGAGTCGATGTGAGGTGACACTTCAGTCAGCATTGGTCAGCTCTTTCCTGTTTAGCGCGTCAGGCCCATGAGGCAACAGATCTTCTCGATATCTGTCTGGTCTGACCTCAGCTTCATGCTTCCTGCTAGTCTGCACATCGGCTGTTTGAAAAAGACAGCCATTAGTCATCAGCCCTGAGCAGCCATGTTAGGTCGTCCCCAGTGAGCAATCCTCCACCTCATTAAGACAAAAGATATCTTTAATGGACGAGGACTGAGGTAATGGCGGCTTCTACCTTGTCTGTCTGACGCTCCAACTGTCTGACAGGTAATCAAAGTGAATGAACTCCCAGCTGATCCCTGCACCCCCGTCTTTGATACAAGGGGGCAGAGGAAAGCACTTCTACTTTCTCAGAAGCTTTTAGGAACTCCCCTTTCATTGCCATCCTCCTCTGGTCTCGCCCCCTCAGAAAGGTGGAAATTGCAAGGTCAGAGGAGCTGGAGGAGCTAACTCTAACCCATTTTGTCTGGATGGATTGTCCTGCTGTTTTCATCCTTCTGTCTTCCCACCTCAGATTCTCCTTCTTCATCACATATTTAGAATTCTAAAAGTCCGTTTTGTCCATCGCTCATTTGGCTATTTTGCCTGGGAAAATCAGGTCCATGAAGCATGAAGACAGGCCCAGCTACAGTGGTTGGTCTAAATATGCAACGAAGGAAAACAGAGAGCATCTGAGTTGGAACGACAGAAGGAAAGCGGAGGACAGTCTGTTTTTCTCCACCTAGTTTGGAACAATCAGTAACGCAGCTGTCTGTTTCCTTCGGCTGTGGGCGTATTTTGTGTTGTCAGTGTTCAGGGAGCTCACCGCTACCGGTTCCGAGCGTCAAATTCAACTGGGCTAGAGGTCCAGTCACCAGTGGCCCAAAGCTGGTTGCAGGCTGGTTGCAGGTCTCTCAGGCTGCAGCGTTAAAGACTCTGTAGACTGTTGATCCTAATGAGGGTCTGCCTCCAGCCAGCCGTGTCTGTCACGTTGACAGGGGACGGGACGGGACACACGTTGTCATGGCATGTATGTACTGTGTCCGTGTCCAGAAAGAGCTGAGGGTACTGTGGGGATGATCTATGGAGAAAGAGGGGAAGGGGAGAGGAGAGGAGAGGAGAGGAGAGGAGAGGAGAGGAGAGGAGAGGAGAGGAGAGGAGAGGAGAGGAGAGGAAAAAAAGAGGAAAAGGGGAGCGGGGCAGGCGCTAGAATGACATGCATGAACGGCAAAATGAGCAAGGGAAAAGATGGCTTTGCCATTCACTTTGAAGCCCGCACTACTTCTGTCTGTCTTACATAACAGAAAATGGAAGAAAAACAAGTGGGGAAAAACTAAGCAGGACAGAAAGAGAGCGAGAGAGAGAGAGAGAGAAAAGAGAGGAGGAAGAGGTAAAACAGGACATCCTAGCTTTCCTCTCATGTTTCCAACGAGCTCATCACCGCATGCGGACAATGGAGTTATTCGCCACGCAGAGCTTTAGTTTGGAGGGGTTAGCGTGTTAGCAAAGGGAGGGAGAGGAGAAATCAAAGGAGTGTGAGAGGAGGCTTTTGCATAGAAAAAAGGATAAGAAAATGCAGAAAGGATACGGGAGGAAAAATAGAGAAGGGAGGCAACACATCAAGTGTTTGAACCCCAGGAGAGCTCTCTGCAGCAGCTCTCTGTCATTCCCCTCCTCTTTTCCGTCACGTCAGCTGATCTCTCCATCCTTGTCACTGAGTGTTTGATAACCGGCAGGGCCGTTCTCTCGTGTTTGTTCTTTATGAAGCAGAGACCCCCAGCGAGAGGCCGCGGCCGCGCTCACAGGCGGCGCTGCACCTTGGGTAACACCTCTATTACAGTCGCCTTCTTTCTGCTGCACTGTTCCTTTTTTTATGACAATCAATCTTCTTAATGTCACCGCCGCCCACACGTGCGATTGTTGCTATGGAGATCAGTAGATCTGCACCAAACTGCTGCCTGGGGGAAAGAGTGTGCGAGCTTGCGGTGGTGCATATGCATGAGTTTCCGCAGAGATGCATGGTTCTGTTTGCTTCTGTGCTCACAGTTCATCTTTAATTGTTATCTGCAGTCTGAATTCTGAGCACAGTCAGTAATCCAAAAGGCCCAGCGTGAGCTAAATAGCTGTGATTCATTTACAACCGTGTTAATCGACTTTTTTCTTCCTTCATCTCCTTCATACGTATGTGCAATAACTTTTTTTTGCACAGTAAACATTTGCGATAATCTGTCTTACAAGAGATATATGTGCCATAAAATGCCTCAGCTATATGTACTGTATATAGTGTTTGGATTTCCAGATGTGTCATAGACCTGCCTCTATCTGATTTATATGATCTAGATGATAAATGTGGCTAAAGTCATTGAAAGGCAGAGGCCAAGCCTCAGCTTCTGAGCTCCAAAAAGCTTCTTAGAGTTCTCCCCTTGTCTGCCCTCTTTCACCTCCAGTTCCTCTTTTCCTCCCTGCGCTTCTCACTTTAACCACTGAAATGTGTTATTAGTATTAAACAATAGAGGAACAGACATTTTAAAAGCATGCTTCACTTCCTTAATTACTGCTCTCTCTGCCCATAATAACCCCCTTTGATACAAAAGGGGTTCTTGAAAATAGGCAAGAAACGCGCAGCTGCTCCGAGTCGGCTGCAGCAGCGGAAATCACCAGACGGATTTTCATTCCGGCTCACTTTAGGCTTGGTTCAGTGACATCTGAAGGGCATCTTACCACAAACAAAACGTTTAAAGAAGGTTCAGTTTAAATTTTTGCTCCCCAAATGCATTTGTCAAGGCTTCAGGGCAAGTGGGTATTGTGTTGATGTGCTTTGTATCATTAGGACAGAGCTCTCCACCTGATTCAGTATGTGTTCTCATTTGAAAAATAAAACCAAAGTAAATAAAATCTCTCACCCCTTTCAGAAAGTTATCACAATTCTTTCCAATCTGGATAATGTCAAGGCAAAGAGTCTGGTTTGGTAATGAAGCAGAGGAGAAAAGGAGGTTGATTTGAAGCTCGTCAGGTCCAACCACTGCGCATCCACGCAGAACACTGAAGAACACGTGAAACAACGTGAGAACGCCACCCCGACACTGGGAGGAAGAACAGCAAAGCGCCTACAAGCGGCTAGAAGATTTCCTTCCGGAGGCGATGGTGCTCACGATGACACACTGGCACGCACGTCCTGACCTGTGATCTCTGGTTCCTGCGCCATCTGTCCGCTTCTGCCTGCTGGCATCAGAGTCTGACTCTTGTGAGAACTCATTAGTCTGTGTCGGTGTCAGCTGCAGCAGTTCTTCAGAATTGATCTTCAATTAGAATATTCAAATACACGGTCATAAAAAAAAAATAAAAGGCCGCCATTGTACATGGAATATGAGGAAACACAGAAGCTGACGTGATGAGGGAAACATCTGTGTTGCATATCTCCGGAACTTCCTGTTTGGGATCCCTGCAGGCTGTGGTCCGATGGTGATTATACAGGGAAATTACTGCAGCATGCAAAAGCATCATTATGTAACAAGCACACTGTTCTGACACCGTAAAGCTGCCTGTGTCAGCACATCTCACTGTGTGAATAACGTTCCCATTAAAAAGCTGGAGAACAGAGAGAACCTGGACTTTTACCGTCGGTCAGAAACTAGCAGCGGGACACAAGATGGAATATGTATAAAAAACATTAAAAAAAAACAAAAACACCATGGCCCTTAACAAGACAAATAATAGTGCGGCCTAATGAGCCCACTTTCTCCTGCTTTATCTCAACTTCGCACTCGACTCAGTAGCTTTTGTAATCGTGCTCTCGCTTATTAGAGGAAAGTCGACCTTTTGTGTGTTGGCAGTTGTGACCTTTAACAGTGAAACAGACTGAGAACAGCTGTGCAATGAGTGGAGCATAATGTAGGTTCACCGAGAGGGAGACGTGACGACAATTCGTCCTCAAATAGAAAGTAGGGAAATTTGTCGCCTTCACGTACAGGACGAGCAAATGGATCTGGAATCATCACACATGAGGAGAGCACAGGTTTCACAGGCAGCCTGTCACCTTCACCTCTCTATCATCTATCTATCTATCTATCTATCTATCTATCTATCTATCTATCTATCTATCTATCTATCTATCTATCTATCTATCTATCTATCTATCTATCTATCTATCTATTGCTCCCTCACTCTCGATTAATATTAGGAAATTAATAAATTTAAATTAGGAAATCTCTTGAATCCAATAAGGGGGTTTGGGAGGTAAATAGCCAACATATTCAGTACATTCAGCCATTTTCTAAGAAGAAATACACCAAGGTTAGAACTTTAAACGTCAGATGAACATGTTCTTGCAGACCTCTCCAATGGTGTTTGTATTTGCAGAATAATAAAAGTTGAACTATTGGGTTAGGTCTAACATTTAATGGTTCCAGTTTTGTTTCAGTGGCAGATGAGAGTGTAATAACAATATGTTGCCATAGTGCTGTAACGTGTGATCTCGTGTTGTTTTCCATCCATGCATGTTTGATCAGCCATTAACTGGTGTTATTTTCACCAGAGCTGCAAAACTCCCCTTTGACCTTTACTCCCTTTGACACACAAATATCTTTGCCATCACTTGGATTCCCCCATGCTGCAGCATTTCTTTCTTGGATCTTTACAGTACATTAACTATACTGTTAAAACACAAAAATCCTAAATGTTAACAACAGTTATGCAATATGCTGCAAGTCAGACACACTCGTGTTGGGAAAAGTGAGTAGTTTGGCATTGGGGGTAAATATGATGCTGGTGTTGGTGGTCTGTTGGTTATTCTGCAGAAGAATCCTTTTAGAATTTGAAATTCCTTTAAAAAAAAAAAGACATACATTTCTGACTGTGCCATACGACTGTAATCAACGACAACTGTAATCAAAGAATTTCTGTTTGCTTTGGGTGACATCTTTTAGTATTTTGTATTAAGGACAAAGCTATACAGGCTGCAGCAGAAATGACACTAAATAGGTCAGCATAACAACCATTTACATTAGCAGGCCTCTTTAGCGTTGAAGACTAACCCTCACTTGGGAAGACCACTGGATCTCTAGCTAACGTGTTATTACAGAATGACCAGTCTGATACGTGATCTGTGTCAGCTATGAATGTCTGATCCTTCAAATGACAAGTTCTCTTCTCCAGCAACACAGATTTGTGTCCACACAAGACTATGACATTGATATAGAAAGGATTTCCCAGTTGGGTGCTAGCCTATAGGCTATATATAATATTCATTTTGATTGGTCTAGTTTCCCTTAAGTGATGTGGCTGTCTTAGCGGGAATGATGCAGAGCAGTGGAGGAGTACAGAATGATAATGATATCCTACAGGAGAAGTTCCAGCTAGGCAGTGATAATCATTTCTACAGGATTAAGTCCTAACCCACATCAGCCAAGCATATTAGCATTCTGAGTGAGTTCTGCGGCAAGATTCCATACAGACTAAAAGCTGCACTTAATAGGATGGCAAAAAGGAGGGAAACTAGGGGGTCTGTGATAATAAGTGGAATATTAAATAATCTGGCCAATGAAGCAGCTATATTTAGGACAGTTGGGAGTGGTTATGTTCTCCGGAGTGTTTTTAAAATATCCTTTTTTTACTTTTAATCTTTATTACAGTGGGACTTTAAATCACCTTTGGTTTCCACTGACATTTAGGTGAGGGCGGGTTTGAAGATAAAAATTGTATTATCCTTATTTTGGAGGCATGCTCACAGTTATCGCATACGTTTTTCATAATCCAGGCATCGCCACAGTCACTTGCTTGTTTGCGGCTGTAAAGACACAAAGACGTGTCATGCTTGCCAAAAATAAATCAATGCTGCACCGTGCCAGCACCGTGGTGGAGGGAAAAACTTCAAGTCATCAAATGCTTTTTTTGGTTTAAACAGAAAACACACACATGGAATGGCTGAAACTCAAATGATAGTCCAAAAAATCCACCGTGACTACGTGGTTCGGTTTAAGGCCCTGGAATCAACAGCAGCACTGTTTTGTACATTTGATCAATCATTTCAAAAAAATGTTATAACCATACCTGCGTTTATATACATATACTGTGTATACATAAATACATCAAAAGAATTGCAGAATTCAAAGCTCTCAGCTGTCTCTGCTTCCGTCACCGTGGTTTTTGTGGGCGTTGCCGTTGGCTGGCAGAAAAGATGATGACAGATCTTCTCGCTGCGTTTACAGTCACAGTCACTGTGTGGCAGCCCCGCATCAGCAGCCTTACCTGCATTCTTACACTGGATCCTAAATCTGCTTCAACTCTGGCATCTGGAGAGTACAGCCGGTTAAAATGCCGGAAAATAGTTCCAATTTGTGTAACAGTCGAGCCAAGGAGAATTAAATAAGCGGAATGTAGGCAAAACTTGAAGACTATCTCCGTGAGATTCTCTTTGACTGACTCATCCCAGCCTGAAGGTCATTGAAAGTTCCAGCTCAGAGACCTTCAGTAATTCTGGGTTTGAAAGTTCCACACTTCTCTCTCAATATGTCAGGAAAATGACCCTGAAAATAAGATTTTACAGATGGGTAAACCGCATTCCTCCACCCCGGTGAGAATCATGAGAGACTTTGCACATCTTGATAGCAAAATACGAACAGACTTTCTGAAATCCCACCTTGCCGATGCACACGAAAGCAGCACCACCAGCCCACGTCGTCAAACAACACCTAATCTGTTTAATGAGTGTTGAACGAGGCAGCGGCGCCCAGGCCAAACGCAGCATTTTAATGTGTGTGGAGGATCATCTTGAACCAGTATTTTAAAAAGGGTAGACCTCGAACCTGACCTATAGGTGAATGAGGCGTGCGCATTTAGACACACTCAAACGCTCCGCCGAACGTTTGAGTCCGTGTTTTTCTGAGTGCATCTCTGGGCCACTTGTCTCCGAAATGAATTACCGCAGTGACCGTGGGTGTTAATACCTGCTGCTGTCTGAAATTAATTAATCCACCATAAGGCACAACTTCTATTGTAATAATCACTCACATTTTGCTTAAGCCACGATAAATCTGGGCTGCGCGTCGTTCAACGACCAAATGGGCCTCATTCATCATGTAAAGCTTTGCACTGTGGTGAGCGAGGAGACGTGTGTGAGTGGATTCAAATGGTTTCCATTTGTGTCTATAATGCAGTTTAGTAACGTGCATATGCCAGCTACATTTATTTGCAGCCCTTATAATATCAGTGACAAAAATTTTCTATTAGTTAGGCCCTCACATTCAGGAAATTTTGACTCCTGTAGAAACTCTCTGATACGTCTGCACTACCCACATTGGCTATTTCACACCAGTTTTGGTTTTCATATATTATTTCACCAACTCCCCTGTGTAAACACCATCCAGAGCTTGGCTTTTGCATTAAATATAATGTATTTTTCAAGTGCTGTGTTTAATTTTTGGATCCAAAGAGAGAACAAATGGTGCTTAACTCGGTCCCTGTATGTGCGGAGGATATTCTGTCGACTTCTTTGCACACACAAATCAAACACAGCCGGCCTCTCGCAGGAAATCATCACAGCAATTAGCTCCCCAGCGCGTTCCCTCGCTGCCGCACTGATTGGCTAAAATTATTTTAGGAAGGAGCTTGTTGTTGCTCCCAGAGGTGCTCTGAAATTATCCCAGCGCTCAGCTGGTACCAGGGGACGTCAGCGTGTGTCAGTATGTAAACATTTCCTTTCCTTCCCTCCCAATGTCTCCGGCCCATTCGGCACATGTCATTTGTCAGCTTCGATCCAGATTCAACGACATGCACGCCTCCTGAGGCTGCAGCTGCTTCTGCATTCTCACCCAGACGGCCTGGAACTACCCGACCAGATCTTGCTACATTTGAGGGTGGAGGCAAAAATCAAACAGGGGAACAAAGGAGACAAAGAGGTCTGCGTGTCTGCAGCCTTCGGTTCAAAGCAGCTGATGGGCGGTGTTGAGATTTGAGGGTCAGCCTCTAAAACCACAGAGCGAGTGTGGACAGAGAGCCCGAGGCGTGATAAGGCACAGCGGTACGGAAGGTGATGAGGGGGTGAGCACCCCTTTGTGTGGAAGCGGAGGCCTGATAGGGTATGAGCGTCAGGTGGGATTTGTCTTGAAAGAAAAGCGATTGATGAGGGGAAAAATAGGTCATTGTGATGGTCGGAAGATAAGGTGTAGATAGCTGGATGAGCGCAGCTACAGAAAGGTTGGCTCCAGAGTGGAGGAGAGACATGCCTGAGGGATAAAGGAGAGACTCTCCCGCTTCCAGATGGGAAGATGGAATTCATTACATAGAAAGAAAGATGAAAGACAAGTGCTTTAAATGAATTTATTGTATCTTCCACACTTAAGGCAACGTGTGTGTGTGTGTGTGTGTGTGTGTGTGTGTGTGTGTGTGTGTGTGTGTGTGTGTGTGTGTGTGTGTGTGTGTGTGTGTGTGTGTGTGTGTGTGTGTGTGTGAAGCCGGTGGTATGGGTGAAGGACCAGAGAGCGTGTATGCGGCAGGGAATCCTCTTCCATTAAACAGAACAAATGGAATTTCAGCATTATTGTTATTGTTATTTTTATTTCTTGGTTTACGATCGCTTGTAGTTTACTTTTTTGCAAAAATTGACTGCAATGTATAGGCTGTAGCACAGTTTCTCAAAGGTTAAAATTGTACTGGAGATTTCCAAACAACTTGAGGGTCAGTTCATAACAGTGTCCAATATTTTTCAGCGCCATTCCAGTATTGATGTAGACCTCCATATGCTTAGCTAAAAGGTCAGCTCCAGCTGTGCGATTGAAATCTAATTTATTTCTCGTGCTCTTCCATGGGCATTAAATGACATTTTGCCTGCCCTTGAAGAAAGATGACCCTGCTCTTACAGAATTAACATCGGCGCTGTCGGTGACCCTGGTGCTAGCACTGTTTGACTAATAATAATAACAGCTCTTAAGTAACAACTAACTAAACTGTTTTCTCATCCAGAATGTAAACTAAAGGAGCCATCTAAACTCCTGCGCACCTACACCCGCACAGGGGCTGAACAACACTTATATTAAAGCCTGAAAAGAGAAGTTTGCCCTCAAGATTCACTGGAACTAATTAACTATGAAAACAACAGTTACATATGCTGACAGTACATATTTGTTTTATGTAAATGCACATAATGAAAAGTTTCTCCCTAATAAATAAAGACCGAAAAATTTGTTTGCAAAATGGGATCAGTGAAGAGTCTCTTTATGCAACGGAGAGAGGATATTTGTGAAAAAGATCTTGTATTTACAGGAAATTCACTGATTTGTCAGTCTTGTACTCTGCATTTAGTATCTCACAGCCTACCTGGCATTTCAAGGATTCAAGGATTCAATCCTTGAATCATTTCATTATGGAAGTGTGACGACGTTGTTCCAGTAACCATCAGAGGTGCTAGCAATGTTCCCATGCCTTCTGTGTGATGGCAAGAAAAACCGAAGGTTCCTAGAAAGGAAAAAGTCCTTCTGGTTATAAACGAGTGTGTTGGAAAACCGTCGTTCCTAATCTGGTGGGACGTGTGTTCCTCACAGGCACCACTGCTCCTTTTTTCTGTGTGATAATAACGGCGTGTTGAGGGAACAGCGGGAAGACGTCGGTCCAGTCCGATCGTGAGTGACCCCACTGTGGTGTGTGGCTAAATGTCAGATGGTCCGAGCTGGTACGAAGTGATCCAGCCAACTGAGCTCTGGTTTTAATTATGTTAGTCTGGCTTCAGTTGGTATTCTGGTCAGTGGGTCAGCGCCTGCAGTCCAGCTTCTCTCGAGTCGTTCGTTAAAGAGATGGTCTTCTTCAAGTGTCCTGATTGGACCATTTAATTGGCCTCCAGCCCCCCGGACAGGAGCCAATTTCAGCTCCCTTTTACTCTCTTTTGTGCTGCATGTCTGCGCTGCATGTGTTGAAGCTGCCGTGCTCACACTCTTCATTTCCTCTCACTTATCTTTCATACTGTCATGCATTTTTCTTTTGCAAACCATTTTTTTAAGAACTCCCCCGGACGGCGGGTTTCACAGGGATGGCTCCTAGTGTCATTTACGAGAAGTTACATTCGCTTTATACTCATTTTGTCCATAAAAGGAGACCGCAGCAGTGCGGGAAGTGGTCCCCGAACCCTCTGGCACAGAAATGAAAGAACCGTTAGGGGGTCGGGGGGGGGGGAGTGTTGGAGCCTGCAGCGGTGATAAAACATTTGTGACAAAGAGAACAAGGCACAGTTGTAACTAAATGTCTGAATTACAGAAAGCCAGAGCACACTGGGTTTTTGTCTACTTCACCCCAACATTGTCACCGGGTTTTAAAAACTGGAAAGTATGAAGTTTGCTCAGTGATCCATCTATCAGGATGGACTTGTTGGTTTAGCCAGGTCGCTGCCCAGTTCCTTCCACTGCCTCACACGTGGCCCCTGGTTATGTCACCGGAAAGCAACGGTTAGCAACAAAAGGAGCGATAAAAGCAAGGACACGAGCAACCTGTCCAGGAAAATACCGGGATTTCTACCTGTAATTAAACTCTGATGCTTCCCAGATGAATCATCAGGGGAATAAACAGGGGAGAAGTAATGACAGAGAGGACAAAAAGCTGGATCCTCCTCTGTTAAAAGCTCTCAGGCTTGTAAGGTAATTAAGAGGCTGTCTCTGGAGAGGAGGTGATATTAGAAGAGAGGAGAGAGAGGAGAGAGAGAGAGAGAGGCTGAGGTTGTGCTACACCAGCGCTTTCATGTTGTTATTGCCCTCACTCATTGTTCCACTTATTCTGCCCAAATCCTCTAAAATGCTCTCTCTCTCTGTTCTGCTAACTCTACTTCCCCCAACGACCTTAAACTGACCCGCAGCGCAGCATAACTGCTTCACACTCTGCTCATTGCTTAAGTTTTTAAAAAATATTTTATCAGAGAGGAGGGTTTATTCGGTCGGTCGAAGGTTTGTTATCTTTGCAGAGAACCTTTTTTGCGCCCTCTCGAGCCTCTGTTCCATCCCTCCTACGTTTAGAACCAACCCGGTCCGTGATCAGCGCCAGTCCGCCGAGGCTGTAATGTGGCGCTGCGCCCGTCTTTTCTGCCGGCCTGTTTTCTGTCCTGACAGGGCCCCGCAGAGCTGCTCCGATCCAGCACAGTAGATGTTGTCATGGCAACATGGAGACAGCCAAAGAAAGGGAATGTTGACGGACAGAGAAAAGGCTTTTCTGAGCCTAACACTTGACTCACGATACACGCAGATAACAGTAAACACGCCTTTCCAGCTGCAGTTTTCTATAGACGTCTCCCAGGTCTCAGATTGGACTGACAGCCTCTATAAGGGACTGGTTGCCTCCATTTGCTGCTGCTTCCATTTGCTGCTGCTGCTGCTGCAAAAAAAAAAAAAAAAAAAAAAGTGTGCTTGTTATATGCAGCATTCACTCAGGATTTAGTTCAGCTTTTTAATGATCTGTGTGCACTTCAACGGCATGCCTCTAAAGCAGAGACTAAAAGAGACACGCAAATGCAGGAGCGGGGGAGACATTCTCCCTCCGATCTCATCATCTAAAGAAGGTCGGGTCAGGTGCTGCCTCAGGTCTCAGGCAGTGGTGAGACAGGGTTTGACAGGTACCCCTGCAGTGGCCTTTTTTTATCATACAGGCAGTCCAACAGACATCAACAGCCGTCCTGACGCACGTGCGCAGGCTGGAGATTCCAGATTCACAGGGCTGAGGGTTGTGGTGGGAGAATCCGCTGGCGCCCATCAGAACTCTGGTGACTGAAATGACAGGTCCCTCGTGTGATGTGTGACAACACCAGAGGGAGGCGTGATCCCTGCGAAAAACAAACAGTCGGGAGGAGTTTTGACTAAGAAAAGTCACACTTCAGGCACCACTACAGGGTCACCTGTCTGAAGCCTGAGCCTCATCCTGAAAACTAAAATTCCTAACCATACCATGAAACTACCAAAATCTCACCTTTATTTAAAACCAATGACGGCGTGAGATTTGAGACACATCTGCTGTCATTTCTTATCGTTCTTATTGGTGTGCAAGAAAAAGGATTACTCAGTGCCACATGCACCCTGTTTTCTGCCTGTTTCACAGCTTGTGGGGGGGAATCATGAGTGACAGGACTAGATTTTCTTTATCGTCAAATAAACATCTCTCTTTCTTTTACATAATCTTGTTTTGAATCACTTTACCCTGAAGCCTTACTCCGCTCACAGTACTCAGTTACATTTTTCTTAACCCCACTATGCATCCGTCTGAATTATGAGGGTAATTCATCATGAATTATTCATTTATGACCAGAGCACAGCTGGAAGGTTTTCAGACGTTTTTCACGTTGTGTTGTGTAGCACCCTAATGACGATAGAAAGAATAACAAAACTCAAATATTCTCTCATTGATCTATACTAAATACTGAAGAGTGAGAATGTGAAAAAAGAATTGTTGAATGTTTTGGCTAGTTTTTTCTTACTGATGTTCAGCAGGGTTCAGAGCAGGGGACATTCACAGAGTCCTCCCTGATACGCTCCTGTCATGTCTTTGCAGCCAAGGTGACGCCCAGTCTGAGATTGCAGGTTCGGGTTTTCATCAAGAACTTTGCTCCATTCAGCTCTTCTCGATCCCTTCTTCTCCAGTGGAGAAGGAGGGATGGTGTTAGGTGATGAGGGACGTCTGGTTTCCTCCAAACACGATGCTCGGAATTATAGAAAAGCAGTTCAGTCTTTGTTCCGTCAGACCAGACCATCTTCTTTCTTGCTAAGATCTCATGTATACAGTTGTGCATCTTTCTAAATCATGTACAGTCAATTGAATTTACTGCAGGAGGACCCCACCTCAAGGTCAAGAAAAATCTCAAAAATGATCAAGGCCAATGGTAGAAACCAGAGATAGATCAGGTCAGAGCAAAGACCCCAGATACTTCTGTCAGTGCTCATAAATTCTGTTTTCATTTTGTCATTCAGGAATATTGCTGCATCTTGAAGTTGAATAAATATTTCCAAAGGTATTTTGCACCTCCTTTAGAAGATTAGACGGTTGTTGAGCAGATGCATGTATTAACTGTTGAGATTATAAGTATTAGTACCATTTTGTGGGTGATTCAATATATGAACCATCGATTTGTACAGATAAGATGCAAAAAAAAAAAAAAAGGTATCAAAACACTCATATATCTCATATAAAGTTCAATGACAAATGCAGGCATAGTAGAAAGGATTAATAGAATGAAAGAAAATTATCTTTGGTGGAGTGGCCATATTAACAACTTGGTAAATTGTTCAGAAAGATCGAGCCCAGAGGAGAGAGCAAACGTTGCTGAGCTCAAGAAATCTTTAATCTTTAAAGAAAGATCTTTCACAATATGTAGATTAGCCTTCATGGACGTAACTTGAGACTTTACAACAGTGAACGCACC
>BJFM01001044.1:210930-229171 GCA_016586285.1 Arothron firmamentum
CACACACACACACACACACACACACACACACACCCGCTGCAGCAGTAGTTGGGGAAAGGAGGTTTTCGCAGCACAGGCCAGGCTGATTGTGCTGTCTCCTCACAAAGCGCAGGTTTCACTGAGTGTGTTTTGGGGGATTTGGGGGAATGCTGCACGTGGATTAGAATGAGACAGCATGAGGCCTTCAACCATTTCCTGGGATTCCTGGGTAGCTCAGTGGAGACTTGCTTCCCAGGCGGAAGCTGGCCGCAGCATGATGTTCCCGCTTTGTAATTGATCTGTTGGTTAAACACTCATGGCTGGACTCATACACAGGGTGCACGTCCTCAGCGGAACTATTTGGGGGTTTTTTGTATTTTTTTTTTTTTTTTGTTCTTTACTGCGGCAAGGATTTGGTGTGGCTTTTCCATCGTGTGGCATCACACACGGGGAGTCCTGTGTTGTAGGTACAGTGTGTACTCTTTGTGGAGTCTGAGAGAGAGAGAGTGGCTGTTGAACTTTGGAAATGTCAGCCAGCGCTCTTCGCTAACAGCACTGACGCTTCATCCCGGGGTATTCTTTGTCCGAGCCTGCGTGCCTTTAAACTTTTCTCGTGCAGCAGGTCCGTGAAAAGCAGACAGAGGATCAAACACAAGCAGCCCGTCAGCAAAAGCCTGATGGATCTTCCTGTGAGGACACTGCAGGTTGGGAGGCCGAGGTGTGAGTGGACGCCCAGTTCCCCAGACTGGTGTCTGCCATGACCGGGCCGAGTCACAGACTCACCAGGGTGAACGCACACCAGCGCAGTCGTCCTCGCGCTCCTCATTGATCTTGCAGTGAAAACAGAAACAACTTATACCTGTTTGCCCTTGGCGTGCCTCGGTGCCAAGCGCGGGACTTAGCCCGTTTATGGACTCACCGCAGGTGCTGCGCGATGGACGCCCCTTGTGCGTGTGTTGTTTGCATGTTGCTGTGTGGTTCACCGAGAGGTAGCAGCGTGCCACTGCTACGCCGCGAGTGTTCGCTTCAGAAGAATGCAAAGCAAACGTGCATAATCTATACATGCATGATATACATGCTATATCTTTGCTTGTGCTCAGTAGCCTCACGTGCAGAGTGGAAGCACTGAACGCGCACGTGTTCATGGAGGAATGTGTGGTTTTCAATTTGTCCATCCACACATGGAAATGTGTGATCCTGGTGAAAATGTCGGCAGAGGACACAGACTTTAAGTTGAGTAGTGCATTTAAGAGTTAGTATTAACGTCTTTGTTTTGAATGATGCTACAGATGTGTGAAATCTGCACCCTTGAAGTATCATATTGTGTTATAAATGCTTTGTTGTTGCTATAACCACATGTAAATGGCAGGCTCTTCCTAGTTCTTGTTTCACCTCTCACTCAGCAGCCCCTTTGAATCTCTGACCTTCCTCGCTCGGCACATGATGGCATTATTGGAGAAGGTTTAAAGGAAAGCATTTTTTTCCAAATTTTTCCAAATTCCAAATTGGCAGCTACAGTGTCACCATTTCCCCCCCCCCCCCCTCTCAAAATTTGTCCCCATTAGAGAAAATTCGTCAATTCCCAAAACAAAGTAAACACTCCACGCTGACCATTTCTTCACTTCCACACATCAAATCTCAGCAAACTGCAGCTGTTGACTCCTGACCCTCATTTTCACCCAACAGAAGCAGCAGCAGCAGCAGACCTAGAAAAAGTCTCCACACACTTTTGTTTCAGGGACACACCAGAAGCTCTTGGGTGCCCTCGTGTGTCCGCTAATGTTTTCCTGCTTTCAGATCTGTATTCTGCGCAATGTCTAATGGAAATTAGAGTGAATTAATTGAGTTTTAGTAGAATTTTCCCACATTTCTATGCAGATGTTACCATCACACACAGTTTGTACTGGGGAAATATGTTTGTTTCTCTCCAGTGGTAGTCAAACATAAATAGCTTTTTACTTGTCCTCCTTTAACCGTCGCTGTAACCAGGCAGTCATTTACAGCAGTCCGTCATCTGTCCCTGCAGGAAATGCTCTGAACCTGACCTGCCGGGCGTTTTTCGGGTACAGCGGCGACGTCAGCCCCCTCATCTACTGGATGAAGGGAGAGAAGTTCATAGAAGACTTGGATGAAGAGAGGATCCAAGAAAGTGACATTAAGTAAGTCAGCCAATCCTTTCAGTGATGAGCTCTTAAAGGGTTAATTCACCACAAAATGAAAATCTGATTAGTTTTTCCTCATGAGCACCATGTGAGTGACTCACCAGTGTATAAATGTGAGTGTGAAAGGGTGCATTCCATTTACCATACAAAACTTTAAGTTGCAATAAGTGTGGATAACGAGTGACTTCTCATTTTTGGGTGAACCGTCTGTAGAACCTTACAGTCACCCCATCAGAAGACGTTAAAGGAAATTATAAAGACTTTTGTGTTGTTTATTGGCTTCTAAATCCATTACCTACTAAATCTGAGTATGCAGAAGCTACCGAGATTTATTTGCTACCGTTGGGTCCATTTGTGTGTGTGTGTGTGTGTGTGTGTGTGTGTGTGTGTGTGTGTGTGTGTGTGTGTGTGTGTGTGTGTGTGTGTGTGTGTGTGTGTGTGTGTGTGTGTGTGTTACAATGTTCTAAGTTAGAAATAGCATACAGAGATGAAGGCGTATTATTAACAAATCATTATTCATTCAATCCGTCGGCACATTTGCTTATTGTTTATTCAAACTGTGTTATTTGTAAGTGGCGTTCTGTCACATGATAAGTGGTCAAAGTATTTATTATTTATGGCACAGTTTGTGCATCTGAAGCAGCGCCCAGGCTGCTGTCTTGTTGTCAGTTTATGTAATGTCCTCCCTCTTTCCATTTCAATCCAGGCACAGTTTGTCCAACACGCCTCACATCTCAGGCTCGGAACTGACTAATATTTCTCTCTCTTGCTATCCTTTTGGAGTAGCATATTTAAACAAGTCCATTCCCCACATGGTGCACGTGCATGTTTTCCATTAGGTCTGTTTGGGAAGGCTGCAACTCTGGGGAGACGGCCCTGTCAGATGGTTAACAACCGCCATTTTTCACACCGCCGCCACTGTCAGTATCTCTCTGGCTGCACCCACCTACGGCAGCATGCAGATGGGCCACGGGGAGCTCAGGAGCAGGTTTAGGAAGGGAAGGGTGGGGGTGGGGGGTGGAAACAGAAATATTAAGAAATCTCCTCGCAGTCGCTAAGAAGAAAATCCAAAGTAATGCAGCTAGGAGCTGCATGAAATTCAGTTCAGCCACAAACAGCATCTTGGCAGCAGACGTCTCCCAGCCATGGATGAGGGGTTACCCTTTCAATAATTCAACCCAATATTTCACAAGGTGGATCAATAATGCATTCGATCATCTTTGTTGCCGATGCTGCTGCCTGTGCCCTGGTCCTGCCTCTGTCCAGTCGGATCAACCGGGCAGAAAAGGAAGGAGAGGAGAAGATCTGCGCATACCCTGCAGCCAAGTCTTCCTCCAGGATGATGCTGCAGCTAGATCTCTGTTGGCCCGCCTCTCCTCCTCAGACTGGCACCCACACACTTTTATTACTAATGCATCACACGACAAACCTGAGCTCCGAGACAAACCTCGTTCCTCCGCTTCACTTTCACATTTATTTGCCCAACTCCACACCTATCGATCCGGAGGACCTCATTTCTATGGTAACCCAGGTCTATAAGTTCTCATTTTGACCAGCAGGATAAGACAGTTGTTATTATTTCATGGATGGATGAACTTTAGAACAGGGTGCGGAAATAAATGAATTAGCAAAACAAATGTCTTTTAGCGTTAAAAAGAATGTGATCGATATAGTATCGGACATATCGGTTTTGTGTTTTACAAATGTATGTTCAGTTAAATGTTTAAGTGTTATTGGGAATTTTTAATAGATTTATCCAAAACCAACACGTACATGACATCCATCATAAGGATGTCCTTCAGTTGATGAAGCCTCACACAGGTTCTAGCTGAGATTCTCAGGTTCGCCTAATTCAGTGTGTAATATCTTTCGCTTCTCATCTGTATCTCTGCTCTTCACTTACACACCATGTCGTCTTCACTAGGTCCTCATCACGTCTATCTGGGGCTCAGGCCGAGCAGCGCCGGTCATTATTCATGACAGTGATGTCGAACAATCATGAGAGAACTCTGAAAGTGGGGGTTTCAATGTTCCCGGCGTTCTGTGGGGAGATGTAAATTATTCCCATTATACCCACCACCCCCCTGTAGAAAAGGCTCAGAGGATGCAACAAATACAGCACACACTTCCTCAGACTGGCTTTGTGACGCACTTTCAGTTACCAACGGCAGAACTCCTCATCAGGCTGGAGCTGGCTGACGCGAAGGCTCGATGCTTTAAAGAGGCTGCCCGCTCCAGTCTTACGTCTCCACCCTGTCCCTCCAACAGTAACACATATAGGATACACCAACCTTCGTGCAGAGGGGAGCCGTTTTGCACGTTCGTTACACGTTCTGCTGTTCAAAGGGTATTTTAGGCTGAGGGTGCTGCGTAAGTGGGTTAAGGCATGTGTGAGAGATATGCGAGGGAGCATTATCTACACATTCTCCTCCTCCATCAGGCTCAAGCAGCCCAGCAGGGGACACTCATTTACTTTATGGAATATTACTTTCTCTCCATCTCTCTGTTTCCATGGCATCCACTATAAAAAGATTTTCTTCTGATTGCCAGCATTTCAACCCCCCAGTACAACCACTGCGTCACACTCAGAGCAGCCCATATTGTTTTGTTATTCCTTATCCAGTATGTTTTCTGTGCAGAGTAAAAAATACATATATTTATAGCATGAAGTGTTCTCCATGAAGTTCATCCATGCACAGTGACGGAACCATCTGTCCAGCATGGCCTTGTGTGTTTCCACATATACACGCCGACGCATTCATCCACACTGGTTCCTGACAGTAAAGAAAGACGCACATCAGACGCTTCAGTTGTTATTCACTCTTGTATTGTTGGCCTTGCAGGGTCCTCAAGGAGCACCTCGGTGAGCAGGAAGTGGCAATTTCCTTGACTATTGGCTCCATAGAGGAGGAAGACCTGGGGAATTATTCCTGTTATGTGGAAAACGGTAATGGCCGACGTCACGCCACCATTCAGCTCCTCCGGCGCGGTAAGAGCTCTTTGACTTTGATCGCTGCCCAAACCTTGCATTTCATTCCCTAATGAGTAGAATTAAAGGCTGCCAGAATAGTCCTGCTGCTCACTGTCTGTCACTCTTCTGTATGTTTTGGGTTAGTTTGTTCCAGGTCCTCATTGAAGTGCAGAAATGTAGAGTCAAATATTCATTTCAAAGGTGCTCCTCTCATCCAATCAGTTTAGCTCTGGGTCTGTTTGTGTTGCTGCACTGTTCCTCCGCTTGAACCTCCAAAGACTACAGGCTAATTCAAAGGGTTATTTGTAACTTTGTTATAAAGTTTTCACATGTCTCCTTGCTCACCTCAAATGACCCTGTAAATGACCTTTTCATTCCTTTGTGCCAGGCCAACAGGTTCAGCATACGTTTACCTTTTAGGATATGATCTTTAGGATGGGACCAGTCTTAGTTGGCTTTGCTGAACTCTCACTGTTGAAGCTTAAAGAGGCTTCACGTGAGCCCTGCAAGCCTCAGTCTTTCATATTATTTTGATGTTTATTTCATTTTTCATAAGCTCTGCCCGTCGATGTGCTTCCAGGCTGTTTCCCATGAAGATAGGGAGATGTAAAAAGAGTCTTGACCGGTGAGACATATTTGAGGCAAAGTGGGAATGATGATCATTAATAAGTTACAGATAGTAGCGGTGGCATGAAGCAGAGCCAAAATAAGTATGAAAACCTCAACGATCACAAGCTCATGCAGAAATGAGAGTTAGCTTGCGTTTGTTTTGCGGTAAAAGTGACATAACCAGCGTATTTGGCTGTCATGGCAACCATGAGGCGTAGATGGAGGAGGGCACATTATGAAAGTAAAGCGAGGCTTCTTGTTCTGAAAGTGCCTGCACCCATGTCCAGGGCTGACCCATGTCCCATTATGGATGATCAGTGTCGTGGCAACATACCAAAGAAATAAGCTCCCTTTCTCAACATCACCCCCCACCCCACCCCAACACCACCACCACCCAGGCCCCCCAGCCCCCCTTCACTGTGCCCTCTCATTTTTCCATAAGCCCTAACGAGCCTTGCGAATCCTTCCCAGATGAAGATTGATGCTTCCTCTGCCAGAGCTAAAAGTGTTATTGATTTTGTTGCCTTTCTCCAAATGTTAGTGTGTCCTGTTGATGGAGAAACAGCCAAGAAGAACCCAAAAATGCAAAACACGTGAAGGTTTAATATGTTTATGTGTGTGTGTGTGAGTGTGTGTGTGTGTGTGTGTGTGTGTGTGTGTGTGTGTGTGTGTGTGTGTGTGTGTGTGTGTGTGTGTGTGTGTGTGTGTGTGTGTGTGTGCGTGCGCGTGTGTGTGTGCATGCGTGCGTCAACCACGTGCATGTCTGTCATCCTCAGCAGAGCTCATGTACACCGTGGAGCTGGCAGGGGGGCTGGGAGCAATCCTCCTGCTTCTCATCTTCCTCATCTCCCTCTACAAATGCTACAAGATCGAGCTGATGCTTTTCTATAGGAGGCACTTTGGCAGCGAGGATGTGGATGGAGGTAACGACGGAGCCAAATATCATATTAAAATAAAAATAATGTGTGACTGAAGACCTTTTATCCCTTTTTCTCATATTTTATAGGTTAGCATTCAGCATTTTATTCTGACTCACTGTCACTGGTGTGTGATTGCATTGGTGTGGTGGGAGAACGAAGAAGAGCAGGATCTTAAATCTTGCCAATCTAAAGACGGATTAGTCTCTGTCACTGAGGGAATGATCAGGAGGAGATCAGTCTGTAGGCCCTGGGCTGGGAAGCAGAGGGTTCTTGGTTCAAGCCCCGGTTGCAGAACTGGTTGTGGAAAGGTGAACCTTCAGAGCACTGCTGAGGTACCCATGAGCAAGGTACTGAACCCCCAAATGTCAGATGGTGACTCCCGCTGGAGGTGTACCTTCACCTGTAGGCTGCTGGGATAATGACCTCTCCTGACAATGAGGGGGCCCAGGGGTCATTCCTGGGGGGCCAGGGTTACATAATTACCTGCGTCGCTTTCAAAACTCTACCTGCGTCACATGGTTCTGATGCAGATGCAGCAACCTCTGAGCTCATCTGCCGACCGGGACCGTCAGCCAGGATCACCTGGTTGCGGTTCACCATTTCAACACATGAAGTGCTGAAAGAACAGTAGATTGAGGTTAGAATTTGTGTTTTCGAAGAGCTTCCTGATCTGACTTCCATCACCAACGCGTGGACGGTTTGTCAGTTCATTGTAAAAGGGGAGGAGTCAGAACTACCAGCATAAACCTGTACTGGCAAACTTTCCGGAATCCATCCCAGAGTTCAGATTTTTTCCTGTACTCCCTTTAAAATGACCGTGATTACTCTGGTTCCTGCAGCAGCAGGAATTATCTACTGCACACTTTAGTTGACTCAAACTTCTGCATGATTAAGTCTTATCAGAGGGGGATGCCGGCACCGGCTGCTCTTCATTTTAACTTTTCAAGGTCGGTTGCTAATTTCAACGCCTTGTTTGATGCTTGTTTGGATCCACAGCACTGGTGTTTTCACTCACTTTCAAAGCTGCCTGTGTTTCTCTTTTTTTGTTGGCCCATATTCCAGTATCCACAGACCATAATGACTAGGATTTGCAGAATATGTCACCGGTGCTGCTTTCTCCATTTATTTTCTGTCTTTTTTTTCCCCCCTTTGTCTTCTGGGAAATTATCTTGAAGTGGGAAAGAAGGTTCCCTGTTTGGGTGTATTTTATACCCCAGTTCACTTCTGATTTACGTGTGGTGCTGAAACAATCACCATCTTGTGTTTTATGTGTGTATTCCTGTGATGCAAAGACTCAATAAATATAGTTATATGTGTATATAGGTGTATATATTGCTATATGAATATATATTGTATCTAGTTACTTTGTGAATTGCCGTCGTAAAGGTTCTCAGTGCATTTTATTTTCTCCATTTCCAGAAAACAAAGACTATGACGCCTACCTGTCCTACACCAAAGTGGACCCTGACCAGTGGAGTCAGGAGACCCGAGAGGAGGAACGCTTCGCCCTGGAGATCCTCCCTGATGTCCTGGAGAAACACTACGGCTACAAACTCTTCATCCCCGACAGAGACCTCATTCCAACTGGAAGTACGTGCTGTGAATCCTGTTATTCCTGATTGTTATCACAGCGACGGCTGCTCCAAAACTTTAGCTGCACATTGTTTGACATTATCGTTCGCCATCAAGGGCCAGGCCACAACCACGTGACTGTAGAGCCTGTGGGGGGAGGGGATGGTTAAGGGAGTCAGAGCTCAGATCAGATTTCTATACCCTTTCAGTGGCAGGTGCAAATTGCAGTAACGCAGTGGAGCGATGGCTGTGCAGCCAGATCATTTATATCCGCAACTGCTCAAATAATAAGTTCCTTTCTTTGAATTCCTCTGAGTTAATTAAGACACTATTTTGATTAGTAAACTTTGACGCAGCGTATGCTCATCTTTACACCCTCCAGGGTGAATTAAGGGTGCTGAGAGCTTTGGTGAGCTCCCAAACCTCAGAATCACCTGAGGTGAGAACAGGTTCCGACTGTACGTGAATGAGATAATCAGCGAGGGAGCATCCCAGCGGTTCCATTTGATTTGTTGAACAGGGGAAAACTTGAGTATGGAATGTAAAATAGATGCTGAGAAAGCACAGAAAAACCAGGGAGACGGGGAAGGAATCTGCAGGCTTGTCAGTTTTGTCATGTGAGGCTGCCAGCGAGAGACAGTAAGCATGAATAATGGTGCCAGGCAGACGAAGGAGAAGAGGGTTTTAGGTAAATGTTGTTGGGGAATTTGGGCCACGGAACAGGATAACTGAGACACTGGAGAGTGAAGCTGCCTTTGGGGGCCGAGTAACCCATATGAAAAATGAATCCGAGCTGTGGCTGAGAAGGTCAGGAGCCTCGGACATTTTGTTTAAGAGTTATCCCAAGTCGGCAGCAGGAGGTACGAACCTAATAAAGATAGAGAAGAAAAACCAGTGAATAATTAGTAAGTTGGTCAAGAATATGGCTGTAGGAATGTGATGAGGTCAAATAAGTTGTCTTAGGATTGGCTGCTGGTAGAGAATGAAAGTTAACATTTGAGGTTTGATTTTCTGAAACAGGAAACAGTAATTTGATGACATGTAAAAATCTAATATTCAGGAACGTAACAGCAGCTTGTGTCCGGACAGAATCTGCACACTGTCTGTGTCAAACATTTCCCAATATAACCCAGGAAGAGAACAGTCACTAAAGGGCAAATGCCCGCGGGCTTTCGATGATGGAAGGAGGCAGTGGGCAATCAATTTTCAAATACCGGAGGGGTGTGTGAGTCAGGGAGACATGGGGAGACGTGATTATGACGCTGCGTGGTGTTGGCAGAGTGGGAAAGGGCACCACACGGCCTGTTCTAAAGTAACACTCGGAATTAAGAGTCCCTGGGTGTATTCCCCAGTTTCTGCCGTGTGATGAGTAAAAAGCTCCGGCTTTAAAATCCCGTCCCCTGTAGGTATCCAGAAAAGTGATGGGGATTAAAAGAATGATGAAAAATGTTGGGGAACATCAGAAATACTTCCTTGGCCTCATTGTGCCGAGACACCACGTCTGGAAAAACAGACACGGAAAAAAAAAGAGAAAACGATTCTACACAATCAAAGGTCGTTTGGAAGACCTTTATTGTCCGTGATGGTTTCCGATTATTACCCCGTAATTATACTACCCTTATACAGGCAGACCACAAGCAGGTGGAGCCTCTGTAACCATGGAAATACAGTCAGATTACAGGCTGGTTGAGCCGTGGCCCTGCCCAGTTCATGTCGTTCCGCTGTGTATCTCGTCTGAACCTGGTCTGAAGTTTTGTTCGTCACCGTCTTCTGTCTTCTGTTCTGAGCACTTTGAGGATTGAGGAATTCTTGTAAATCCACAGATTAATCAAGTGGGGGAAACAGCCCTGATAAACCTTTTCTTTTTATCTGTCACATTAAAGTTACAGATTCATTTAACCGGCGTCTGCATTCCCACCGTTCAGGGCCACATGCTACAGGATCAGCTGCTGAGCAAAGCCACCATCCTCGCTGGTTTTCATCCATGTATTAATGGCATCATGAAAATTCTGTCTGAATATGTCACGCATGCGAGTTCTGCTTCCCGGCCCGTCTCCACCGGCGGGACCTGGCACTGCTCTAGTTGGTAGCGATGCTGTGTGTTGGTAATGTAGGTTTCATGTGGAACAGATAAAACATCAGCGTGTTGTAGTTGCTCCAGACAGAATTAAACATTAGTGGGAAATCTATGAAGATTCTGGGCCCTGCTGACTGAGCTGCCTCTTTTCCTTTAATCAAAAGAAAATTGCCGGCGGCGGCAGCGCCAAGCAGAATCATTGTAGATGAATATCCAATCACGGGAGCATGCGTGCGTGATTATTCACGTGTGAAACCCAAAAAGAGAAAAAAAAAAGGAGTGAAGGCGAGGGGAAGGTGGGCGCGTTTATGACGGATGTTTCTCTGTCTGTTCTGTGGACTGCCTGTGACCTGAATGTGAACGTGTTTATGTTTAGGTCTCACCAATGAGCGTTACCGGGATGACGCGCGCCTTTTTGGAGGTACTCACCCTCAGTCTTTTCCTCTTGTATCAGACGCTGTCATTTCCTGCTCATGGGAATTCTGCAGCTGGCTCCACCATCCAAACATCTGGCCCGGTTCAGCAGCCGTTCAGCCAAATGTGCAGCATTATCCAAACTTTTCCATTTCATGCAGCTCTTCGGTGTGTTTGTGGCTCTGCTTTTCAGACTGCTGAGTAATAGCTGGATTAAAAGACAGATAAATATCAGTAATAACATAATTATATTTCAATGAATGAGATCAGAAACCTGTGTTGCACAGCAAAAAAGCTTCCAGTCTTTGTCCCGTGTTTGTGTCTGCTGTTACATGTCCGTCAGTAAGTAAAATGTTTCATCATTAATTCTATCCTTAGAAGAATAAAGCATACGCTTGTTGCCAACCTTTGAACCATCCAGCCAATGTTTGTCCATTCTTCCGCAGCTTACATCGAGGACGTAGCACGCTGTGTGGACCAGAGCAAGCGCCTCATCATCGTCATGACGCCCAATTACGTGGTGCGGCGAGGCTGGAGCATCTTCGAGCTGGAGACGCGGCTGCGCAACATGCTGGCCACCGGCGAGATCAAGGTCATCCTGATCGAGTGCGCAGAGCTGCGCGGAATCATGAACTACCAGGAGGTGGAGGCTCTCAAGCACACCATCAAAACCCTCACTGTCATCAAGTGGCGCGGCGCTAAGAGCAACAAGCTCAGCTCCAAGTTCTGGAAACAGCTGCAGTACGAGATGCCGTTCAGGCGCACGGAGCCCATGCTCACCAACGAGCCCGCCCTGGATGTCAGCGAGCAGGGTCCTTTCGGGGAGCTGCAGACCGTCTCCGCCATCTCCATGGCCGCCGCCACCTCCACCGCCATGGCCACCGCTCACCCAGAGCTGCGCTCCACCTTCCACAACACCTTCCACAGCACCATGAGGCAGAAACACTACTACCGCAGCTACGAGTACGACTTAACCCCCGGGGGAACCCTGCCGCCGCTGTCCTCTCTGGGAAACCAGCACACTTACTGCAACATCCCACTGACACTGCTCAACGGCCAGAGGCCTCCCGGGAAGAGCCGAGAGCACAGCCTGGAGGAAGCGCACGCTAACAACGCCATGCTGCCTCTGCTGCCGCGGGAAACCAGCATCTCCAGCGTGATCTGGTAATGACAAGAGACTCGGCTTCGGCTGCACGAGGATCAATCGGGATCAGACACGGCTTGCTCTGCTGCATCGAGATAACTGCCTAAAGGCGTTTGGATCCGTTTGGTTCCAGCTGTTTTTAATGGGACGGGAGTTGTGGAGATGTTTTTCTTTTTCTTTTTTGGGGGGTCAGTGCTGTCCAGTGGACGGTGCCTGTGCCACAGAGGATGTCGTCTGCATGGAACTTGAGGAAATATAATAAAAAATACTGTTGGGCTAATTACTTAATACAGGGACTTGCAAGAACTTCACACTAAGGAACCAACATTGTTCACACACGCGCGCACACACAAACACACACAAACACACACATACGCACACGCACACAAACATACACACACAAACAAAAGGAAAACAGGGTCTTGTACATATTTTTCAATTTATTTGTAGCATCAGTGTTTTCCTGTTCTCTTCAGTGATTTCATTTTTGTCACATTTGCTGCCTTCGGTACGGTAGAGGATCTCGCTTTAACGTATTCTTTTTTAATGGGTTCTATTTCTTGTCAGTTTGTTTTTTCATCATCTCAGTGCACTTGTTAGAAAAAGCCAGTGTGTCCCGTACTTGCGTAGTTGTTTATTTGTTTCTTTGTTTTTCAATCTTTGTGTAGTTTAATTTTTTTTAGTTTTTTTTTACATTTTAATTTTTCAGGAGCTTCATAAAGAGCAAACACTCTTTTTTTAATTGATTGCTTTCCTGTTAAAGGTGTATCTAGTTTAAAAGGAAACCCTCTTTGAATAAGAACAAAAAACATCTTAGAATATGCAAAAAGAAGGAGGAGCTGGCAAAAAATAAAGCCCCCCCCTCCCCCCCACCCCTGCCCCCAGACCGAGGAGGACCGTTTGGGGGGGCCGTCCTCTCCAATCAGCCTGAAGGACTGGAGGATCTCTCTCTTTAAAGCTTCATACAATATTTTCTATGGAAACAAACAGCCTTGTCATTTTAGAGTGATAGTGAAATGCCTCACCTTAAAAGAAATCTGTAGATTATTTTGAAAAGAATTCTATTTTTGTAACAGAAAAGAGTTTGCCTGAGAAGTCATACTTATTTGCATTTCATCTGCCATTGAGCGGGGACTTGCGCATCGGTGTTCTGCTGGTTTTGTACACTTGAAATATGGTTCTTGTTTGCTAAGAGAATAAGGTGACGTTTGAATTTCACATAGAAAAATGTCCTCTGCTGTTCTAGACTCAAAAGTGAAGCAATTTCAATGTTTTGGTTTTGAAAACCCGATATTCTTATTATTATATTATGATTATGATTATGATTATTATTATTATTAATCCCTCTCAGATGATTACCTTGGTTCATATGGATAGTTCATGTTTAAGGAAAGAAAACAATACATTTGTGTTTTTGAAAGACTTTTTAAATATATTTGAAGGTGTGATTTTTGAGTATGCATAGAAAATAGATATGTATTCTATATATAATATAGATATTTATATAACTATATAAACACAATTTTCACTTGAAAAAAAAATGTCTATCTTTATAGAAACACAATCATTATCAGTTGCCCTTACTTATCACTGCACATTAAAACATTGATTTCTTCTTTTCTCCTGCCTCCCAGGTTTGAACATTTGTTGACGATAACTCATAACATCTGACCCCCCCCCCCCCAAATCCATGTTACCAGGTGGATTAATGGTGCATTGGTGACTTTCAAGTGGAAGTAATGAAAGTGAGATAGCCCTTGCTCGGAGAAAGCAAACAGCCATCAGTGTCCTCTTACAACACTAATATTCCTCTGAAGTGAAATAAAAGATGTGGCAACTCCTGGTGGACGAGACGGCGGGTTATTAAACTGTTGTTCACATTTTCTTTTTTTCCGACTTAGGGCCGTTAGGAGATTTCCCGCTCAACCGCTGCCAGATGAGCAGATGAAAAACCAAATCCTCAAAGTTCACACCATGAATGAAATATTAAATACATTCCAAAATGTATCAGAAACCAATATCAGCCTTCGGCGGTCTCATTTGTTCCTATCCAGTGAGAACATTCTGCTGTTTAAATATTGTGAGAGCAGTATTCTGCCTGTTTTCCCTGGGACTAATCTTCCGTGCAGGATTGTTGCAGATGTAGAAACAGCAATTTTCTATAAAAGCAGGAGATCTTTTGTCAGGCCAAGTGCTTGTAAAGTAAAACTACTGACACTTTCTCACTGGATTTGCCTCCTATTATGACTTTTCAACCCAGTTGTTCATGTCAATGTAGGTGGTTTTATAGTTGCAGAATGCTGCAAACAGAGAATTTGCTTCACATAAGCTCATGTAGATCCTAACTTTTCCCTGTGTGCTGGCCCCTACAGTGGACAGCTGCTCTAACCCCATTAATGGACATTTGTTTAATTCTTTTTTAGACTTAGACAACTTTATTTGTCATTCAGTATACAGCGGTGTGTACAAAAAGCAAAATTTTGTTGCAAGCAGCTCAGCACAGCACAGAATAAGACTTGAGGTAGCAGCAACTTTACTTCGTTGTGGAAAAATTAGGGGAAATCTCAAAATCATGATGGCCGACTAATCATCAGGCATACACAAACAAATGATCTGCCGCAGCTTTCATAAAAAGAAACCCAAAGAGAGAGGAAATATTTCAGCATCAAGTCAAAACTAGAGAAACATTGAATATAAAAGTCATCCTCTGGTGACTAACATGAACATCATCCACCACAAGCTGCAAATCAATTTTTGTTTGTGAAACATGTTTTAAAAAAATTCAAATGGGGGTTTCATGAACTCATAACTCATGCATGAAAGGGTAAAAATATTTACTAGAGATGTTCCTCTGGGTTGCATTAAAACAGCTACAAAACAGCATGTCTGGTAGGATTTTTGTATAGGGGTGTGTGTTGGTTTATCTGCTGTTTTGGTGAAAAACATAAAGAATCGCTGCAGTGAGTAATTAAATTCTGGTGACTGTGTGCTTGACTTTTATTGGTAATAACAATGACTTAGACTATTATGTGATTTTGGTTAAATGTGCTAATATGGAACTCTCCCTGACTCGAAGATCAGGTCATACAATTTACTGGCTACTTTTATGCGTTTTCTCTCGTTATCCATTATTTTCACTATTTTTTAGAGCTTGAAAGTCTAACATATTCCATAAAGTGGTTACCCAGGAGAGTTTTTGTGGAGTAGTTCTTACGCTAAATACAATGGATTTTGTATGTGAACAAACACCGCCACCTGCTGGCAGCTTTATATAACTTCAACTGAAGACCAATAATGGAAATTCGTGCCAAAGCTAAATAAAGAGGGAAAAAAGTTTGTCAGGAAACTTGGAAGGACAAAAAAGACACATTTAGAGGGAGAGGAAGGAATGAAGGAAATGAAGCTGAGAAAAAAGCCAACACACATTAGGACAGATGTGGCTGTGTCATGACACATAAATCGCCAGCAAGTGTTGAATTGAGTCAGGCTCTTAATAAACATGCCATCATTTGGACGCGTGTGACTACACGCAACATGTTGTCTGCCGCAAATAGAGACGGCGACTGTTGCATGTTGGCAGCCTCCTGGCAGACAGCTGGGGTTTTATTAGCAGACACAGGATTGATAGATTCTATTACCCAGAGCAATTAAGGACTTAATTAAAGGTTGTGGGGAGACCGACAGAAATAAGCATGTTTAGTGACATGTATATTGTGAGTGTGTGTGTGTGTGTGTGTGTGTGTGTGTGTGTGTGTGTGTGTGTGTGTGTGTGTGTGTGTGTGTGTGTGTGTGCGTGCACGTATACCGATTGAGCCAGGCCCTCAATTAATCTAAAGTTATTGACCAAAAAAAAAGCAACTTTGTTTTCCTGGAAATATTCGTATAATCAGAATAGGAATTATTTATTCTAGTCATTTTCGATTAGAATACGTAATTAATTTTTTAAAAGCCATTAAAAATAATTGAAGAGCGTGTGACGCCACATTCTTCCCTACTCTAATGCCGCATTTTTTACATGTAGTGTTACATGCGGTGTGTAGCGACATCTAGTGGTCAAGATTCGGAATGCACAGTGCCGAAAAGCTTTTCCTTTACTACCTAGTGCCTGTTACTTCAAAAAGAAAAAGAAAAACATTTTCTGACAGGTTTCTTTTTTCGTTTGTTGTGAACGCCATGATCCAGCAGAGTATACATGCTTATACTTACATGCTTGTGACTAAATAAATGGCCGCGGGTTCGCAGCAGCTTCCGTGAGACGCCAGTTTCGATGTAATACCGTCAAAAAACACTGGGGGGCGCGTGAGAGCGGAGCTGCTGAGATGCACCGTTGAGCTGGAACGTGCCCTCTGGCTGCATTCACGAATTACTCTGGTCGATTATTACATAAGAAAATACTATGTAATAGTGTAAGAACATTTCTGGCTTTGTTATTTTATTTCATTAAACACACTGTAGGCTTTCAAGTTGACTGGGAACATCATTGAACATTGAACACAATTAAAACAGTAATATAATGAATCTAGAAATGTAGGACATTTAAAATATTTTAAATTATATTACAGCATCAAAAATGAAAACTTATCTTTTATGTTGTTTTGCTTTTTTACTTCAGTAGGACAGAAAATTATCCAGATCGCTGAATTCTTCTACTTTTCTCTGAACCAACAACCTGAACGTTATGACGAGAATGTTCGGGTATGAAACTGCAGTATTTTATCAATAGGCAATATCAGTAATCTGTGACGTCAGTCGTGCGTCATTACTCACATACATGTTTTCTGAGGCGGATTTCAGGTCCAGCAGTGAAAAGTGTGTCAGCCAGCAAACATCTCAATCACAAAAGCACAATACTTCCCAATCATTCCACAGTATTTCTTTATTATTACAAAAATATGTTTATATAAAAACAAATAAGTTATGAATTTCAGCAGGTGCTTTACACTTTCATGATACTCCATCAACACATTCTCTGGGCCTGTCCACACACACACACACACACACACACACACACACACACAAACCACACAAACACACACCGGCCCTGTGGTGCCCTCTAAATCGTCTCTGCGGGTCTGCTCTTGCAGCAGAACCTCTGGGATCTGCCGCTTCCCCCCGTCCACTGCGGACTCTGACCTACTTCCCGTAGAACATCTCCATGAGAACCTCCTCGATGTTGACGGTTCCAATTACGGGTTTTAAGAAGAGCTGCGCCACCACCGTGGGCCTGATGGCCCTCAGCATGGACAGTGCGATCAGCAGCTTGGCGAAGCGGGTCGTGTCCTCTCGGTGGATCAGCCTGACGTGTTCGTTCAGAGCCTGGTGCGCCTCTCGGCGCAGAGACTGGATATAGTGGAGACAGCGCAGACCCTCCACGTCTGAGGAGGCGAAAGAAAGGCATGCAGCGATCATTTAAAAGTCACTGTGTAGGTGATACCCAAAGGAGTCAGAGTTATAGAAAACCCACCACTGATCATGCGAGTTTCTTCTGGATAACTTGGACGCGCAGGTATTTAAAACCTACCTGGATTAAACAGCACGGCCCCCTTCAGGTACGCGTACTCCTTGGTGCTGATGTCCACGCTCCAGCACTTCTTCAGAAACGCTTTGATAGCTTCGATATCCAGGACGGACACCCCTGCTGCCGTCCTGCTGTGGCAGCCGAGCATCTGGTTCTGTCCCTCGGGTGAGCCGGTGAGGATGCGCTGCAGCATGCTGGGCTCCACCGTCTCCGTGGTCTCAAAATCCACGCGGTCCTGCGCCAGTCCCAGCACGAGCAGAGGCGCCCACCCGCTGCGGATCAGCGCGAGCTGGTCATCCTCCGGCAGCTCGCGGAAACACGGCACGTTTTTCACGAACCGCAGCGTCTTGACCAGAACCGCCGAGGCGGCTTTGCAGGTCACCTGCGGGGAGCGGAGGACGCCCCGGCGGCGCGTCGAGCCGCAGGAGCAAGCCTGTTGCCGGAGCTCCTGCGGTGAGGCTGGGGCGGCGGTGGATGCAGGGGGGGTCTTGAAGAGCAGGTGCTGAAGGCTCTGTTGTTGTTGTTGTTGTTGTTGTTGCTGTTGTTGTTGTTGTTGTTGTTGTTGTTGTTGTTGTTGTTGTTGTTGTTGTTGGTTTGGCTGTTGCTCCTCGGTGGTTGCAAGGCTGTCACTTTTTAAAATGCTGTAGAGGATGCTGTTGTTGGTGTTCCGGCCGCTGGCACCCCGGCAGCGGCAGCCCTCCAGCGTGGCCATGGCCGCTCCCCGCTCTACATGGGCCGGAGCTCAGCGCTCCTCGCTGCCGCTTTGAAGAGCTGGAGGTCAGTCACAGAGGCAGCTCTGTTTTCTTTGCCCCTGATAGCCCCGACGGAAGGGTAGCACGTTTATATTGGCTTCCGTCTGGTCTTTCTCTCCCCCC
>BJFM01001045.1:7655-24433 GCA_016586285.1 Arothron firmamentum
CCCACCACACACACACACACACACACACACACACACACACACACACACACACACACACACACACACACACACCTTCAAACTCCCCTCACGGCCCCGCACACGTATAAACCCTTCACATAAACATATTTGATCACGGGAATAGCGCGCGTTCACCGTGGTGCGAACCACGGCGGACAGTGCAGAAATCAAAATGATTCACCTGTTAGATTCAGCAGGTCAGGTGTACAGCACGCGGCAGACAGTCGCCAGCAGGTATCTAAGCATGTTTGGAATACAGAGCGGTTGTCATGCGTAACAGCGTGATCTGAAAGCGACCGTTCTGGAGGGCGAGAATCGGAGGTTTTTTTCCTCTTTTCATAGCCGAATGCTGCCCACATGGGAGGGAAATGAGTCACACTGCAGCAACTTCAACCAAGATGAGAAAAGTGCCAATCAGCCAGGCGACGATAAGAACGCTGCTTCTGGAGTGGAGAGGGGGGGGGTTTGTCCCGTGGATATGAATAAAGTAGCCTAAATCTAGTTTGCAGAAGCAAAGATGTAACTCACCTCAGCCCAACACTGGCCACGGCTCCTTGCTGTGCACAGATGTTCTTCCGATGTTTAAAGTCATCAGCCAGACTCTGCCAGTGCGCACGGGTGCCATGTGCGCCGCCGTCCCTCCTCTCTAAAGTCGCGTCCCATACAGACCGGGCTCTCCCATCAACCGTAGGCTTTTTATAGGATCCGGTAGTAGCTAGTAGAAGGAGCGGGGGATGAGGAGGAGGAGGAGGAGGAGGAGAGGAGGAGGAGAAGGAGGAGGAGGAGGAGGAGGATGGGGAGGGCGGAGAGGGAGAGCTCATTCAAAGATTCACCTACACACGTACGTGCCTATCCCACGTCATTGAGAGGAGTGCAGCTATTTATAAAGGGAGGAAAAGTATGGCTTGAATCACCGAGAAGGTCTTTAAAGAGGAGGATGAAAATAGCGAGGTTGTGCCCAGATGTGGAGAAAATCCCTGTCATATGTTGACATAGGCAGTCTCAAAGGCACTCATTAGTCAGCTGTGTCGCTGTCAGACTCCCAGAATTCCTGTAATATTCCATTGATTACGTAATCTGTCCGCTTTTAGACCGGGATCGAGGTGTGATGCTCTATTTTTTGCCAGGGAGACTCAGACATATTGCTGCAGTTTCTCACAGCGGAGCGTGTCTGATTGGACGGCGGTGCAGCTGTATGCTCAGTCAATAAGAAAGCCATAAATCAAAGTTTGGCTTCTCTTTGCGGCTGTTGTCGACGCGCGTCTGGAGATTATTTAATCTATTTTTCTCACAGGTTAAACCAAAGCTCTTGTCGCATATAAAATCGCAGCAGTAATTCGGGGTTGTTGGTGAAGCGCAGCGGTTTGGTGTGATGGAACTTGGCTGCAGCCCTGATTCTTTCAACCGACTGTGGGTAAAACGTGATCTCTTTCCACGCACCAGCATGCGCGCAGCCCCGCAAGAACCGCTCAGCCGGCGCCGCTGAACTCGCGACGCATTCCGAGAGATTTGGGGGAGACCCTCGTGCGTAACCAAGCGTGTCAGACATACGTGGGCGTGCGCACGAGGCTTGTCGTGGCTTGGACGCACTTTGGACGTTTACCCCCCAAGAAAGAAAAAAAAACAGTTTTCGTATTTTAGAAAAAAGAAACCTTTTCACGAGAGAGGAAGTTGAAAAGAAAGTTTTGTGCCCCTCTGGCAGGGCCAGATGTTGGTGATCTTTCTCCCGCACAGCTCACCTCCACCTCCACCTCCACCTCCACCTCCACACGCCTCCTTTCTCCAGACACCAGTGAGTAAACAGGAGATACTGTGATTCGTAATCATGACTGGATTTCAAATGGTCAGATGAATTATAAATCGATGCGCGTGTGTATTCAGCAGAACTAGTATTCATCCAGCTCGTTCCTGCTTTTCTTCTGGTGTTTTATTATTTGGGGGACACTTTGATGGGTGAAGGGACTAGACGTCCTGTCCTCTCCTGTCAATGATTCAAGTTAATGTGAAGGTGTATTCAGCGTTGTAAGACGATTCCTGCATCTCTTCCTTTCTTCTTTGCATACCGAACTTTCCTCAGAAACAGTTGCAGAGGAGGAGGAGGACCGCGGATGTCTCTGCCCTGGGCCACGAAGGTGTGGAGCTTCGTGGCCCAGGGCCACGAAGGTGTGGAGCTTCTACTATGGTAGACCAAGAAATATAAGCTGATGCGTGGAAGGAGGCAGGTACATGAGCAGACAGTTCAGACCTGTCATACACCCCTCCACGCGCGCGTGTGTGCGCGCGCGCGCGTGTGTGTGCGCGCGCGCGAGTGCGCACAAACACACCGACAAATACAGCTGCTTTACTGTGAAGTGTATCTAACTATTCATCGTAGAGTGTGCTGCAGTGGCTGGTGCTAGATAATATCAGTGTAGGGTGTGTGTGTGTGTGTGTGTGTGTGTGTGTGTGTGTGTGTGTGTGTGTGTGTGTGTGTGTGTGTTGGGGGGATTCTTCACTCAGGTCATCCTTACATCCCCCACACTGATCCACCAGGATATGCAAACACTGCATATTAGATCTCATCATGAGACGATTATTGATCAGGCTGAGATGATCTGAAAACTTTCTGCTTCCATTTTTCCGCGAAGGAGCTGGCCTGAATCGTGAGCTAGGATGAAGCTGACTGCCCGATCAGACCTCATGCCCAGTTGTAGGCTCATCCCCTCATCTGTATTCCACCACAGCGTGCACTGAGATAAGATAGACCGAGAGAAAAAAAATCATCCCGTACGCTCCTCTCTCCTCACAGCCGCCTACCTTACCTTCACACCTCCCCTTCTCCCATTCTGAGTCATACCGAAATCCCAATGAGCCTCCTCTTTCCCCCATCACACCCCCAGCTCCTCGCTCCCATTTGTGTTTTCTCTCCCTTTGATTGCCAAGCTGGCGTGAGAGGGAGCGAGCCAAAGAAAGCGATAGAGAGGAGCAGAGGGATGGAGACAGGGAGGAGGAGGAGGAGGGGGAGGAGGAGGAGGAGGGGGAGGAGGAGGAGGAGGAGGAGGAGGAGGAGGCGGCCAAAACATGCTTGTAATGAGTAGTTTGTCAACACCGTGCGTGCGCGCCTGCGTGTGTGTCAGAGTGAGATGTGGGGGTGAGCGTACATTAGTGAAACCCCTCTCACCCCTACGTCATTGCCTCCTCTGCCTCTGTCTTTTTGACTACAAGATGTGCGTTAGAGCAAACACAAACACACACACACACACACACACACACACACACACACAGCAACTGGATCACAAACACCCACTCATTCACAACTATCCCAGCACACTCTGGAACCTGTTATCCTCTCAGTAACTTTCTTATTTACACAGTTGCAGTAGATGCATGTGTGTGTTAGCAGGAGCATAAAGAGAACCACTCAGTGTACTTTACACAATTTTTGCACAAGTACACTAAATGAGTGAAAAGGCGTGGTTATTCACATACCCACATGTCACATTATATTCACATGTCGCCAAAATGCTTTGAGTTGTCTTTATGATGTTAAAACGTAAACCCATTGGATATGTTGCTAAAGTCACAGACTATATGTGTGGCCCTGGTCCGCTGGAACCAATTAAATTACCTGAGCTATTACCACAATTTTATTACGTTTGCGTCATCTGTGGCAAAACAGGTCACTGATGGGCCACCACACCATGTGGCCACTCTTCTCATCGGCTTTATCTGCAACAGTGACTCACAGGAACATTCGCCACTTTTTTTGGCCTCAGTCACATTGCTGAATGCAATTATTGGCTAGTGCCAGCTGTATTTGTGTCTCCCTGCATGTGTGCTGGGGGAGGTCAGCGTTGGAGTAGGTGAGTGCATATGCTAGCATGAGCGCCACTTGAATTATCAGTTGTTTGTTTGTTGTATTTGTAGCATATGCTACAAAAGCAGGGTTTGCTATGCTAACAAATACAGGATGTCTGTGTATGCTAAATTTGCACGTTAGCGCTGCATTTCAGAGAGATTTTAAAGCTTTTGGGTTTATTCTGGTTCTGAAAGGCAGGGGGACATTGTTCTCAACTGCAGCAAAACATATTTCATTTTAGCATATCTCTGTAAGGACTTCCAAAGCATGTGCAAAAACAGGAGTTGGGATTTGGGAAAAGTGTAGCACAAGAAATATGAATGAAAATGGGGAGCTAGATGCTGTCAATTGTGCAGCACACTCTAGAATAACAAGCACGAGAAGGCCACTTGATTCAGATGAGGAGGAAATTGCTGATGGTTTAAGGGGGTGCAGGAACTGGAACAGGAGTGAAATATAATAATCATTTTGATTCGAAACTTTCATCTCTCGTCTTACGAAGATTAAAATTCAACTTTCTGTCCGCCCCTCTGCAGTGACACATCCCTCCATGTACTCCATCTCACATTGTCTTTGTGCTCGTCTCTCCCCTGCCATTCCCTCAATCTCTTTTTGTGAATTATACATTAAAATGGCTCAGATATTATATATATATAGTCCAAACATCTATTGCCAACATCTCTGCGTCACCCAAGCCTCTGGCCCGACGCCGTCTTTCTGTCTGTCTCTCTCCTACACACAGACATACGCACAGGCACACGTACATGCTCCCGTTTCAGCCTCTCTCGCTCTGTTTGGGATGTGGATACCATTTCAGTCCTCTCGCTTTGATCATCCTGTCATATTCTCCCCCTTGCATCAATCCTAGCATATTTATTCTGCACCACATTTCCCGGCCACATTTTCCCGCTCTTGTCCGCACCTACGGCTGTAGTCCCCCATCTGGACTGCTACTCCAGTCTTCCCCTAAAGTCATCACCCGACATCTCTCAGGTTCCCAGGGGGCCAGAGGGAAAGAGAAAGACGGAAGGGGGGCACAGGATGGGACAGAGAAGATGAGCGTGTTTGAGAAACCCCCTGGTGTTGGAAATTCACCTGCAAAATCCCCTCACTTCCCCCGCTTTTCCTCATCTGTATGCACAGTCTCCCACATCGTGTCTCCTCTTCTCTTTCCCCTGCTACCTCTTTCTCTCTCTCTCCCTCTCTCCTCCATCTCCATCCTTCCTTACCCCGACTCCCCCTCTCTGTCCTTCTGTGTCTCTTATTATCCTGCATTGCTTTACCTGCAATGTAGTGCGGCACTGACAATCAGGATTCTGCACACACACACACGCACACACACACACACGCACACACACAGAGGGAGACACACGCCCACGACTTCCGGCAGTCCCCCTCCCTTTCTCACACCTCTCCACTGCAGACACGAAACACACTACAACCCCCAATGTGCCAGTTTTTCATCAACAGACACCATTTCAGCTACAGTATTCTGCATTTACACACAATCAGGCACCAAATGGAATTAAAGAATCATTTCCAAAAGTCACCTGGATAAAGAGAAACAGCAAATGTGCAACCACTGATATAATCCTGCAGCAGCTACAGGTTAATGTCTGTAGCTCATGCTCTAGACGCTGAGTGGCAGATTTAGATAAAGTAACTTACTACACGTCTGCACAGACAAACCCGATTACCATGACCAAGAATTGGCCCAGTAATGCGTGGATGTAATTCTCATGAATGTCAGTAAAAGGAAAAGATTCAGTTGATGAAGAAGAGTTGGGCATGTATGGCCCGAACAAGTGACTGGCCCTTTAATTTGGTGTTGCTAGGGAAATGAAGCTGTTTACTCTGGCTTCACCCACATCTGTGGTGACTGCATAAACTAGTCAATTATCCACTTTCATACACGCACGCGCATATGCACACACACACACACACACACACTTACACACACACACACAGAATTTACTTCTGAAAAATTCTACTGTTTTAAAATGCCAGTCTGGAGACGTTGAATCATGAATAGCTTTGTTTATTTGAAATTGATAAGTTATTATGTGAGTTGTCAGTAGAAATTCTCACATTACTTCCAATTACCTTTTACACAAGCTCGGTAATAAAGAAGACTAAGTTAGATGTTGAAGGTGTAAATAAATTAAACTGCTTGTAATTTACTTTCCGACTGATTGATTTTAGACAGATATATTTGTCTTATCCAAACATCCACCTAAATCGAAAAACTTTGTTGTTAAGACTTTTAAAATGTTCAGCCAATAAGACAAGTGACTCAATAAGATGTAAAGCAAGCAGTCCTGCCATCTAGTGGACATTTTTAGAAACGGACTTCTCGAAAACAGAATCGGATGTATCTGTTTATATAATTGCGGACCTTTAAAAAACTTTGCCTCAGCTTAGTTCTGGTATGGAAAAGCCTGTGTAATAATTACGCAATAAAATGCTTCAGACGCATTAACCGAAAGAAATGTTAAACATATTTTTACATTTCTGTTTAGTATAACAATGGGGTTTTCCTGTAAATGCAAATAATAATTAGAGAAATAATGAAGATAGAAATGGAAATTTGTTCATTGACTATCATAAAACTAGAGCAATAACAATCTATTTGGATGGGTAGATCTTTATTTGCTATTATTGTCTTAAAAAAGAAAAGTAAAACAGAAAAGTATAATTTTAACATTACTCATTTTAATTACTCCAATACCATTTTTAAAACAACGTATTATGCCATAAATTTGGCTACACAAAGGACAATCTGAATTTGGAAAATGTAAAAACGACAACCAAACTAAATGAGTTTTTATAATGCAAAGTACATATTTAGTACGTAACTAAATATCCATTGCGGAGAGTTTTTTTTAATCGCCATCCGTGTGTATATGAAGGTTGGCTTAGCAAGGCCACCGTACTTGTTGTGTTTGTTTTAGCGAAAGCAAAGATGGCGAACGAGCTGGACAGAGTACGAATCTCTGCCGCGGAACTACGAGCTGAAGCCTCAAATTCCCCTGATATTGCAGTTTATGTGAAAGGTGAGACTGAATTAACTGTATGCGGTGAAAAATGCTTCCGAGTAATCGTTTGGTAAAATCAAACAAATGATAATTTCAAGTTAGGTCGAAGAGTACAGAGTTGCTAAGTTTGTATTTGGCTAATTTTGTTAGCTAAGCTATCTGCAACGCTGATGTTTGTAAGACAGTCCAACGTGGGTTGATTGAAGCCCCATTCAAAAGATAATTTAGCTATTTAAAGTTCTTTGACTGTTTGCGATCCAAATGCCTAAAATTAACTTCTTTTTTTAAAAAAAAGCTGTATCCTGACGTAGCCTCGATATTGGTTTAAAACGTTACATGACGTGTCTTGCAATAGTCATGTTCGTTTTCACCAAACTCATTTAATGCTGTGATAATGTGAATAATATCTTTATTATATAAGCAAGTGTAAAAATTGAAAAGCCGTAAAATAACACTTTTTGTACATTGGAACGCGGGAATACGGAAGTGCTTTGAGTTTCTGTCCATATAACTGCTTCACTAAAACACCTTGCTTAAATAAAGGCACATGTTTAGACGCTTTACTATCTGACAGCGAATGAATATGCTGTGTTGTATTTTTCTTGTTCCAGAGGAGCAGCAGCAGCAGCCTCATACAGACAAGCAACAGAGAAAGCGCCCTGAACTCCAGCGCTACCAGATGGCAGCTGTGCGTCGTCATCGTGATGAGGATGAAGAAAGTGCTCAAACCAATACCCCGACCCTGGATTCTCACAAGCCTAAAGAACATTTTCAGCATGGAAAATGTAATGTGTCTGAAAAAGTTTTAGCTAGACATGGGGTGACCAACGGCACTGACCAACGAATGACAGATGGCGCTTATAGCACCCAAACTGACGGAAAGGAGAGTCCTTTGCTGGCTAAAACAGAAACAAATCAAGCACCCAGCTCTGTCAGAAATTCCAGAGAACACCAGGAACCCGTTGGAGCTGCTAAACCCACAAAGAAAGCACGCAAACCAGACCAAGAATTTTATCAGCCTGGAAACAGGAGGAGCATTCAGGCGAAGGACTGTGGAGTAGGAAGAGAAAATGATAAGCCCCTGCCGAAAAAGCACGGAGAGAAAGCAGAGCAGGAATTACAGCTGAGTACAAGGGAAAGTGAGGGGACCTCGAAAACATCTGTACACAAGCGAAAAGGGAAAGATAAAGAAGCAAAATGTGTGATAAATGAGGCACAGAGAAAACAACAAAGCCAAGATGTGGGAAAACCTCCAAGAGCTTCTGATACCTCCATTGATGAAATTGCTGACAAAGTAGAAAAGCTCAACATGAAAGAAAAGTATAATGTGAAATTTGATGGCGAAGTTGTTGAAGCAACTAGTTGCAAGAAAGGAGAAGTGGCTGATAAGCAGAAGAGAAGAGAAAAAGCATATGAAGAAAGAGTAGAAAATGAGAGGGGAAATCGTAGGAGAAAAGGGGGAGATAAGGAAAAAGAAAAAACTGATTCCAAAAAAGATGATGAAGTCGGGGGAAGAGGAAAGGGTGAGAGGGCTAAAACAGAGAAAGTAAAAAGTAAGAGAGAAACAGATAATGGAAGCATGGTGGGTAAGAAAGGAGAGCTACACCAAAGCAAAGGAAGAGAGAATCACAGAGAGAACAGAAAAGGAGATAAAGACGGTTGTTCCTCAGATACTGCAAAAGACACCAGGGCACAAAAAACTACAGATATGGCCAAAGAAGGAAACTGTAGAAAGCAACCCAATGCAAAGAGTTCAACACCAGTCTCAAAGCGTTATTCCAAATCAGATATTCGACGCTCCCGCCGTCGAACCTACAGCAGTAGCTCAGCCAGCAGTGTCACAAGCTTGGAAGGTCCTGCTTTAGGAGTGGATGCCGCAAGTACCAGGTGGCCACACATGGAGCCAAGACACGGGAACAAAGAGAGGATGGCAAATGGGAGAGGAAGCAGATCTCATTTACAAAGTTGGACAACAAACGAGGAATCATCCGCAGAATCCTTGGATGGGAGTGAGATGAGTGATACAGTAGAAAATAGGAGGAGAGGAAAAAATGAGTGGGAAGAAGTGAGAGCAGAAAGGCACAGAGAAGAAAGAAACAAATCTAGGGAAAACAAAGGCGGAGGCCGGGGAATCCTGCATGTTTCTCTTGAAAGACCGTCGGGTACTTCATCACAAACCAAACCGACACATGGCAGACAAGTGGCTCCACGGGGCCGTGGTGGAGGTATCCTGGTGCTTCCATCTCGCGCCAACATCTCTAATGCACCGGAGGTTGGACAAAGTCGTCTTTTTGGAAACAGAGGAGGAGCATCTTCTAGAAGCAGAGGAGGCAGAGGCGGAGGAGTGAGACGACTTTGGGATCCAAACAACCCGGACCAGAAACCGGCTCTTAGTACCAGCCAGTCCTCTCAGCATTCGCTCCTCCAACAGCCCACCTATCTGCAGACCGGGTACGGACAGCTACATTTTCTGGACACAGATGACGAGGTAGTGGGCAGCCCCCCAGTCCCGCAGGGTGAGCATTTTCGTTCCAGACAGGCTGCCATGGCTTTCTACAAATTTCAGAACTCTGACAACCCGTACTGTTACCCCAGCAACCAACATAATGCCAGCACTGCTTCTGGCCAGTGCTATCCATACCCTTATCATATGGGGCCCTACCAAATGTCTCCCACTAACAATATGTACTCGGGGCCTGGCGTGGGTCAGCTCTGTGGGGGTTACAGGGGAGTCGGTTATACTCAGTCAGGTGAAGGAGGCGCGTTGACATTTGAAGAAGTGGAACAGAGAGCCAGGGGAGAGCTGGGAAGGCTGCTGAGGGCTGCAGATGCACAGGAGCTCCAGCTCAGTAACCTGCTTTCCAGGGACAGGTTAAGTGCTGATGGTCTGGATCGCATGGCCCATCTCAGGTGAGCGTTATATTTTCCTAATTGGTTGTGTTTTAAGAAAATGCAACTTGAAACCAAAGCGGATTGGCCACTGTCCTTATTGCAAATGCACTTCTCTGTTTTCTAGAGCGGACCTGTTGAGGCTCTATGAGCAGGCCGTCCTGACCGACATCGAGTTTTCAGACTCTCAAAACGTGGATCAAGCTTTGTGGAAGAACATCTTTTATCAGGTCATAGAGCGCTTCCGGCAGCTTCTGAAAGACCCCACTTATGACAACATCGATAACATCAGGAACATCCTGCTGACGCTGCTGGATGAGGTAGGAGTGTGTGCACGTTGTAAGGGCTTTGCAACATGAAGCTTCAGAAGAACAATAGATCAAAGAGAGATTTAGAAGCACTATTTGGAAGCAATTATATCAATGTCTTTGTGTTTCAGGGTGCACTGTTCTTTGATTCGCTGCTGCAGAAGCTACAGACAACTTATCAGTTTAGACTGGAGGATTACATGGACGGCGTGGCTGTCAGGGCTCGACCCTTACGCAAAACGGTAAAATGATGATCATTGTAGCCTGTGTGTTTGCGTCTGAATGCGGACTGAGTTGTGGGTCGATGTTTTTCAGGTTGTAGTCATGCAACCTGTAATATTTCAGTCAAGCTAATATGGCGGTAGTAAAATAACGTCTTCTGGTGTTTCTGTATTTGAAGGTAAAGTACGCCCTTATTAGCGCTCAGCGTTGCATGATTTGCCAGGGAGATATAGCGCGGTACAGAGAACAAGCCAGCGACACAGCCAACTATGGAAAAGCTCGCAGGTGGGTTTTTAGAAGTTAGAGAGATTGTGAGTTTTCTTCCGATTGAGAAATGATCTTCCAGTCATCGTGTAAATAACTCAATAATTTGCATTTTTCCGTAGCTGGTATCTGAAAGCCCAGCAGATTGCACCTAAAAATGGACGACCATATAACCAACTGGCTCTCCTGGCCATTTATACTGTAAGTTATGTGTAGCTTAAGCAAAGAAGTAAAGAGTTTATCTTTTACTCCTTTTTGCCTTCTCTTACCTACAGAAGCGTAAACTGGACGCTGTGTATTATTACATGCGCAGCCTGGCAGCTTCCAACCCCATCCTGACTGCCAAAGAGAGTCTGATGAGTCTGTTTGAAGAAGTGAAGCGAAAGGTGTGATGAACACTGATTTTCATGAGCTGAGTTGATGATGTTGGGGCAAACACAGCTTGAAGTCAGTCATCATGACTTAAATGTGCAGCCTTCAGTGGTTCACACAGAAACTTACTTTTGTTCTTGGTTGCACCAGTATTGCTTATTATAGTCTCAATTAAGAATGTCAAAACGCAACATAAAGTCCAAATTGACCCTAACGGTGGTAATTAAAAAAAACTAAGCATAATAAACCTTCCAGTTTAAAGATTTTATACTTTCAGACTGAGCAGCTTGAGCGAAGGAGGAGACAGGAAGATGAAGGAGGATCCAGGGGTCCAGCTGTGAGAGGAAGAGGCAGAAGGGAAGATGGAGCTCGAGTGGAGATTTGGATTCGTCCTAGTGGACAGATAGCCACCCCGTCTTCACAGAGGGGTGGTAGTGAATCCAGCAGAGACTCTGAACAGGACGGAGAGCTGAGCAGTCTCAGTGCCAGTGAGGTAAGAGCCCTTTTATTTCCTCTGGCAGTTTTATTTTTGTCTTCATTGTATTATTTTATGTTGTTGTTGCTCTTGTTGATTCAGCCATATCCTCTGCTGGTTTGTGTTATTAGCCAGTATCAATATGGTGGATTTATGTCTTGTCTAAAACACAGGAAGTACTTTTGTGCTTTTTCAGTTTCTTCTCTCATCAGTGCACTTCATCTGTTTTCTAATGGAATCACTAATTTTAATGACGTGCCTGCTTTGTCCACCTTATTTGCCCTCTCAGTAGCCTTTCTGCCCGTTTCCTTTAAACACAGTGCTCCTCTTCCAATCCCCCAGTGCCTTTAAATGCACTGGTGTGTTCTCCAGTTTGGAGCTCAAGATGAGTGAAACAATTCTCTTCCTTATCTGGTCTTTCTTTTCCTCCAGCTCAATAAGAGATTCATTCTAAGTTTCCTTCACGCACACGGAAAGCTCTTTACTAAAGTGGGGTGAGTGATGTCTGGTGTGTTCGAGCTCTTACAGCCCTGAATAGGATGAAAACATCATCTACATTGGTGTGTGTTATGCTTGAACTACACAGCATGGAGTCCTTCCCTGGAGTGGCCGGCCGTGTCCTGCAGGAGTTCAGGATGCTGCTGCAGCATGGCCCGTCCCTGCTGGGCAGCACGCACATGCTGCAGATCATCACCATCAACATGTTCACCATCCACAACAACCACAGCCGGGGTGAGGCCTTGTTGACATTCAACTGCAGATGTTACCAAAAGTGGTGGACAAATCACTCCTCTAAGATGGTCATTGTTTTATCTTCTCCTCTGTTCTTAAGGAGAAGAAGGAGAAGCGCGATCTGCTCTACATGAACAAAGCATCGCCTTGGGTCTGGGCATGTTTGCACTGCTGGTGCAGCGCTGCACAGAGCTGCTAAGAGATACTCCTCCAGGTATACATGAGCACATGACGGTCATGTTTGTTTTCTGTCACTTCAGCAAAAAAGGGAAGATCGGTAATGTCTTATTCACTAATCCAGATGTTATATACCAATTTTCACCCCTGGTTTGTGTGGTGAATTATCACCACTGTCTTTGGCCTGCAGTTCCAATGGATGACGCAGAGGAAGGACAGAGAGGAGAGGAGATGGAAGGAATGGTGCACGTCTCTGCATTCTCTTTGGACCTTAGAGAGCTACTACCAAGCATCAAGGTCTGGTCTGACTGGATGTTGGGACACCCAGACCAGTGGAACCCCCCACCGCACAGTTTAGAGTGAGTAGGCTTCTCTGGTGCCAGAAAAACAAATGTACAAGTTTAAGCATCATCAGTCCCACCGTTTAACTACTAAATCCTCTAATGTGTTCATTGTTATTAGCTTTTAGCATATGGGGTTGCAATACAGAGGGTATTTTTGGATTTATTTAAAAATGAAATGCACATTTGTGGACACATCTATGAGTTAAAATAACTACCTCAGGTTCTGGGCTGCGAATTTATTAGCTTCTGCCAGCGGAACCGGCAGTCATTCATCTCCACCTCTTTTGCTTCTTGTCCTTAATCCAGCAGCTGCCCTGATGTTTGGCAGTGTCTGGCAGACCTGTGTAACGTGCTGGCAAACGTTGATCATGAAGAAGTGCCACTGTACAAAGTGGACACCGAGGAGAGCGAAGGAGATGAAGAGTTGACGGTGCTGCAGCTGAAGGAGGACAGGTTGCTGGCGGGATTCGTGCCGTTACTGGCTGCACCACAGGAGCCCTGCTACATAGACAGACACACGGACACGGTGAGTGGATTGTCAGGCGATATCCCAGCGTTGCAGTTTCACCATCTATGTTTGGATGGTTTTTTGTGTCACACAGCAGCGATCCATCTGTTCGCATGTACTTCCATGTTTGTTTTCTTTCCTCAGGCGATAGCAGCAGATTGTAAGAGAGTCACAGTGCTTAAGTACTTCCTGGAGGCTCTGTGTGGACAAGAAGAACCTCTGTTAGCCTTCAAGGGAGGCAAATACATCTCTGTGGCCACACCTCCATCCAACCAGTCGAGGGACATGAGGAGCAGACAGGATTCTCTCACAGAGAAAGACGTACTTTGCCTCTAATCTCTTCTGCTCACTTAGCACTATTTTCTTTTTCATAAATTATGTAAATGCCGGATGTGAAGAGGCAGGCGAAGGCAGTGAAAAACAAATAACGATGAACATCTCATCTGTGTGTATTTGTGTGTGTGTGTTATCTGGCAGAGTGATGATGTCATCGTCGAGGCAGAGTCTTCGCTCTCTGCGTCAGAGGAAGAAGAGGAGGCGGAGGAGGCAGGAGACAGCGAGAACGATATCAGGCAGCTGAAGGCGCGGCGTCACGCCCTCGCAAACAAACTGGCGCAACAGCAAAAACGCAAGGATAAAATCCAGGTAAAACTCTTCCTGAATGGGTTCAGAGGAAGAATCAGGAAGGTTTTTTTCTCTCCTTTTTTCCTTTCATTAAAAAAATCAGACTGATTGTGTGTGTGCTTGTGTGCGCGCTGTAGGCGGTCCTGCAGACAGGTGGGCAGGTGGAGCTGGAAGTGCGGCCTCTGTTTTTGGTTCCGGACACCAACGGATTCATTGATCACTTGGGAGGGCTGAAGAAACTGCTTCAGTGTGGAATCTACATAATCGTGGTGCCGCTCATTGGTAAAACAAGACGTAACATGCAAGTTTAGTTGAATCCACTCCTGGTTTGTGGATTCTGAATAAAAAAAATCTGTGTTCTCTCAGTAATTACTGAGTTGGATGGCTTGGCTAAGGGTCAGGACAACTTTGGAGGTGGACTGGGTCCGAGCGTGCACAACACTGGCAGCGCGGCTCATGTCCGGGCCGTGCAGGAGAAGGCCCGCCTGGCAGTGGGCTTCCTGGAGAAACGGTTCGAAGCCAGAGAGCCGTGCCTGCGAGCGCTGACCAGCAGAGGAAACCAGCTGGAGTCCATAGCCTTCCGTAGCGAAGATACCTCTGGACAACAGGTGAGAACACCAATATGTGGCAGAATATTCATGCCATCAATCCTGAAATGTTTCCAGGAAGATGAGTGAATTTTCTGTTTTTTCTTCTTTTTTTTTAAGGGAAACAACGACGATGTGATTTTGTCCTGCTGTCTCCACTACTGCAAAGACAAGGCTAAAGACTTCATGCCTACTGAGAAAAGTATGTAATCCTCTCTGACGCTTAAACGCATCTACAAATGGATTTTACCACCTCTGCTCTGCTCTGCTCCATACACAGATGGCACAGTGAGGCTCCAGAGGGAGGTGGTCCTGCTCACGGACGACCGTAACCTGCGCGTCAAAGCTTTGACGCGCAACGTCCCCGTCCGAGACATCCCAGCCTTCATGAGCTGGGCTAAAGTGGGCTGAACCAGGACTAGGTGGAACCAAAGGAACCCAGCTGCCCAAGCCTGCTTGCAACAAACCTGCAAGGGAAGACGCAGAGAAGGAAAGGAAAGGGGGAGAGCCGACAAATGTAGTGAGCGTGGGGTGGTTTCAGTGAGACTTTCCACCTTGTCCCGAAGTGTGCGCGTGTGTATGTGTAAAGATCCGTGTCCTTTCCCAGAAAGACACACAGGGAGACCTTAGAGGGCTTCAGCAGTGACTGGAGGAACGTAGAAGGTAAAAATGGAGAGATTAGATTTGGAAAGTGTGCAGTCCAAACCTGAGCCTCTGCTCCCGGTTAATGAGTCTCCTCTGCAAGCAGTCGCCTCTGAAATCAGAAGCTAATGATGGACAGAGGCAAACAGAGTGAGTCTTAATGCTAATTGAACTGATTAGACAGACAGCCGTATTGAAAGGCGGTGAGGGCCACTTTGAAGGACCGGCTCGAGTCCTCCGCTGTGGCCCGTCTCTGAGCCAGAACAGCTGGAAGGTTTTCATCAGTACAGTGAGAAGTAAATGATGGCTGCAATCCTGAGAGGAGCCTCTCTGGGAACTTCACTTGTTCTTTTAGCTTGATGCCAGCATCACAGCTGTTTGGAAAAGGCAACATTATCATTACCAGCTTATATTTTTATGTGTTGAGTACCTGTGTAAAATTTTATTTCCCTTTCGAAGGCCATTTTAGTGTGTTTATTTTAATTTTTGCAGAGTTCTTGTGCTTGCCTTTGATTTTGAATCAACTTTATTATCCTGTGTTTTTTTCACTCTTGCTGGTTCTTCTTTGTTTTACAGATAAATGCACCTCCTGTACATTAGTTTGCTTTTAACAGTAGTGTTTATGCATGGTTCCAGTTTCCTGCTCAGTGACTTCACTTTCTCACAGGCATGATGAACACCAAAAATAACTTGCTGTAAACCTGTGAACGTGCTTCTGCAGAGAGTGTTTAGGACAGTGGTTAATTTTACCATGCTTCTTCATTAACGCCTCACAGTCATGCACATTTAAGAATAACTTTGCTCCCAGTTTGTCTTTGTAGGCACATCGTATGTTTGCGTGAACAGTCGCAGGTTCAGCAGATTTTTAGAATTCTGTTGCTACAGTCGTGTCCAGTGCATCTGCTGTGCTAGCAGTTATTGCTGCTTTGTTTTGATTGTAGCTTGTGTTTGAAACTAATGACGTATTCTTATTTCAGCAATAAAATGTGTTTGAAATCATTTTTATGTCTACTATTTTGTATTTAAAAAAAACAACAGGCAGATTGGTGCAGAAGCATCATTAATGAACTCCATCAATTGAATTAGTCTATTTTTTTATCTCACAAACATCTGTTTGTATTGCTGTTTGTTCTTCCTGCTGCTTCTTTGTGCTCCTGCCTCTTCATCCATACTCTTCTTCAGCGTGCAGGCGCCTGGATACAGACCTCACAGCCAGGACCTGATTCCCATCATCATGACAACAGGGTGACCGAGCAGCCAATTGGAGCCCTCCGAGCCCCGTTCTGCAACCTCATTGGTTAGCCGGCCTGGAGCCTGCTGTGGAATGCCCATCTTTAACCTCTATGGTACCATGCACATCTCCCACACTGTGTGTGTGTGTGTGTGTGTGTGTGTGTGTGTGTGTGTGTGTGTGTGTGTGTGTGTGTGTGTGTAATCTTTGGAGATGTGTTCCTCACGTTTAGAGCGACGTCACATGTTTTGTTTATGCTGCGATTAGAATTTGTACTTAAACAGAAATAATCTTAAATTCTGGGCATCTACAGCCTTCTGTCATGATGTTTAAATGTACTGATTTTCCAGACAAAAATAAATAAATAAAATCTGCAATAATACCAGGATTGTGGCCAGGCTAAAGGCAGACTCTAAAAGAGCTGCTATTTTCAGTGAAGGTTATTTGGTCTCAAAGTGATTAAAAGGTTCTAAACATATTAGGATTAGAAATGCCCCCCCCCCCCCCCCCCC
>BJFM01001045.1:27870-49694 GCA_016586285.1 Arothron firmamentum
AAACAACCAGTGAGACTCTCCTGAACAGAACTTTGTGTTCCGGAGGATTGACATGAATGATGAACAGCAACACTTTCACCAAGTTTATTCAAATGTCTGGTGAGTAAAGAAGCACCCGAACAGTGGAGGCTGAACGGTGGTGGATGGTTGGATGTACAGCAGTGTGTTGGTGTGTATTTTGGGTGTGTCCTCCCTGAGGGTGCAGAGGAGTATTGTCTTTAATCCCTCAATAATTCATGGCTGCTCTTCTGATGTAAGTTATGTGTCTGGAACTTCCAGCTTCTGTGCAGTGAAGCCGCAGCAGGAGAGACGGTTGCTGGAACTTCTGCCGCCCTCCTGAAGGTCACCGGCGGCTGGTGTGGGTGCGGATGATGGCGTAGAGGCTAGCTCAGAGGAAGGAGGACACTGTGATCGGTCCCACCAAGGTTATGGTGCTTAATAATAAAGATGGGTGATGCAACACAGGAGAAATATCTGGTTCCACATTGAAGTGAAAAACAAAACCCTGGATGAAGCTTTTCTTTTCTTTTCCAAATGTTTCGCCTCAAACAAATCTGAGCTGCAGCGCTGCTCAAATAATGCCGTGACTGTGCTGATCACATGGAAGCCTCTCTAATTGTGCTCCTCAGAAGGTTTTGGCTTCTCGGCACAAAGACGCGTGTTGTCCTTGATGACTTTCTTCCTTTGTCGGAGTGTTTTTTTTTTCCCCTCCCGCGGTCAGCTGGATAGATTTTTCAGCTGGATAAAACCTTGTGACAGTCTGCCAGCAGCAGCGTGTGTTTGGATCAGGCGGTGAAAACTCCAGCTAGAACAGCGAGGTCAGCTTCTGATGCAAAGATAAACGAAACAAAGCCGTGCTTTTCACCTCCCCCTCCGTTAGTTATCTTGTTCTTACTGCACATGATGAGATTTAAGTGTATGGTGATATTTGAAGCAAAAGAGTGTTTGGTTTTTTATTCTGTAAAAGTATATCCAACCCACTGAGGATGAGCAGATACATAGTATCTATACGTTAGCGTGGAGGCGTCATCTTCCAGCAGTAATATTACCTAAGAGTTCTATGATGGCCATCAATTATGCATCACAGGTCTGTAGGTTCATTTATGTAACTCTCGGGGTCGGATAGGTTTCCTCTGTGACTAGTCTGGGCCGGTGCAACCAGTTTTAAGTGCGCAGTAAAAATCGAACCCAGGTCCTTTAATTGGTCATCTGATGCCTTTTACCCGTCGTTGCTGTTGCGGCGGTCGCGAGGTCGATTCTGGAACACGTTTGCAGTCATTCCAGCGGCTGAAAACCTCGGTCAAAGATGTATGCATCAACGTCTGCTGTATCACACGCTAATACTTTTTCCTCACTCTCCTTTCTCCGCTTTTGTGACCCTCCAGGTGCTCGCATGTGGGTTCTTTAGGCGCCTCTGCTGCCCCAAATGACTCTTAGGCTGCTTCGGTGTTGCTCAGCACCCAGATAGTCCCTTTGCGTGGGCGGTGAGGGGCTCCGTTCAGCAGGATGCCCTCTTCTGTAAGGGCAGGGAGCCTGAAGGATCCGGAGGTGGCCGAGCTGTTCTTCAAAGAAGACCCGGAGAAGCTTTTCTCCGACCTGCGGGAAATAGGCCATGGCAGCTTTGGCGCTGTCTACTTTGTACGGCAGGAACATTCTCGAGTCACTCCCACAAAACAGAAACACACACACACACAACAGCCTGTGATATCATTTGAGATGTTTGTAGCTTTTCTGTAGCATAAACGTGATGTTAACATAGCAGCTACCTGGCTACCTTTTTGTCTTACAAAGACACACACACAAAGTTCTTGGAGCATCTACACGAATAACAAAGGTTAACGAGGGGACATTCGCAGCACGATGCATACACAAGTGTGTGAACTTGCTGTACACTGGTATTGACCAATGTGTGTTTTCCAGGCACGTGATGTTCGCACAAATGAGGTGGTGGCCATTAAAAAGATGTCCTACAGTGGTAAACAGTCTAATGAGGTACGTTTCCTCCATGTCACACATCGTGGGTCGGTTCAGTAGAAACATTTACTCATCGCGCAATCACACGCACCCACACCACAGTGACCAAAATCGTCATGGTGATAATGAGTAGAGGTGTGATCAGTGCGGCCCCACGTCTGCCTGTGAAAGTCTGAGACTTAAGCAGCTCACACCTGTGCAGCTGCCTCTCCTCATGATTTCAGATTATGTCTAATCTGATTATAGATAATCTGTGAAGAATCCCCCCAACTCCCATGTACAGAGCATCTTCTGCACACACACACACACACACACACACACACACACACACACACACACACACACACGTTGTGCCTCTCATGTAAAAGTGCCGTGGGGTTTGAATCCACATTTGTTTTGGACAGAAATGGCAGGACATCATAAAAGAGGTGAAGTTTCTGCAGAGGATCAGGCACCCCAACAGCATAGAGTACAAAGGCTGCTACCTCCGTGAGCATACAGCATGGGTACGTCCCCGCCCGCTTGCACGCCGCAGCATTTTCTGGCATTTGTGTTTTTACACGTTCACACCTTTGACTTTCTATCTGCGCTCAGCTGGTCATGGAGTACTGTCTGGGCTCGGCTTCCGATCTGCTGGAAGGTGTGCTGCCATTCACACACACTCGCTCAGCTGTGTTCTGTCCAAGCTTATAAATCAAGACAGGGAATCAGAGTATTTCATTTTATTAGTGTTACACAATCTAATTGGAAAAGAGTCGTGGATACATTTGAGCCAGGAAGTGAAACACCCTGGATGAAATTAAACTGGCAGGGAAATGAGCCTTTCCTGACTCAAGAAATGTTTCAGTTAAAAAAAAAAAAAAAACCTGCTGCCTGGAACACATCATCTTATTATTGGTGCATTTAAGCTTTACGCTGTAAACATTACATCATAGGAGATCTACTCCCACATGAATACTGTTTGTGATTTTCTTTGTGTTCGCTCACAGAAGACACTGAATTTCCAACTGCTTCTCTCTCTCAGTTCACAAGAAACCTCTCCAGGAAGTAGAGATCGCCGCCATCACACACGGTGCTCTGCAGGGACTGGCCTACCTTCACTCCCACAACATGATCCACAGGCAGGCCATTGATTTTTCCAGTGTTTTAGTTTCAGAAGGCGCTTCATCAAGGCTGTCTGACCCTCCGACTCACTCTCCCTCTGCAGGGACGTGAAGGCTGGCAACGTCCTGCTGACCGAGCCGGGCCAGGTCAAACTGGCCGACTTTGGCTCCGCCTCCATTGCCTCGCCGGCCAACTCCTTTGTCGGAACGCCATATTGGTCAGTGAAGTGAGAGGGTTTTTGATCGAATTTAAAAGTGTGCTTGCTAAGGATGTTTTTATATGCTTTGCCATGAGTTTTACTGCTGAATGTTCAGGCGTCCGTGTCACAGACGGCGCTGATTTTAGGTTTTCGTGGAGAAAACAGGAAAATGGAAAAAACAATTCTTACAGGAATGAAATGTCTTCTCCTCTTCATTTCAAACCCCTCCCTCTTCATCCAGGATGGCCCCAGAGGTCATTCTAGCTATGGACGAGGGCCAGTATGACGGGAAGGTGGATGTCTGGTCTTTAGGGATCACCTGTATAGAATTAGGTAGGCGCCTGAATCCATCCGACGGATTTTTACATCTGAGGCGGAATACTGACTGTTTGCCTTCTCTTCCAGCTGAAAGGAAGCCTCCTTTGTTTAACATGAATGCAATGAGTGCCTTATACCACATAGCGCAGAATGAGAGCCCCACACTGCAGTCGAGTGAATGGTGAGTCACCTCCCACACACTCACCGTCACTAAATCTAGATAGGAACCTTTGCTGCAGAGGAGATACGAATGTTGATATTTTAGAAATGAAGGTAAGCTTGTAAAGACAGCAGTAACTTTGTTCTGATCCCCCATCTTGTCGCCATCTCTTTCAGGTCGGATTTCTTTAGAAACTTTATTGATTCATGCCTTCAGAAAATCCCCCAGGACAGGCCCCACTCTGACGATATGCTGGGTGTAAGTGCACACCGCACACAACATGATAGCAGTCAGGGCGTTGGGATGGCAGAGTCGTCCGCCAAGCTCAGATCCACGCTCAGAAAGAGAACACACAGATCCACTCTGACCTGTCCTGCAGGAAGAACTGACTTGTCCATCTTTGGTTAAGTAACTGAGCAGCTGTCACTTAGTCCACTAATGGACTCGCTGTTGCTAATGGAGACTGTCCTTGGGGTGTGGGAAATCTGGACACCCTCTTTCTTTTGTCAAAAACGGGGCTGCCTCTTAAATAGAACAAAAACACGACACTGTGCATTTAACCTCCCCTCAGTCTTATCTGGTCCAACATTTCCATCAGTCAGCATTGATGGACAGTGAAAGAATTTATCGGCCCACATTTGTTCTCATTGATTTGCCATTTTTCCCCTTTGTGAATGACAGAGATTCAGAGCAGAAGTGTCGTGGCTGACACTGAGCTGAGCTGAGCAGAGTCAGCAGGAGATAAATACTCAGAACTAGCTAAATAAAAGTCTAGATGACATAAAACGTATGTATCCATGCGCGTCCACAGAAAAGGAGTCCCATCCCAAACCAAACACACTGCAGGTTTCGAGTCAGAACCTTCCTGGAAACCATATTGAGTAACTGTAACTCAATCTTATTGACCAGTTTCGTTGTCACACGGCTACTGATAGCAAGTCTAAACGCGCCTTACATGCAATGCGACATCTACACTATCTGAGTTGTGTGCTGCTTTTTGTCATTCAGAAGTGTATTCTGTCCTCTCTCCCTCCAGCACGCGTTTCTGCAGCGTGAACGTCCTGCCTCGGTCCTCGTGGATCTTATTCAGAGAACAAAGGACGCGGTGCGAGAGCTGGACAACTTGCAGTACCGCAAAATGAAAAAGATCCTCCTTCAAGAGGCCCACAATGGACCTGCAGCTGAAGTCCAGGATGGGGAGGAGGTGTGTGGTGCCGCCATCCGGGGCAGCTTCCTAGAGTTTCCCTTCTTTATTGCATTCTGCAGTGCACAGAAACCAACTAACCTGCTTGTCTGTTCCTGTCTTCTGTCCCGTCCTCTCGCTCTCCAGGAGCTTGAGCCGGGTGGAGGTCGGACAGGAACAGTGAACAGTGTTGGCAGCAATCAGTCCATCCCCAGCATGTCCATCAGCGCCAGCTCCCAGAGCAGCTCCGTCAACAGTCTGAACGAAACAGCCCCCGACAGCCGCAGCGAGCTGGATCTGATGGAAGGAGACCACACAGTCATGTCCAACAACTCCGTCATACACCTCAAACCAGTGAGCCCCGTTGCAGTATTACTGGTTTTAAAACTTGTTATTCTTTTAATGCTTCTGATTTTTTTTTTTTTTTTTTGTATTTTTTATCAAATCTCTTCTTACCTTGCATCTGTAGGAAGAAGAGGAGAGTCTCTCTGAGCAGGCAGCCCCCAGTCAACCCTCTGAGCCCCAGCAAACTCCAGCTCAGGCACCCAGGAAGCACTACCGCAACAGAGAGCACTTTGCCACCATACGCACTGCGTCACTGGTGAGAGCTGTTTGCTGCATTGTTACCAATATCAGTCATTTCATTGATGACATAAGAAGTCTAGTATTGCTGTTATACAAGTCAACAAATCGAAGTCTTGATCCTCCTCTACAAATGCAACGTTATGCAGGTCACCCGCGAGATGCAGGAGCATGAGCAGGACTCTGAGCTGCGGGAGCAGATGTCAGGTTACAAACGCATGAGACGGCAACACCAGAAGCACCTAATGGCCCTGGAGAACAAGCTGAAGGGAGAGATGGATGAGCACAGGTTGAGATTGGATAAGGAGCTGGAGAGCCAGAGGAACAACTTTACCCAGGAGATGGAGAAGCTGCTCAAAAAGCACCAAGCAGCCCTGGACAAAGATGTAGGTTGGCTTGACATTTTGATTAAGAAAAAAAAACAAAACAAAGCGTCATTCTTTACTCCAAATGTATGTTTCATTTAGCTGAAGATGTTTTCCAATGATGAAAAGAAGTTCCAGCAGCACATCCACGTGCAGCAGAAGAAAGAGCTCAGTAGTTTCCTGGAGTCACAGAAACGGGAGTACAAACTGCGTAAGGAGCAGCTCAAAGAGGTAAAACGCTTAAACGACACACCAACAAATATGTAGGACCTGCTTTAAAAGGTAACCGCAGACAAAGTGGAGGTGAATTTAGGTTATCAATAAGATTAGATTCTGTCCACTGAGAAACAGTACTTCTGTTTAATTAAAGCTGGAACATTACGGTTTAAAGTAATGAAACTGTGTGCCAGGAACTGAGCGAGAACCAGTCTACACCGAAGAAAGAGAAGCAGGAGTGGCTGTCCAAGCAGAAAGAGAACATCCAGCACTTCCAGGTCAGGATCACACCATGTTTGCAAGCTGGGACATTAACCTAACACGGTTTTTAAGGAGCTACTTGCAGCCTCGGAGCGCACACGGAGTACATGATACTGATGTCACGCGATGTCATCCACCAGGCAGAGGAAGAGGCCAACCTGCTCAGGAGACAGAGGCAGTACTTGGAGTTGGAGTGTCGGCGGTTCAAACGTAGGATCCTCATCGCCAGGCATAACGTGGAGCAGGATCTGGCCAGGGAGGTGCATAGTCGCACATAAGGAGGCTCAACGTTTCCTTCCATGCTGTCACTCATCAGTTTTTCCTGTTGTTTTCAGGAACTGAACAAAAGGCAGACGCAGAAGGACCTGGAGCACGCCATGCTGCTCAGGCATCACGAGTCCATGCAGGAGCTGGAGTTCAGGCACCTGGGGACCATCCAGAAGGCGAGAGCCGAGCTGATCCGCACCCAGCACCAGACAGAGCTCACCAACCAGCTGGAGTACAACAAGAGGAGAGAGAGAGAGCTGAGGAGGAAGCATGTCATGGAGGTCCGACAGCAGCCCAAGAGTCTCAAGGTACCTGAACACCCGTCGCTCTGTTACCAACGCAGATCGAAAACACGCAGCCTCACTCGCCTTTGTCTGTAGTCTAAGGAGCTGCAGATTAAGAAACAGTTCCAGGAGACCTGCAAAACCCAGACGAGGCAGTACAAGGCCCTCAGAAACCACCTGCTGGAAACTACACCCAAGTCTGATCACAAAGCCGTGCTGAAAAGACTCAAGGAGGAACAGACCAGGAAATTAGCCATCTTGGCCGAGCAGTACGACCACTCCATCAATGAGATGCTGTCTACCCAGGCTGTGAGTCCCCGAGCAAACACTTTCACTCGTGGTCTTCAGAGTTTTAAGACCATCAGACCTTCATTGGTCTACTGCAAGTAGACCCATTTCTGCGTGGCTTCCTAAAACTGTGGTCATTTTTCTATCTCTATGTTTATATTTCCATCCCTTAGCTGCGGCTGGACGAGGCTCAAGAGGGGGAGTGTCAGGTTTTGAGGATGCAACTGCAGCAGGAGCTGGAGCTTCTCAACGCTTACCAGAGCAAAATAAAGATGCAGACCGACGCCCAGCACGACAAGGAAAGGCGGGAGCTGGAGCAGAGGGTCTCTCTGCGGAGAGCTCTCCTGGAGCAGAAAGTGAGAGAAACCTGCTTTCGTAAATCTGGGTCTTGAATTCAGATTTGCGGATTACTATGTATTATAATCTATAAAATTTTAGAATCCAAGAGCATTGAAGTTAAAATGTTTAGGTTATGTTGTCACTTGTCGCTTTGCTTTTATCTCCGCAGATCGAGGAGGAAATGCTGGCCCTGCAGAACGAGCGTCTGGAGCGAATCCGCTCCCTGCTGGAGCGCCAGGCCCGGGAGATCGAGGCTTTCGACTCAGAGTCCATGCGTCTCGGCTTCAGCAACATGGTGCTCACTAACCTGGCCCCCGACTCCCAGGGCGGCTGGGGAGGAGGAGGTGGGGGAACCCACGGAGCTCAAGGGGGAGGCCACTGGCCCGGAGGTGGAGGAGGAAGCCACCACAGCCACCACACCCAGGGGGGCTCCAGCTCCCAGCAGCCCTGGGGCCACACCATGCTCTCTGGTGGCCCACCGCCCTGGAGCCTCCATCACCCGGGAGTAGGGAGTCAGCGAGGGAGTGGGGGAGGTGTGGGAGGGGTGAGGAACAGCCCGCAGGCTATGAGGAGGACGTCATCAGGGGGGAGGAACGAACAGGGCATGAGCAGGAGCGCCAGCATCACCTCCCAGATATCCAACGGATCCCACCTGTCGTACACATAGACACACATAGTCTTAAGGGGGCTGTGCACAGGTGCACCTCACTCATTGACCACACACACGCACGCACGCACGCACGCACGCACACTTCGACAATAGGTGTGTCTTACTCAGTGCATCGCTCACTGCACAGTATTGAGCCAGGGTTTACCTCAGCCGGTTTTCTTTTCTCCAGCCATCGCAGCCGTTTGTGGAAACCCAAAAGTCTCCAGCGATCAGCCGGCAGAGGTTGTGCCACAGGTCACGGATCGGCCATTTTCACCGTAGCTATTTCAGATTTGCCATGTTCGCTCCCGTTGCCATTGACTCAGAGGTTTGTGTTTTAGATGCCAGCACAGGACGGTGTTTCACTGCAGGTTTCAGAAGAACTTCTACTCTTTTTACGTAGATTACTCAAAAAGCAGGTTGTTGAACTAAAAGTGTTCGATCTTTCATTCCAGCCTGTAGGAGAGGATTGCCTCCATCAGGAGAGTAGCTGTAGCCAGCGAAATCAAAGCGCACGCTCGCTCCTGAAGGCCAGGCGGGTTTGTAGTCCTGGAGGTAGACGTTCCTGAATGTTGTGAGCAGAGCAGCAGGGATGCCAAAGGTAAGCATGCAGGGTCAGACTTGTCCTAGTTAATCACGCCAACATGAAGGAGACTGTGCCAGGGGGGGTCGCTGAAAGGTCAGTGTGTGTGTGTGATGCGGCCAAAGAGATGAGGGAGAGGAGTCTCGGCCCGGCTGGTTTGACTCTCGGGTTTCCACAGACGTGATCAGTGGCGGCTCTCAGCAGCGTATCGCCTCCTCTGCGTTTCACTCTTGGGTTTTATTGTCATTTCCAGGTCTAATTTGGCGCCTTATGTCTTCAGTCAGCGTGTTAACACTGCTCAGTTCCAAAAGAAAAAAAAAAACTGAACCATGGCTGTTGGTCTACCTCAAGATCACCCAGTAGAACTGCACCACAGGGTGTTGTGACTTGACAATGACTTGCACTTTGGCACAGGCCTTCGAACTCACGCTCACTGTCAATCTTTTACGCAAACGCCTACTTGCAAATTCTTAATTTGACACACACATCCCTTTGTACGCGTGGCCAATAGATGCATGTACAGGGTCCTCATTTGCAAATAGATTGATTAAAGGGTCAAAACGATTGACAGAATAAGCCGTAAGGAGCAACACACAGTCTGCGGCGTCTGCCTGAAATCGCCCGCGTGTGTCGGGCCCGCTCGCTAACATGACAGGGGTCGGACCGGTAGCTGAACGGGGAGCTCGATCCAGATTCTGCTGGTTGGTGACAGCTGAATGTCTCGGTGGGTGTGATTCTGTGATTTCTACTGCCATGCCCCCGTGAACTCCTCCCCCCAGCCTGACACCCCACTCTGCCTCAGCCCTGCTCCTCGTGTCCGTGCTCCGTCACCTCTGTTTCCTCCCCTCCCGAGCCCGCCGTGGTCTCCATCTCCTCCCTGGTGTATTTGGGCAGAGTTGTGTCAGTGACAGACGAGAAACTGTATTATAGAAGTCTATAAAATACTATAGAGATATAAAGTTGAAAGCCTCACGGTGAAATTTACAGAGATGGAATGTACAGGAAAGCTGTTAATATTGTACATTTTGAATTTGCAAATATATGGAAAATTAAGTGACAAATCAGAGAAAAGTGAGACGCAGTGAAGCGGTTTTAGACCAGCAGTGTTCAGATGAACCTTTTCCAGTCGTCGGGTTTTCACTGTTTTCACGGGTCAAACGTCAAACAAGGGTGATTTTTGCACATCAGTTCAAATGTGTATTAGCACTGGCTGCAGTTCACCCACAAAATCAGAGATGATAAAGTCTCACCTGTCTGTTGGGTCTTAAGCCTCTCAGATCTTAAACGGCAAATATTCAACAAATAACTGCATCAAATTTGGAATTAGCCAGATTAATGTGCTCCATAAAGGAAACTATCTGCTGTTTGGTATCTAAAAAGGATCCCCTTACATTTGATGTGGATCGCACATATTATTTCAACTTTTTACTGCCGATTTATAAATTCTACACAAAGTATATTCACACTGCACTTAAATATTTGCCTTTTTATGTTTTCACCCTACACTTAGATCTTATAATTTTCTTTTTTTTTAAGTCCTAAACATAACAGAAGAGACTTTGGTATGTCACAGAACCCAACATGTTTCCATGCTCTGTATCGTTTTAGTTCCTTTTTTTTTAAGGATGGAACAGATTTTTATTTCCTGGTTGGTGGGGTTTTAGACTTTGTTTACCAGAATTCCCAGTCAGGGCAGAGTCTAGCTTTGGTCACTCCCAACTTGATCACTTCCGCCGATTGCACAAGTGACCAAACGTAAGAGCCTACTGTGATTTTTGTTTTTTTCTCCCCTCAGTGTAGAGGGAGAGCTGCCATTGAACAAGAGGAGGCAGGGTTCCGTCTCTGTACAGTCTGTTATCAGTATTCCATTTATCGCTCCTGTCATTTGGTGGATCTTGCCGTTTTATTCTCCGTAGTCCAGAGACCTTGTATGAAACTGTATTAAATTGTATAGATTGTGCAAAAAGCTGAATGTTGCATAGCAGAAAAGAAAAGCTATTCCTTACAGATGATAAAGTGATTAAAAATGTATAAATGAGATGCAGAAAAAAACAAGTTTAGGGGATAAATGTAATATTGTTTGTAATTACTATTTTTTGTTGGAAGAGGGCTACTGGATAAAGAATCATCTGTAATAAAGTAATTTTAATATTTTAATTTTTTCTGTGTGAACAATCATGTCAAGCTCGTTCAAGCACTTCAAACCACATCATTCATTTGTTTTAGAATTTTAATATTCATTAAACTTCATAAACGCTTCCACTCATGTAATGTAGTTTTAAAATAAGAATTTCTTTAATCTCGCTTTAACAACTGCTTTATAGTCGGTGTCCTTTCGTGGGTGTGGGTGTTCTCATCTTTCGGTCTTGTCAGTTAACTGGTCTCGGGAACAATGTGACCTGACCAGTTTCAGGTTTCCTTGATGCTACCAGTCTACCGGTGCGTAACCGATGTTGTCGCGTTTTGGCGTCAGTGTGTGGGAGGTTAACGCCGAGTCCACAGAAACTCTGAGCTGTTTTCTGCTGGAAGCAAATGCAGCTCAGATCATTTGAAAGCAAATTGTACCTTTTTATGCAAATGTGTTTTTTCAGCCATGGCTTGTGCGGGTGTGGCTCAGGCAGGGTCGGACTCAGCCTGGGGCAAACCAGTCTGAGCCGGAGGTGCGTTGAGACAGCGTCACAATCAGTGACCTTCATTTTCCTAAAATGGCCTTTTCCATTTCTGGAGAAATTTTCCAGTCTGGAACGGTGCAAGTCCTCATAGGTCTTCCTTTCTGGCTTGGACACATTTTTAAGCCTGCATTAGCAATAAAATGTAATCTCACACATAATTTAATGTCACATAACACTGAAAATATTGCAGATAGCTTTCCCAAACCAGAGCTTTTCCCTTCCTCTTTTCCTCAGCGTGTGTAGGACCTCTTCCAGGTAAACTTCCTGTCCTCTGAGTCTTCTCTGCTCAGTTCTTCTGTCTGCGGTCTTGATCTCCTCATGATGGTGGCTCTCCTTCTGCGAGGAGCGGCCGTGTTGGTGATATTGCTCCTCTGGCTTGTTTCTCCCAGTAGATCGTTGCGGCTCAGCCCATCCCTCTCCTCTGATCTGAAGAAATCAGCCATTACTCTGAAGTACTCCAGAACCGCGGCGTGGCTCCAGTTATCATTCTCCACCTCCTCTGTCCCAGTCTGAGCTCCATCCAACCCGTCTCGGTGCTCCAGAGCGAACCCACAGTGGCCTCCTCGCTCTGTCAGTGCCAGCAGGAAATACGGATTATTCTGGAAAAGGGAAATTGGCAAGGAGGCGACGGGTGGGAGGAGAGGGTCGTCATGGCTACGGATACAGAGCACCGGGACCGCCACATCATCCGCATCTCTCAGTGGTTCGTTCCTCTGCCAGTAGCTGTCCCAGTCCCCTGCTGGGTAAGCCCTCTCGCCCAGCCCCCACACCCGCTGCGCAGGAGGGCGAGGGCTTTGTGGGGGAACCGGGGCCGGGGGACAGAAAAGGCTCTCCTCAAAGTCCCTGATGGTTGAGGATCTGAGAGCCTGATCCACATCCACAACTCCAACGAAGGAACTTTTGTATCTAAGCCAGAAAAAAAGACCCCTGTCTTGATCCCGTCCATCGTCACAGAAACGGCTTAGAACGTTTTTAGCTTTGCTTGTTCTCACCTGCTGAGCTGCAGTTTCTGGGGGAGGAGAAGCCCACAGCGATAGATGGGGGGCATGTCTGTTTCGAACCAGAGCTGGCCCAGGAGCACCGGAGAGACGGCTGCAGCGGCACTCAGGTACGAACTGGAACCAGACTCTCCCAGATAGGAAAGAAGAACCCCGGAGCCGGAACCCTCGCTAACCGCAACCAGCATGGAGGACGGGTGCCGGCGGTGGATGTAAAGCAGCACCTGGACGTGGACGTGGACAGTGTAAGTAAATTCACCTCCAGGTTCGTTCTTCCTCTCGGCCTTGTGGGTTAAGTCACTGATGCGTCTACCTGCTCCAGATCGGCTGGGTCTCCGAACTCGGTCAGCCTGGCTGTGGTCAGCGGGCATCCAGCGCTTCCTCGTGCGTGAACCACCACCGCGTAAAAGCCGTGCTGCGTGGCCTGTCGGCACAGCGCCTTCAGGTGGGGGGTCATCCCTCCCCGGTACTGCGGGATGGCGAGGAGGATCGGCGGAGTCGCAGTGATGCAGCCGAGAGTCTTTCCATCGAGCTGATGCTCCTTCCTCCACTCACACCTCCTCCTCCAGGACGTCTCAGCTGCTGCTGCCCCCACAGCCCAGTCCAGGGCTACAACTCCCCCGTCTTTAAGAAGCAGGTGCTCTCTGCTGAACCGCAGTCCGCCCCCGCGTCCCTCATACAGCATTCCGGACAGCGTCTGCAGATGGGGGTCCCCCCTCGGCCATGAGGCCAGTCTAATCCGGGTCAGAGAGCCGCAGCTTCGGAGCAGATACTTGGCCAGCGCTGTGGGTTTGCAGATGAGCCTTGCACCATCGGAGACTTGACCTGACCCCCAGAAAATGTCCAGCGGCCTGACCTCCTCTGTCCGCATCATTGTTTTCTTGTCTGTTGGCAGCTCTAGGATCAGGCAGACAACGACCCAGAGTCTGAACCCCGCGGCCCTGACAGCCCACCTCATTCCACAGCAAAGCCCAGGCCAGCGGAGACCCAGAGAGAGCAGCAGAAGAAGCAGCCATGGCAGCAGACAGAACAGCCCGTCCCAGACAGCCGGTTCCATCGTTAGCTTCTGTGCGCTACCGCAGAAACCTAACCCAGATGTAAGTGATCATCTGTCTCCTTCAAAGAGGTATTTTTAGAGAACGAATGACAGAAAAACAGAAGTCATGTCAATAAAAACCTGCTCTTTGTCCTCCCCATAAATCATTTACTGCAGGTAAACAAATCTGCATCATTTCATCCCGACAGTGCTCCAGTTCCCAGTACGAGTTCCTCTCCCAAATCATGAACGTAGAAACATCAAACCAATAGTAGCGTATTATTTACGGCATCTTTACACTCACTGATCAGGGGCCAAAGTCTGAGAAATCATGAAAGTTAAAGATAAATCCCCCTGCTTACAAAGTCAGAGCTGTATATGGAGATGTATTAGCCTATTAAATATACATATTTCACTACCAATCTGTATTCTGCTGGGTATAAAAATAGATCAGATAAATGAATCAACCATCCATCGACCATCCATCCACTCTGTTAGCTGTCTGGAGGGCTTACTGGAGTCTGTCCCAGCAGTTACTGGGCAGGAATACTGTACATGGTCACCAGTTCATCACAGGAAGCTCAAACTGAGCGATTATGGGCTCTAAGCAATCTAACATGCATGCACAGGAACGTTGTGGTAAACACTGTAGATCATCCCATCATAGTTTGATGAACCAGGATATTAACAAATCATCTTCACTGATAAATGGTGATAATTGCCTTTTTTATTCAGTCACTAAAAAAATTTTGTTGATGTGACATCTATAAATTAGATTAGGCAAAAGTCTGTCAGAAGAGCTTAAGCATTTGTAATGAGTACAGAAAGCAATGTGGGTGTGTTTGAAAAATCAGTCCAACAGGTTTAGGACACATTCAGCTGATTCCATTGTATGTTGTTCATACAGTGTGTGTGTGTGTGTGTGTGTGTGTGTGTGTGTGTGTGTGTGTGTGTGTGTGTGTGTGTGTGTGTGTGTGTGTGTGTGTGTGTGTGTGTGTGTGTCCCGCCTGGTGCATGCGCTACTGACAAAGCCATAGTGGCTATATGGGGAAAACATGAAAATTGTTACTTTTGATATAATCAGATTGTGTTTAAGCCGGATTGTCCTTTCGGGGCTATTATAGATATTTTTTTATTGTGTGCAAGATGTGCAAGTAGCAGGACACTTGACTTTAAAATAATACTTCTAAAAATCAGAAAGCCGTCCCGGCAAGCGTGATGGCATCCAGTTTGTCGTGGGTTTCCAGGCAGTTTTGCCCTGAACCACTTCTGAGCTCATCTACTGTTTTTTTTTTTCTACGTAGGTGGATGAAGATCTGCTATAAACAGGTGAAGTGCACCTTCGACATCTTAAAATAATAATAATTTAAAAAAATCGGCATTCAGAGAGGGCACCGACCGGAAATGACGCAGTTGTCGACGATGCCGTTTACAATGATCTCTTTTTAATAGTACCACCTTTATAAATATCGACAGGACTTATATTCGAGACAGTGTTTATCTATTAAAGCCGCCTATCTTTACCTACTAAAGGTAAATATATGAAGTCTGGCAGCCATCTGACCGCACGTTCCTGCACCGTCCGCGTCCATAGCAACGCCATTAACGGCACCGGCGCGCTCGCCTGAGAAAATGGACCATCCACGCCGATCACATAATTAAAAGGAATTATCCACATGGTCGGGAAGTGAAGGTACTGATGATAAAGTGACTCATTCACTCCAACTTTTAATGTGCGCGTCCCTGGTGCAGTGTTGTGCCGCTAACTTTATACCGGCGTAAACTCGCAGACTAATGACAGGTCTCAAGTTGCTGTCACGCAAAAGTACACCAGTAGTACACCAAGTACATCAAATGATTATAATTCATGTTGTCCAGAAGTTGTCTGACCCATTTTTCTCCCATTTTGATTTTGATACAGACCAACATATCCTGAGGTCTCGCTGTCCAGACTCTGGCCTAGACTGCAAATTTAAGTCATAACTTTTAAAGTCCGTCCACCTGCTCACCTATACCACCTATTAGATATCTTTTTTTTTTAAGTTAAAAAAAGATATGTATAACCCTCTTTTGAATGAGTTTGCTCAAAGGAAGCGTGAATATTCAACATCCCGGCCTGCTTTGCTGCATTTGCAAGTGACATAACGAGTGATATGTTAATTTGTGAGAAAAGTTTTTTTTTGTTTGTTTGTTTTTTTTACAATTTATTCTGCTCATTTCAAGCCTCTGCTTTATTTGTTCAGCACAAATGGAGTCTCCATGTTACACACACTGGATTCATCCTTTTAAAATTTCTTTCTGCTATTTTACATTCATCCCGGTAAAATTCAGAGTCTCGGTCATATCTCGGTTTGCGCTCCTAAAATCAGGATTATCTAATAAAAAAAATTTTAGGGAATAATGCAGTGTCGTGTTTTACGCCAGATAAAACCTCTCTATTAAAAGGTCTCATTAGCAGAAGCTTTCAAGGCAACAGGTAAAACGAGTCCCGCCCGACCCCGCCTTTGCGTGAGGCGAGCGTTGACACAATAACCAGAAGCTGTCGGGACTCCAGCAAGAAAAGACCTCCGAGAACGCAGGATTTAGTGAAGGACGTGGGACTTTGAGAAGGTGATGTAAAGTCATGATCGTTTGCAGAACTGGTGTAATGACATGACCTTTGACAGACTGTAACCAATGTTAGAGGAGTCCAGCCTGTGTACAACCTATTTTATTATTATATTATTATTATTATTATTATTATTATTATTATTATTATTATTATTATTATTATTATTATTAAAAGACAAGGTCACTTTTGGTTGAGAGGGATCAATTTTAAAACACACAGACTTAACATGAACCATGTTTCTGTTCCACTAATGTTCCTCCAGGCTGGGAAACGATGTCTCCGGGGCCCGCTGCCTTGGTTCTCCTGCTCCTGTGCGCCGGAGCGGACGGGTTCGGGATTGTGCCTTCAGAGTCTCTGAATCACCAGGAAATTACCCAAAGAGCATTGTTAGAAAAGGCTGTGGAGGTGTGCCGGGCCCTGGCCCAGACCGAGGGGACGAACTTCAATGCTCCTGTAAGGACTCTTTCTAACGTTTTCATTTCAGAAATGTGGGTCTGATCTGAACCGGCCCGTCTGTCTGTCCGTCTGTGCAGCAGCAGCCCTACACCGCCGGGGCCGTGGCTGTGGCCTGCGGGGTGCCCAAGTCCACCAAGGGTCTCCGCAAGGCCATCACGCTGATCACGCTGAACAATGTAAAGATAGACCTCCGCTTTGCCTTCAACGGGAGCTACCACTTCGATGAAGAAATGTTTGTCCAGGGGAGGGGAATCATCACCGACGGAATCAGGGCCGTCAAAGCCAGCAACAAGCAGGGAAATTACGAGGCGGCCAGGGAGCAACTGGGCGCCATCTTTCATCCCCTTCAGGTGTGTAACTATAGTTTTGAAGGCTAATTCATGCTTGACGAGTTATTTATGTATTTGTTTTGTGTGAACTTCAAGGACTTCTACAGTCATAGTAACTGGGTGGAACTGGGCAAAAAAGTCCCAAACAGCAATCTTCTCAGGTCAGACACCAGCATCGGTAACATAGCAGGTAAGTAGATGACGTCACCGGGGCGGGTTCGATTGTGCAGCGCAAGTGTTTATTGAGGGAAAATGTTGAGATATACCTCTGCAGCCAAAGACAGGGCGACGTGCAGAAACTGTGACGGGGACGACTGCAGCAGGAACATCCTGGAGGACATCTTAGAGGAGGACGTTCTCACCTCTGGATATTTCGGTGTTGTGCCTCTAGTTTCGACGAAACCCAAAGGTAAGAGAATGAGAATAAACACTTCCGGCGCTGTTAGCAGAATGAATATGCCTAAATCAAATATTTCCAGCTGTGTACACTGCTCTCCTCCATGTTGTCCGCCCTGCAGACATTTTCATGTTCCAGCTTTTGCACGACAGAAAACTAGATCAGCTTCCAGTAGATAGATAAAGCTTCCAGTAGATGTTGAAGTACATCTACAATAAAAAATAAACCCTCTGGACTGGAAACAGTTGTGGATTTGTTCTTCAAAAGGCATTTGAGTCAGAGTACCGTTCTTGCAATTGTTAGTTTTGCCACTAGATGGCACCATTGGCCTATAATCGCGAGGTTAATGAGGTGACCAGAGGCAAAACATTTAATTAATAACAACAAAGCAATAATAACAAATTATTCTTCTCAAACTGTTCCTTTAAAAAGGTAAATGCAGTCACGGAGGAGCGGTGGATCAGACGAGCTTGATCGAACCTAAGGGCGGCATCAATAAAGACACTTTGGAATCCAACCACGGATTCCTTCACAGAGACGCCTCAGAGCTGGCGATAGCTGCCACTGGCGAGCTGCTGGAGGACATTCGCATGGCGGCTGGTGACCGACCCTTCCTGGAGTATGTCTGTGCCACAGTTTGCATTTCTCCGTCTCTTTCTTTGTTTTATTCATTCGCTCTCTCTCTCTCTCCTCCAGGATGCTGGGGATTTCGAGAAGATCCAGTAAGGCTCTGGGTTTCATCATTGACACCACAAAAAGCATGAGCGATGACATAGAAGCAGTGAGGAACGCTGCTTCTGCTATCGTGGACAGTGAAGTGGGAACGGAGAACGAGCCCTCAGTTTACATTCTTGTGCCCTTCAACGATCCAGGTGGGACCTTTGGGAGGCGACAGATGAGGGAAGCGATTCTTGTCAAGCATCACGTGGAGGTTGAGCTGTGTCTTTGGCTTTCTCCATGTGGATCACAGAGTTTGGACCACTGATGAAGACCGCGGACCCAGAGGTCTTTAAAAGCCTTTTTAAGACTTTATCGGCATCTGGAGGAGGAGACAACGAGGAACTAAGTCTTTCTGCTCTTCAGGTACTTTTTTTTTCTCCGGAACTCAAAGTGTGATGACGTGTAGGTTAAACTCCGCTGCTATTCTTATGTCATCCTTAAAGTTGGCTTTAGCTAACGCTCCCGCCAATTCGGAGATGTTCCTCTTCACGGATGCTGCAGCTAAAGACCAATACCTAAAAAACACGGTGATCGCCCTCATCGAGCGGACCCAAACAGTGGTGAGTTCCCAAACCGTGGACTGCCATCATCCCATCATCTGTGCTGTTGGTTTGTTCCACATTTAGACGCATGGTTGGCATTTTCCTGTTTAGGTGAACTTCATGATTTCTGGCTCATCGGAGGTCAATCGCAGGAAACGGCGTCACGAACAGCGGCAGATCAAGATCACGGGCTCGGACGCCAGGCTGTACAAAGAACTGGCCCGGGCGTCGGGAGGTCAGGCCATTGAGGTCGCAACATCTGACCTGGCAACGGCCATCGGCATCATCACGCGGCTGTCTTCCAGCGTGTCTCTGGTAATACCAGCAAAACCCTGAGGTCTGGGAGTCTCCTCAGCCGTGACCTCTGAATCTCCAGGTGACCCTGCTGCAAGCCGTCCGGGACCCGGGTACAGATGCCGACTTCACCTTTGCCGTTGACGGGACTGTAGCAAACCTGACGGTTTACATCACCGGCCAGTCCGTCAGGTACACCATCACGAGCCCTTCAGGTGAGAGCGCCATGAAAACCACACCAGCGAGACAAGGATACGATAGTAGTGGTTACTGTGGTTGTGTTTGTAGGGGAATCTCAGCAGAGCAACGACACGACAGGATCACTGATCACAGCAGCTGAATCAGTGGGAAACTTCATCACTCTGCAGCTGAAAAACCAAGTCGGGCAGTGGAGCTTGAAAATGATGTCATCTAATCCCTACACCGTCAGGGTCATAGGTGAGAGGTTAGGGATGCTGTTCCACCGCAGGAACCGTCCTCTAGGTTTGGTTCTTCATTTCTCTGCTTCTGAGTGCTTAAATCACATGATCAACTTTCTGATACCAGAAGTAGTTACAGTATGAGTGTGTTTGCTATTATATTGTTTTGAGATCAACTAACCAGACCAACTGGTCAGGCAAGATCAGTGCCCACGCCCACTTAGATCTTAAACCAGCCGTTTTTGCCATTTCATTAGCTCTTAGCATAGCTTAAAATACAGCAGCTGTGCCCAGTCCACATTCTGTAGCAGCGCAATCTGACGATGGTGAGCGTAGTTCTTTTATGGCCTGCTAGACCATTAACATGTTTATGCCCTTAAATTATCCTTCACCTCAAAGCGGAGTTTACTGTACATACATTTCTTCACTTTGGTATTTGCAGGTGAGAGCACTCTTGACTTCCTCTTTGACTTTGTGGAGATGTCACAGGGTCCAATCCAGGCGTTTGCTGCTCTTGATACACGTCCCAGATCCGGTAATGAAAACTGTTAAGATGCTGAATTTGTGGACTACATCACTGTCATCACATCTGACTCCACGCCCTTGCTTTTCCTCAAGGCGTCAATGTCAGCTTGTTGCTAACGGTAACGGAAAATGACTCCATCACGCTGACGGAAGTCTCTCTGGTGAAGTTGTCGGGGACAGAGGAGATGAACGGAACGGTGACGCCGCAAGAGAGCGGAAGCTTCTTAGTTGTGTTCGAAGCGCCGCCGTCAGATGAGTTTGTGGTACGGGTGAGGGGGAGCCGTGATGGAGTTTCAGCCAGGACGTCGGCAAACTTCCAGAGGATAACATCCACCAGCTTCAGATCCTCCAATATCACCATTACTGTAAGTACTGACTGACATAAAGAACCATCTCTGCCAGTCTGTAGCACCTCAGCTGACGCAGCGTTCCCTCTCCTCTCAAGGCCGATTCCAACGGTGTCATTACGCCGGGGACGCCGTTCTCCGTTCCCTTCTCTGTGAAGAGCTACGGGCTGGGGGGGAACTTCACCGTCCGAGCCACCAACAGCCGTCTTTATGATTTGACGTATCCCACCAGTTTAAACCTAAAAGCTGGAGAAAGTTCCAACGGTACCGTGACCATCATGGCAACCGGAAACATCGCGTCTGGGACTGACGTTACCCTGACCATCGAGGTCGAAGCTCCCGTAGGCCAAGATACAAACTACGCTGTGCTGCGTTTCTCCGTCATTAACCCGGTAACGCTCCTGATACTTTCAGATTCATTCCAAACTCTTTTTTGATGGTCGGTTGCTCGGTTTGTATTAACAACATCACACTCCCAGGTGACCGACGTCACTCCTCCGGTGTGTCAGCTGATCAGCCTGCAGGCCAACTGCCCCCAAAACTGCAATTCCTCCAGGTGGACGCTGTCAGTCCGGGTGTCGGACGAGGCCGGAGGGACGGGCGTTGCCAATGTTACTCTAAAATCTGGCAACGGGACCTTGGATGCCACCTATGGAAACATAACGCTTGTGTCCTACAACGCGTCCTGCTGTGCGCCTAAGGTGGAGCTGCTGGTTATGGACAAGGCGGGAAACACAGGATCCTGTTCGTACTCTCTCTCCAGCAGAATTACACCATCGCCCTTGCTTTGCCTGATCGCAGTGGTGTTGGGGATCCTCGTAAAAAGTTGAATAAATCTTGCCTACTTACAGTGGCCTCCAGTGTTGGGAAAGTTCATGTTCTACATTAACTAGTTCAAAGTTCAGGTTACAAATTTTAGTTCTAGTTCAGTTAATAGTTCAACAGCAATTATTTCATCAGTTTTATCACTGAAACAATGACTGATTTAATCTTCATATCCAATTTTGAATCCTTAATCTCAGACAGTTCCATCTTAAGTCGGGTGACCAGACGTCCCGTTTACCCAGGACAGTCCCGGGTTTTGAGCAGTGTGTCCCAATGGATTTCAGCAGCCCCATTGTTTTGTCCCAGTTTTACGCAAGCCCTATCCCGGCGTCCCTTTTTTTTCTCTTCTTTTTTTTTTTTCCTTTTTTAGCAACACACTAGTGCAAGAGAAACTGGTTTTTGGCCCATGTTTATGTCAATCACACAGTTGTCATAGCGATCTGTAATCTGAACCAAATTAAAAAGCTTCACTGTTCTCCGCCTGTCCGTTGCTTGATGCTCATTGGTCCGTGAAACCCCACCTTGAAAGCACTGCTCAATACTCAGGTTAACTTTCATGATAGTTGGTTGTTATATAGCACTAACAGTACCACAATTAAATGCATCATTAAATATTTAATTAAATATGTTATAAATAAAAATTGGAATTAAATACAAGAATGCATTATTAAATGTGTCATTAATTCATTAAAATACCAATTCATTTTAGGTAAAAAAAAAAATATTATTTCACTATTTAATTAATGATTTCATGGTCCTTGTGTTGCAGTGGATCATGAATTTATTTTAACTGTCAACCTCGCCCATCAAAGTCAGTGGGTGCATCCTAACACCTGATTGGTTACCCTGCACATCAAGTCAAGGCAAATTAATTCCAGCTA
>BJFM01001046.1:9065-51197 GCA_016586285.1 Arothron firmamentum
CCCCCCCCCCCCCCCCCCCCGTTTTGTTTGTTTAAACAGGAAGTCTTTGCAGTGTCCTAATGCACAGCAGTAAAACTGTGTCACTTAGTTGTCTTGACTTTGGTGTTCAAGTGTGAGAACCAAAATAAATAAATACTGAACATTGTGTTTCGTGAAAATCTCATTAGTGTTGTCACAGTAAATGCAAGACACAATATCACACTTGTAATTTGGGCATTTTGGCATTTCGGCATGGCATCACTAACTAACACTAACCCTAACACATTGGTTTTACTTAAAGTAAGTACCACATCAATAAGACTCACTCTTTTCAGTAAATATACCCTCTCTCTCTCTCTCTCTCTCTCTCACACACACACATACACACACACACACACACACTAAACGTATATATATATTTACTCTGAAGGAGCCGCTCTTAAGAAATGAGGAATAGAAATGAAGTGAATAAACCATGAAGTGGAAAAAAGATAGATAAAAAAACTACTTTTGTAAAATTACCCTGTATGTTCCAGTGACAACAACAAACTTTACATTATGAGTGACATTAAAGCAAACGTTATATTTGTTGGGAATTGCTTTCAAACTTAAAATGTTAACATAATATAATGTGCATCAAAATGAGATGCTTTGTCCTCATCTGTGAGATTCCTCTGCATTTGCTGCTTCATTTTTTTGTTGCCCTGAACACAAAGCACAAGTTGAACATTACTTGATGTAGGCGAGTAAATGAAAGAATTGTTTTTCCATATGAACCACTTGTCATCGTATGAGCTTAGACAACTAAATTGCACAATGTATGATCCTGAGAACATGTGTTCACTGTTTCCAAATTGGGGCAGTCAGTGTCACTTCTTTCTAGCCAATCAACATCAGGCTTTTATTTAAGAGTGGTGCATCTACGGAGGATCTCAGCATTCATCTCGACATGCTCGTCACAATGGAATCAGTGAAGGCTTCGTATCTTCTGTGTTTTTGCTTGTGGAGTTTAGGTAAGCTTGATTATCTTGTAAATGTATGAATAGCATCATTCTAAACATCTACACACAAAGTGTTGTTGGTAACTTTGTTGGTTTCTTTTTTATTCAGTCCTGACAGCTGAAACATCGTCATTTGTGCATCCAGCAAATGGTTTAGTATTTGCCAATGTCGGGGATAACATGACACTGGATTGCTCCTGTCAGGGCGAGTTTATGACAGCGTTTTACTGGTATAAGCAGACTCTGGGAGAAAAACCCAATCTCATTGCTACCTTTTCTAAACATGATTCCAATGTAGTTGTCAGCAAGGAATTCAAGAACAATCGCCGCTCTTTGGTGAATCACAGACAAGACAGCTACCAATTGACAATTGCAAATTTGAGCATTTCAGACTCTGCAACTTACTACTGCGTGAGTAGCTACATGTATCTATTTGAATTTGACAAGATCTATATCGTCCATGTTAAGAATTTACATTTGAACGCACCAGTAGATGTCCAACAGTCACCATCAGAGTCCCTCCAGTCAGGAGATTCTGGGACTCTGAACTGTATAGTCCATACTGGGACCTGTGATGAGGAACACACTGTTTACTGGTTCAGAACCTCGGGAGGATCTGAACTAGAGCTTATTTACGCCCACGGAGCCAGGAATGACCACTGTGAGAGAAAAAACAGCACCTGTTTCTACAATTTGTCCATGAAGAACATGATCTCCAAGGCTGGGACCTACTACTGTGCTGTTACATCATGTGGACGTATTCTGTTTGGAGGTGGAACCAAGCTGGAAAATGAGAGTGAGTAACCTTCTCACCACAGGAGTTTGATATTATGACTTCACCTCCAAGGACTTGTACCTGAATTTAGAATTTTTCATCAATAACTCAGTTGTAGGTAGGCTGATCCAACATGGTTTTTTGTTCATATTTAAACTAATTTTGAACTCTGAGCCTGAGTACTTGAGACAGACTGACAGGACTGATTTGAACACACCACGGCCTGAACATGATAGCAGTGAAAACTCCACCTCTGTCTGCTGCTGTGTGAATCTACAGATGATGAAGACTCTCGGGTGTCAGTGGACTTCCTGTGTGGAGCTTCAGCGTTCAGCACCTTTCTGGCAGTTTGTCTGGCTTTCTCAGTGTGTGTGATGAACAGCAGACACAGCTGCCACTGTGACGGTATAATCATTTACACTTCCTGTTTATTTATGGCGTAATTCTATTTTTCCGACCATTTGAATTTGCTCTTTTTAGAGTCTCATGAACAACTTCCAACTGTGTCCAGATCAAAGGTATTTTTATTCAGATGATTAGGAATCAGTATATTGAATATGAGAATTAATTTAAACGTTAGTATTTTTAATTAATTAATTAATTAATTAATGTATTTATTTATTTATTTATTTATTTACGTGTAATTTCCAGAATTGTCCAGGTACAGATGATCCTGATTTCTGGGAGAACAAAATGAAGAGAGAAAATACCTGGACTGAATGTGTTTACTTCAGTGTAAAACAGTAGAAAACAGTAAGATGATTCTGCTGTTGTAATTAGAAATATTTGCTTGATGAAAGTGAATTCTTTATTTTGTTTTTTACAAGTTTGGCCTTCCTCCTGAACTCATTTATTGATGTTGAGTTCTTCAACTCTTCTTTAACTTACATGTTACAAAGTTCACTGTATGATGGTTTATTGTTTCAATAAAAAAATACAAATTAAAAGTAAAACGTTATTTTTACCTCAGAAGAAATAATTAAGACAGACCTTATTCTCATTGTGGAAAAACTGGCCCATGGTTTTGCTGTCCATCCCTTTATCCACCTTACACTGCATTTTCACTTATAGGGGGACAAGTGCCAACTCATCACACAGCCAACACACAACGACAGACAGCCATTTGCACTCTCATTCATACACAAGGTCAATTCAGAGTAGCCATTTCACCTATCTCCCAAATGCATGTCTTTGGACCTTTGGTGAAAGCCCAAGCACCCAGACAGAACCCACACGGACACAAGGAGAACACCCAAAGCCAGCATACAAACAAAAAAAAAAGAATCCCTTCAGCCCCACCTTTCCACTGCAGTGTCGACACAATTTGACACAGTATGGTGAGGTCTTTGTTTGGGCTTTTTTTTTCTTTTTTTATTTCAATGAATTGCACCACAAGGTGGGCCCAAAACTGTAGTAACGCCATTGCCGTGCGACAAAGTTGTGTAGGACAACTGTAGCTGTTGACGGAGTTAGCCTTGTGGCTAAGTACCATGACATCATAACACCATGAAAGCTGTGTTGTAGAGGAGGACACTGAACAAACTACTACTCTATTCTAGATAACCCTGACCACCTTCTCCACCTGCTACTGGACAGGCAGCGGAGCTGTTTCCTCAAACAGACTGATTCAGCTTCGCTGCCACAAACACAGATACAAGAAATCTTTCCTGCCCAGTGCAATAACCCTGTTCAACACCTCCATCTGACTGAGACTCTCAGCCCTTCATGCTCTGATATGCTCTTTGTTTAGTACTTTCAAGTTGCACACTTTTTAATGTTGCACATTTGTTTTTGTACTTCCTAGTTGCACACTGCTGCTGTACCAAGTGATGAATAAAAGTGTTTCTATTCTATTCTATTCTATTCTAAGTAGCCAGTCCGTTGTTTGCATACAGGAAAAAAAGGCGTGACTGTCTAAATTTTCTTGTTTGTTGAAGGGAAACGTCTCCGTCTCCTCAAGCATTCATTTTAATGATGAGCCAGAACGTAATATCCAAATTAATAATTGTGAGATTTATTCCAAAAGGAGCCAAATTATTTGAAATACAGAGCTCTGGATTAGACCTGTTTCCCTGAGAACAATAGCATGTGACAGTCCACGAGGTCTAATGACCTGTTTATTCTCTGTGCCAGTCTTTCATACAAATATCCAGATAGTATGAAGGTGGATCTCTTGCTTCAGTCAGTGATTGGAGGATGTCAGTGCCCCCTCGTAATCTGACTCCAGTTCTCCCCTGCAGCCTGACTCCCCCAGTCGTAATGCCTGGCAGGTCACCTGGAATGTCACACAGATACACATGTTCTTGCAGACCCTAATCCTTTAATTACCCACTATATGCCTTATGCTAAAGTTTTAACCCGATCGTAAGAATCACCCCGTCCATGAACTACGTTATGAGTCCGTATTACCTGTTGTCCTATTTGTACAATCATTAATGTTTAAACATGTTTTTAGTCATTCCATTGCAACCTTTTTGCTGATAGAATCAATATGTAATAATGCAATCTTTATCTATTAAATGAGACATAAAAGAATGATAAAAAATATATAGAAAAGAAAGAAGTATAAAATCCCAACATTGTTCAAAGTGAGCTTACCACTAACGGAGTACGTAACATTAAAAAAATGCTTATCTCTCTGTCAAGGTTTGACTTGACAGAGTCAAGAGCCGACTTTGTGGCCGAGTCAACTGTTGCTGTACATTGTGTCCTTTTGATGAAACCCCAACCAGTTCATCCCACTACAGCCACCTTGGTCCTAGATGGTTACATAATCATCTTTGTGTTTTCAGCCTTTTTTTTTTCCATCACCTTTACGTCAGCTGATGACCCTGAGTGGCCATCAACTTGAAAAACTCCTGGTTACCCTCACTGTGGGACATAATGCTGCCATACAGACAGACAGCTATGCAATTTACAGGATCTGGCATGGAATAATAACAGGAAATCAGGCCAGGAATGATTGCGGGAAAGTTAGGCTTGAGGAAACAGCAAGTTGCCAGAGTGTGTGGGTGTGGGTGTGTGGGTGGGGGTGGCAGGTGTAATGGATTGTCCAAACTGAGGCAGGGCAGACTGTGACAGGCCTGAGACACTGCCTTAATTGGAGTCTTTTTTTATTCCTAGATCAAAGAAACTGGAACTTTTGAAGGACTTTAAAAATGGTGGCATGAAACGCCTTTCTCTCGTGTCAGTGGCCAATCAGAACAAAGTTGTATTAGCATTTTCTCATGGACTCAACACACTTTGAACTCTGACCGAGTGGGGAATCTTTTTAGCACTTTGTTCCTCTAGTGGACAAACCTGGGAACTGCGTTGAGTCGAGTAGGTGCTAGTGTAAAAGAGACGTAAGATTTTTGTTTTGTAGGTTTTTGACCTGGGATTTGAGTTCAATCGTTACCTATGAAATGTCCCTATTGTATCCTGACAATTCAGTCCTGTCAAATACACATTCAATGTATTTTCCCAAAGTACTGAATCAAAAGTTGACAAAATGAGTCGGGAGGGTCAACTTAAAACTGCATGTTTCTATTTTTAGTTTCAAACGCAGATGTTTGTAACTCTTTTCAAGCAATTTTCCATGACAGTTGCAGAAAACATCAACGTGTCATGAGGCGTCATACAAGCGCATACCCCTGTTTCCTTAATAAGACATACAAAGAGACTTGGTCAGCCAATCACAGCCAGTCAGTAAAGTCAGGGTTTGGTGGAGGGAAGGACAAGATTCTTTTCATTCAGCACATTAACACGATGGCACTGACATTTGTTCCCTATCTGATATATTTGATCGTGGGGAAGATGGGTGAGCGATTTATTTCAATGTTATTATAGCTCTTAGAGAGCACTGGAACAAACTAATTCCCTTTTTTTTAAAAAATATGCTGATTAAAAAAATAGAGCTAAAAATGATTTGTGGGTTTGTTTTTTCTGCTGCTTCAGGTGAGACGACTGTTCTGAAGGTTGGAAAAGACAGAGATTTTATTGCAGCTATTGGAGAAAATGTAACTTTGGAGTGTTTCATCAAATCTGACATTGTAGCAATGTATTACTGGTACCAACAAAAGGTTGGCAACTTACCAGTGCTCGTGTCGAGTTTCTATACCTTTGAAGAAAGTGGAAGGTTTTCTGAAAAATTTGATAAAACTCCACGTTTTGCACTTTACGTAAAGAAAGGTCAAAATCACCTGACAATCACTGATTTACAGTCTTCAGACACCGCAACGTACTACTGCGCCAGCAGCTATAAAGAAGACCTCGAATTCAAAGACGGAATTACAATCATCATTGAGGGTTCAGGTATGAAGGTCCCAGTCTTTGACCCGAGTCAGTCAGAAGGTGCTGTTATGCCAGACTGTACTGCACATGGTAGGACCATCGATGAAGACCACAGTGTTTACCGTCTGAGAACCTCTCGCAAATTTGATCCGGGAGTCCTTTACAAGTGGAAAAACAACACTTGTCTCTCCAGTTTGCCAGCAAACAGCCAAGCTTGTGCTGTTGCAACATGTGGACGACTTCTGTCCAGAGAAGCACCTGATGGAGAACAGAAGGGTGAGTTGTTTTCATCTAGCTACATAAACGTGTCTCCGGACATCATCTAATCTCGTGTCTGAAGTTGCAGACAACTATCATGTCTTGGTGTTTATTCTGAACGGATCTTTGGCGTTCACCTCCATTCTGGCTGGTTTCTTGGCCGTCTTACTGTGCAAAATCCGCAAGAGCCAAAGAGGTAAACGTTTTTGAGGTGCTGGTAAAGTCAAACACCATGACACAATTGCTGTTTTTATGTTTTGTTTCAGGAAGCGACTTGGGATTTTCAGCCGATCATCCGATGAATGCAGGGGTACTTGTTATCTGGATTAATAAATGCCCCGATTGCTGTGTATCATATTGGTATTTAGTGTTTCTTGTTTCAAAACTAGAGCCACACAAATGAGGACGTTCTCCATTACGCTGCCTTGAGGACGAGTGTGAACAACGGATCAAGGAGACAGAAGGATGACACAAATGAAGAGTGTGTGTACACAAGTGTAAAACATCATCACTAAATGCATTTCAGCTTTGTGGGAGAGCTTTTGTTGTTTTTCTGTATAAGAATTTAAGAGTTTGATTGTTAATACAGAAGTTAATAATGCTTAACATGAGTGTGGAGTATTAAAGCAACTAAAGTCCTATTATCAACTGTCGGGAATGTATAATGTTTTTTTGAAAATAAATGAGTATATGTATTTAAAAAAGGCAATCTAACTTGATTTCAATTGCTCAGTTTACATGAATGATCTGTTTGAATGTACTTTGAACTGCTGCACATGTCAAGAGACCTGTGACGATCGCATCCTGATGCACTGACAGCAATAAAGAAACCAAAGATAGGTCTTCAGCCTGTGTGCCATTTCCTCCTATCTTCAACTTCAGATACAGTGAATATTTGAAACAGTTCCAGGTCACTATAAATAAATATTTATTGTTGATAGAACAAAGTTTCTGTTTATTACTGTTTATGACTAGTTCCTGGAATAGAGCACGACAGAATGGGTGCTTCTTATCTTTTGTTCGAAAATTCATTCTTTTTTAGATTTGCCACAAAGGTTTCAGTGGTCAGTAGCTCATCAGCGTTGGAGCATTTGAGGTTGCACAACAACGTGCTGCAAACATTTAGTGGAAACTTTGAGTCTAACTTTAACACAGGAAGACCACCATGTGGCCCCCTCCAGCTCAAAGCACAGAGAGCGTCGCTGTGAGAGATTATTTTTAATACTTCACCTTTGAGTGATACCGTTACATGAAATGTTGTTAGCCATGTTCGCTCACAATTTTTGCTCATACAATTCAAATACAATCCGCAAAGGTTCCGCTATAGTTGATCTTTTGGTCACGTCGATGCAGAGTGATGTGGAAAAACAATGATCAGGAAGTGGACACAAAAGAGTCTCAGAAGAGAATGACAAGAAAAAACACCGGCTCCATCTGTGCATGTCGGCTGCAGAGGAATTGATGTCAGTTTGAGTGATTTCACCCAAGCTGAATAAAGTGAAGAAAAAATCAAACTAGTTTTACCTCTTAAAAGAGCAACCCTGAAAACAAAAAGCCCGACATTACCACAGTCAGCTCTGAGGATGTTAAGCTATTCTGCTTTCAGCGGAAATGGAAGCAGTTTAGCATACTTTCAACTTTTTGTCGGTTTGTGGTTACTGACGGGGTTCTAAACATGTCAATGAATGACACTTCTCCTATCTGCATGCTTGTTTTAAACACTGCAAAGTAAACAAAGTGAAGTTCAGCTGGTGTCATGTCCAGCACTGATCAGAGTGGTGGAGTAAAGCTGTTGTTTACCAGGTAAACAGGGTGTATGAGTGAGAACCTGCAGGCTGACGAAGAGAAATGCTCTAAAGAATTATAACAAGCTGTCAATAACAGAGGCCCTTAAGACTGCCAAGCCACCCATGACAGAGATAAGTAGAAGCCAGGAGCGTAAACAGGATCTGCTCCACTGATCACCTGTAACCATATGGGGAAAAAGCGGTGTCACGCCAAATGGCTGATGGATATGAAAGTGGACCACAGGAATCTCTCTGAGAACCAGCCACCTGATACGATCTCACACCAACTTCAGCAAATTCCTGGTGGCAGAATTGAACGAGCTGCTAATCGATGAGACCCTTTGGTAGAGGACCAGAGCTTGAAGAAGGAACTCATAAAAACATGTGGGTATATATAAATAAATCTCCCACTTATTCACTTTTTCCCTGTCTGATCCTCATTCAACCTCCAGTTGTGAGGGTCCTCAGTGTCTGAGCTGTTGTTGCTTACTGGAAAATGTGTATCTTTGTCTTCCTGCCAGCCCAACCACGGTCTTAGAAATCATATGATCAGAGAGAGACCAATACAATGACAGCTGCAGCGAATATCAAATATCATGATTGATTTGCTGAACCCGTAACAATACCACGCCCATTTCCATCAACAGCTGATAAAAGAGCCCCTGGCTGAGACACGGTTGTCGTCACGATGAAGAGGCCGGCCATGTTAGCAGCTCTGCTCTGCAGTCTCAGTGAGAATGAATATTTTGAACTGATTAATGAATTTTTTTGGTGCAAACTACGAAGTTTTTGCTGCTTTATGTGACAGCCAGTCATGGTGTGTCTGTTTTCTGTTTCAGGCTGGGTCTTCATCTCAGGTTCTGACCCCAATACTGTGGAGGTTGAGGAGGGTGAAAATGTCACGCTGGTCTGTTCCAATATTTCCACACAACCGACAACAACTGAGTGGTTCAGAGTGGTCAACAGAACCAAAGCCAGCTGCATCGCATCGATGTACTTCCCTAAAGGCGAAGCTACGAACTGCCCTGGATTTGAAAGTAGCAAATTTAAAATGACTTCCAACATCTCTGCTGTTTTTCTGCAAATCGCTCAAGCAGATTTATCTGATTCTGGATTATATTACTGTGGATTTTACAAAACCATACATACACTCATTTCTACTGTGACTCTATTAAATGTTGCACAGTTTCAAGGTAAGATTGTTTAATTGTTGTTGTTGTTGTTTTGTTGTTTGTTCTAAAATGTGAAGACTAATCTAACCATAACTTTTTTTATTTTCAATTGTTAAAGTTGATGAGATACACGATCACAGCAATCAAAGTAAGTTTTGTTGTTTTTTTTGTGCCGTGTTAGCATGCTTCTTTGTAGAAAGTAATTTTACTCAAAAACATTTATTTTTTATTTGTTTAATTTCAGACCACGACATTGACACGGCAGTAATCAGCATTATTTTGGGTGGTCTTTGTGTTCTCCTTGCTATAATCACCATCGCTCTGGTATTTAAAGTTAAAAAACTCAAGACCGGTATGTTCCACCTTCATTATCTTATAATCCAAGGCATAATAACGCATATAACCATGTCATCATATTTTTGTCTCTTGATATTTAGCCATGAGCAATGTCGTGCACCAAGAGACACACCAGGTAAACCCTGATTGAAATATTGCGTTATGATCATTTAAAGTTAGGATTAAATATGGAATGAGCATGTTAAACCCAAAATTAAAGACCATAATCATCATTATTATTTGTAATTATATGTATTATAATAAAATGTAGTGAAAAACTTCTCTATCTGCACCAGGTCTCTTGTAGCCGTAGTAGTATTAGTATTTGATCAGCGCATCAAATTAGGTTCACAGAGATGTATATCAGTTATGTTAGTTTAAAACTGCTAATGCAGCCATCACTGTGTGTGTGTGTGTGTGTGTGTGTGTGTGTGTGTGTGTGTGTGTGTGTGTGTGTGTGTGTGACTGTTAATGCTGTCATTTACAGGATCTGAGCTCAGACCACCTGAACTACGCAGCTCTAACCTTCCGGGCAAAGCTGAAGAAAAACCACACACGTGCACCAAAGAGCGAGCAGGAACCAACAGCCATTTATTCCGCCACCAGATGAACTGTAACTTCGGCTGGGATCGGTTTTCATGTTAATCTCAATACAGTTTATATTTGCGAGTTAGAAAGACTCCGAGTCTATTTCATTATTTTGTTAGACGTGTTGCAAAAGTGGATCTTGGTGTTCCATTTTATCACAGTGGCCAACCTTCATTGTTCTATTGAGACATTTTCTGTTTTGCAATAAATAATAATACATTTCTAATATGTGAAAATTCAGTCCTGTCAAATACACATTTAACATATTTTCCCAAAGTAATGAATCAAAAGTTCACAAAATGAGTCGGGAGGGCCAACTTAAAACTGCATGTTTCTATTTTTAGTTTCAAACGCAGATGCTTGTCACTCTTTCCAAACAATTTTCCATGAGAGAAGCAAAAAACATCAACGTGTCATGAGGCGTCAGCACATACCCTTGTTTCCTTAATAAGACATACAAAGACACTTGGTCAGTCAATCACAGCCAGTCAGTAAACCCAGGGTTGGGTGGAGGGAAGGACAAGATTCTTTTCATTCAGCACATTAACACGATGGCACTGACATTTGTTCTCTATCTGATATATTTGATCGTGGGGAAGATGGGTGAGCGATTTATTTTAATGTTATTATAGCTCTTAGAGAGCACTGGAACAGAGTAATTCCCTTTTTTACAAAAAAAAAAATGCTGATTAAAAATAGATAGAGTTAACAATGATCTGTGGGTCCGTTGCTTCAGGTGAGACGACGGTACTGTGTAACACACACTGATCCATCCAGTTCATATTCCTGTTTTTTCCTCAGGGCCGCTGTCTCCAAACCATTAAACACAGCTGGTCTAACCACCATCTCATGGGCTCCAGAGCAAACCAACACCTCTATAGGATTTTCTTTCCTCTCTCGCTCTCTCTGCTCTCACTACTGCAGCATCATCTTAAACATGCAGGAATGCAGGTTATGCAGGAATCTCCATGGAGAATCTCCAAGCATAATGTTGCGGATTGTGGTTTTTGTATTGGACCCAGACGCAGACAGGAGGAGGCAGATCGGGTGCAAAGTAACCCCTTTATTGGGTGTACAAGAGGCAAACAGAAAGCGTTCCCAAAAAGAGGAAGAACAGACCATGCATGAGGTTCACAAGGTCCAATAAACTCCTGAGTGGAGGTTCCTCCGCGGAGTGTCCCAAAACCAGAGCATGAGAGTCCTCTGGGGAAAACGTGGCGTCCTTGAGAAGGCAGGCAACTCACTCCTTTGCTGAACTCCAAGACCCACGGGAAACAAAGAGGTTCAGTTCTGGCCGCAATCGGCAGATGAGGGGGGAAGCAGTCACGGGCACGATTGCCACTGCAACTCCAACCAGACTCGAACTGCAACTAAAGACAACTAACAATCCAGCAGTGAGCACTCGCCACCTGCGTCCCTAAATCAGTCCCTGATTAACTGATTAGCCGCAGGTGCGCGCCCACTGCTGGAACCATGGGAACAGCACCCCCTCTGGAGAGGACCAAGAATGCGTCCAACACAAAGGAGGGGGCCAGCAAGCTGGATCCTGACACATAACCTTGTTTGTCAGCCTCTCCATCCCCTGCCTGATTACCCGATGGAAAGGAAAGGAAAAATAACCCCCCCTATGATAGTTGTTGGTTGGTTGGAAATGTTAAACTCAAAAGAAAACAAATCAACCTCATTTCCACTGATATATCAATCACCTTTTTTTTGCTAAAGATGGTGCAAGTGTTTTTTACTTTCAAGTTTGTTTCCAATGAAAACCTTTCTTTGAGTTTTCCTTCATCCATTTTCTCAAGCAAATCTGACAGCATTATTGCCAGATTAGACTTGATCGTGTTTCCTGTATGTCACACACTCGACACACCTCAGGCTGGCCAATCAGACACAAGCTCAGCTTTTATCAGCATAAAACGAAGCAGCCTGCTCTTCACTCAGCTCTCGACTTGCGACATGATGACATCTGCAAAGTTTATCTTCTTGTTGATGTGTCTGGAGAAAATCGGTGAGCATTTTTTTGCTTGTTTGTTTGTTTGTAGGTTTATTGCGCGTTTCTAAGTTTTAGATTCAAGCATTAAACTGTCTGCTTTTCTGTTTGTTTCACTTTAGCTCAGGCAGCTACAATGGAATTTTCTCCATCAATGAATTGGAGGAACAATTTTATCCTGGTCAAACCTGGACAGAACCTGACTTTGACATGTCTTCGTGATGACAATGATCATACCAAGGTCTCTTGGTTTAAACAAACTCTAGAAGAGAAGCCAAGGCTCATCGGTGTCTATCGCATGTCAAGTGAAAGTTGGACACTTTATAATGATTTCAAGAATAATCCACGCTTCAACCTGCATATGCAAAGCAACAGCACGGATTTGACAATCACAGATTTGAAGTTTTGGGACTCAGGCTCCTATTACTGTGCAAATCAGGATTTTTTTGCATTTGAATTTACAGGAGGTTTTCATGTCGTTGTAGAGGGTTCAGAGTTGACCATAAGTCAGTCAACATCAGAGTCCACCCAGTCAGGAGGTTCTGAGACCCTGAACTGTACAGTACATACTGGGACCTGTGACGGGAATTATAATGTTTATTGGTTCAGAGACTCTGCACCATCTCAACTTGAACTGGTTTACAGCCACAAAGGCAGCAACAACCAGTGTGAGAAGAAAAACAACACCTGTTTCTCCAGCCTGTCCATGAAAAACCTGAATGTTTCTCAGACGGGGACCTACTACTGTGCTGTTGCAGCATGTGGACATATTCTGTTTGGAAACGGAACCAAGCTGGAGTTTGAGGGTGAGTAAATTTCAAATTGTTTCATTCAAGACGTTTCCAGAAGTTGCATATGTTTAAGTTTGTATACCTTTAAGTTTACACAGACACCAGATGCCTGTAGTCATCCTGAATGATGCAATAATGCAATCTAACTGGTACAATATAAAGTGGGTAGACAAATTTGAGTTACGACTACAAGAATTATCTGAAACAGCATCATGACAATCACAGTTTCTTGTGGCTGTCTTTACAGATAAAGAAAACCTTCTTGTTTGGGTGTATTTCCTGATCACAGCCTGGATATATACCTTCATTGTGGTTGTTTTATTATCCATTTCCATTTTTATGATGAAAAACAGAAACAGCCATCACTCTCTGGGTAACTGACATTATATCTATTGAATACTGAAAAAATAAACTGTGAAAATAACTTCCAAACCTTTTTCTTCTGTGTTTCAAACAAAGACTCTCCATCAAGGTTTCCAGCCAAATCCAGAGCAAACACAGAGGTGGAGACAGTTTGGATTTCTTTCAAGTTCCTTAAATATTGATAATGCATTGATTTTAAATTGTTGTCATTTCCAGGGTTGTCCAGATACACATGGTTCTGTTGTGTGGAGAAACAGGATAAAGACAGAAAATACCTGGACTGAATGTGTTTATTTCACTGCAAAACATTAGAGAACAAAGATGATGGATCTCAACAATCTTAAATATCCTGTGGTCATGCAAAACCCATAAAAAAAAACATAAAAAAAAAAATCTCTGTCTACACAGTTGATATATTCATGTTGTTTGACTTATTGTATACACAAATGTTATATTCTACACGGTGGGTTTTTTTATGTTCAGATTCCTTGGATTAATAAAAAAGGAAAACAAGAGGTGGTCCGTCTGTTACATTTATCGGTAGAGTTCAGGACCCAAACGCAGACCAGCGAAGCAGAGTCAAAATGCTTTAATGATGCAGGGGGGGGAACTCAAAACGCTCATACAGAGGAAAGGGAAAACGGTAAACAAAAAACACTCCAACGGAGACCTGCCTGACTAAATACAATTGAAACCGGAGGTTAACACAAAGCGCTCGCGAAGAGGATAATGAAAACAATAAACCAAAAACACTCCAACGGAGATCACTAGACAAGAAGCAGTACAAACCGATGCTCCTCGGCTGACTGGCGAGCCAAACGCCTCCCTCGCTCTTGGGGCGGCGATCCAAAAACAGCTCCAAACCCGAGTTCATTAATCCCAAAATCCAGAAAGTTCAAACAACAATCTGACAACCGGAGGTTGCCAGATTGCGTCTTTAAGTACAGTGGTCCCCAACCCTTTTATCACCGTGGACCGGTCAACGCTTGAAAATTTTACGGGGGGGGTACGTAGATTGTCTATATTGTGAATATGAAAATAAACGTGAATCCACTGTGTACTCGTATGCAACTTTATATTTTTTATAAAAGATTGTTCAGATTCAGATAAAAAATACATCGGAAACAATTAATTACCGTATATCTTGGGCGGCCGGCGGCCTGGTACCAATTGGCCCGGGGTTTGGGGACCATTGCTTAAGTACACCGGTGATGAGTAATTCCTGGCAGCTGTGGCAGCTCCGGAGAATGAAGGGCGCTGGCGCCATTTAGACGGAAGGGGAGAATCCGGCCCCGAACACCTTCCATTTTATTGCTTTTTATCACAGAAGACATCTCATTTTTACACTAAGACTTAAACCAACATGCACTTGATCCGCTCCTCCATGAAGCACCACCTAAATGTAGTGGAGGAGTTGTAGTGCCTTCATCGTGCAATGTTGTCTCTGGCCGGACCTCCCTAGGAACATTTGTACTATGTCAAGGGCCAGACTTAAGCTCAGTTCATACAGGCCTGAATCAAATGGTTAATAATGAGGAACAGTGTACCCTGTCCTTATGGTTACCGGGGCCCTGCCTTGGAGCCAGATTGTCTGTTGGGCCCAGCTGGGACCAACATGAAGCAGAGACATGGGTCCATCTGGCATCAGGTTCTGGTACCACGTGGTTCCCCATCTCGCGATGAAGGCCATGAAGAAGATAGCTATGAGACGCTCCGTTAAAACAATCAGCCCACTGATACACCCCCTCCAATTCACAGACGGACACCTGGGGTGGACAGGCACCACTGACAGGCTGCTTTATTTCATGAGCTTCTCTGCATTCAACACCTACAGCCTCACATCCTAGTTATTCTTCTTAATAAGCTGCCTTCTTTCAATGGAAACATCACACCAATTATTGCTCAAAAATCTTCTTTTACCTATGCCACACCTCCACTGGTTGTCCCCACGTCAGCCTCCCCTCACTCACACATATTCACACACACACCCTCCACCCACACGTATTTTTACCCCCACCCACACTCACTCTCATACAACATCCTCCTATACACACAACCCCACTATGCCGCACATGTATTTTTTTCCTTTACAAACAAGTTTCTTTTCATATTGTTGTCCTTTGTAAATGTCCAAATGTGTCATTTGTAAACCAGGCAGACGTTGGTAAGATGGCCGTAATTGTGCATACAAATAGTGGGCTTAACTTTTCCTCCCTCTGTCAGTAATTGCAAACAGGAAGTCCTTGCAGTGTTTTCATGCACTACGGTGAAGCGAAGGTGACAACTCGTCTCATAAAAATAACGTCGTTTTGTAAATGGAATCCACATTAGACTATTATGAGCATGTGTTCATGTTATTGGTGTTGTCACACTGCATGAGTGGCACAATATCACACCTGTGCTTCAGGATAGCAGCGTGGCAACACCTGTATACAACAGTTCTGACATGAATACAGTCACAGATATTCTCGAGTCAGCAGTCGGGAGATGCTATTTATGTTAAACCACCCTGGTGGACTGTTAAGTGTTTCCTGTGTGAAACACAGATCCATCCAGTTCATATTCCTGTTTTCTCCTCAGGGCCGCTGTCTCCAAACCATTAAGCACAGCTGGTCTAGCCACCATCTCATGATCTTCAGAGCAAACCTACATATCGCTAGGATTTTCTTCCACCTCTCTCTCTCTCTCTCTCTGCTCTCACTACTGTAGCGTCATCATAGTCCATGGAGATTCCTGCATAAACTTGTTTGTCAGCCTCTCCATCACCATCACAAACAAGAAAGGGTTCATTGCCTGATTACCTGATGGAAAGGAAAGGAAAAATAGCCCCCCACATGATGGTTGTTGGTTGGTTGGAAATGTTAAACTCAACAGAACAACTCAACCTCATTTCCACTGATATATTAATCACCTTTCTTTACTAAAGGCGGCGCAAGAGTTTTTTTTACTTTGAAGTTTGTTTCCAATGAAAACCTTTGTTTGATTTTTTCCTTCATTCATTTTTTCAAGCAAATCTGACAGCGTTATGGCCAGATTAGACTTGATCGTGTTTCCTGTATGTCACACACTTGACAGACCTCAGGCTGGCCAATCAGACACAAGCTCAGCTTTTATCACCATAAAACGAATCAGCCTGCTCTTCACTCAGCCCTCAACTTGCAACATGATGACATCTGCAAAGTTTATCTTCTTTCTAATGTGTCTGGAGAAAGTCGGTGAGCAATTTTGTTTGTTTGTCTTTTTATTGCGCGTTTCTAAGTTCCAGATTCAAGCATTAAACTGTCTAATTTCTGTTTGTTTGACTTCACCTCAAGATGCTACAATGGAATTTTTTCCATCAATGAATTGGAGGAACAATTTTATCCTGGTCAAACCTGGACAGAACCTGCCCTTGACAGGTCTTCACAGAGACAAGGATTATGGCATGATTTCTTGGTTTAAACAACCTCCAGAAAAGAAGCCAAGGCTCATCGGTGTCTATCGCATGGCAAGAAAAAGTTGGACACTTTATAATGATTTCAAAAATAATCCACGCTTCAAACTGCATACGCAAAGCAATAGCACGAAATTGACAATCACAGATTTGAAGTTTTCGGACTCAGGCTCCTATTACTGTTCACATCAGGATTTTAATGAAAGTGAATTTACGGAAGATTTTAATGTCGTTGTAGAGGGTTCAGATTTGTCCATAAGTCAGTCAACACCAGAGTCCACCCAATCCGGACGGTCTGGGACTCTGAACTGTACAGTACATACTGGGACCTGTGACGGGAATCATACTATTTACTGGTTCAGAGACTCTGGACCATCTCAACTTGGACTCGTTTACAGCCACAGACGCAAGAACAACCAGTGTGAGAAGAAAACCAACACCTGTTCCTACAGCCTGTCCATGAAAAACCTGAACATTTCTGAAACAGGGACCTACTTCTGTGCTGTTGCAGCATGTGGGCATATTGTGTTTGGAAACGGAACCAAGCTGGAGTTTGAGGGTGAGTAAGTTGCAAATTGTTTCATTCAAGAGGTTTATATAAGTTGTATATGTTTAACATATAAGTTCACACAGACACCAGATGCCGGTAGTCATTCTGAATGATGCAATAATGCAATCTAACTGCTACAATGTGAAGTGGGAAGACAAATTTGTGTTAGGACTCAAAGAACTATTTGAAACAGCATCATTCACTCACAGTTTCTTTTGGCTGTTTTAAAAATACTGGAGCCCGGAGTGTATCATGACAATGCCTGTAGATAGTTGATATCTCAGCAAAAAGGTTTTGCCGGAATGTATTCCCCCCCCCTTTGTAATGTCGAGGCTGCAAATATGTGAAAGAAAGCGTTGTGCCAAACTATTGCAGCCAGAACAGAAATTAGTTTTAGAAACAAACTCTGCTAACTAATCTGCATTTACCATGGAACTGAAACCTCAACCTCTGTTTGCTGCTGTGTGAATTTACGGATGATGAAGACTCTGGGGTCTTGGTGGACTTCCTGTGTGGAGCTTCAGCGTTCAGCACGTTTCTGGCCGTTTGTCTGGCTTTCTCAGTGTGTGTGATGAACAGCAGACACAGCTGCCACTGTGACGGTATGATCAGCAACACTTCCTGCCGTCATTTGTGAAGTATTTTTTTCAGTTTCTAAGGTTCCATTTTACTTTTCAGAATCTAATGATAGTCGATCACTTCCATCCATACCAAAGGTATTTTTTAATTATTATTATTATTTGGTATAAATTAGCTCCTCAAATAATAAAACTTTGTCATTTCCAGGCTTGTCCAGATACACATGGCTCTGTTGTGTGGAGAAACAAGATGAAGACAGGAAATACCTGGACTGAATGTGTTTATTTTACTGCAAAACATTAGAGAATAAAGATGATGGTTCTCAACAATCTTAAATACCCTGTGGTCACAGAAAAACTCATAAAATTAAGAAAAAATGTCTTTCAATACAGTTGATATATTCAATCTGTTTGACTTGTTGCATAGACAAATGTTACATTCTGCACTCTGCCTTGTTTGATTTTCAGGTTCCTTGCATTAATAAAAAAGGAAAACAACAGGTGGTTCTTCCATTTCATTGCTTTATGTCACAAAAGACATCTCGCCCTAACACTGAGAATTAAACCTGCACACACTCGATTCGCTTCTCCAGGAACCACCACCGAAGCATTGTGGGGGAGTTGTAGTGCGTCATTGTACTCAAAGTTATGTTGTCTCTGGCTGGACTTCCCAAGGAAAATTTGTACTAAGTCAAGGGCCAGAAATAAGCACAGTTTACACAGGCCCAGGGCCCTGCCTTGGAGCCAGGCCACCTGTTGGGCCCAGCTAGGACCAACAGTAAAGCAGAGACATGGGTCCATCTCACATCAGGGTCTGATGTCACGTGGCTCCCTATCTTGTGACGAAGGCCATGAAGAAGATGGCCAAGAAATGTTCTGTCACAATCAACCCACTGATACATCCCTACCAATTTACAGACAGACACCTGGGGTGGACAGACACCTCTGACAGACTGCTTTATTTCATGGCTTCTCTGCATTCAACACCTACAGCCTCACATCTTAGCTAATTCCACCTTAATACGCTGCCTTCTTTCAATGGAAACATCACACAGATTGTTGCTCAAAAATCTTCTTTTACCTATGCCACACCTCCACTGGCTGTCCTCAGGGCTGCCTCCTGTCACACACACATATTCACACACACACACTCCACCCACACATTATTTCACCCCCACTCAAACTCACTCTTATACCAACATCCTCCCATGCGTACAAATTCACTATGCTGCACATGTATTTTTTTCCCTTACAAACAAGTCAGATTCTGTCTTTTCGTGTGCTGCTGTTAAGATGGCCGTACTTGTGCATACTAATAGTAGGCCTGACTTTTCCTGCCTCTGTCAGTAATTTCAAACAGGAAGTCCTTGCAGTGTTTTCAAACTGTATAAAGGGTGAAAACTGGTGTTATAAAAATAATGTGGTCATGTTAATGGAATCCACATTAGACTATTATGAGCGTGTGTTCACGTCATTGGTGTTGTCACACTGCATGAGTGACACAATATAACACCTGTGCTTCAGGATAACAGCGTGGCAACCCTGATATGCAACAGTTCTGACATGAATACAGTCACAAATATCCTCTAGTCAGCAGTCGGGAGATGCTGTTTATGTTAAACCGTTGTGGTAGACTGTAAAGTTTTTCATGTGTGACACACACTGATCCATCCAGTTCATATTCCTGTTTTCCCCTCAGGGCTGCTGTCTCCAAACCATTAAGCTGGTCTAACCACCATCTCATGGGCTCCAGAGCACATCTCTCTCTCTCTCTCTCTCTCTCTCTCTCTCTCTCTCTCTCTCTCTCTCTCTCTCTCTCTCTCTCTCTCTCTCTCTCTCTCTCTCTCTCTCTCTCTCTCAGTGCATGGTGGGAGGTTTCTGAGAGCGAGTTGGGAGTTTATTGAAAATTTGTGAAATTTGTGACTTCTCTCCTTTCTTTACTGCATGGTTGTATATATGGGTTTGCGGTTGTTGTCAGGGTGGTTTTTAGGGTATTTTGGTGTAGTTTGGTGGAGGATTAACCGTGTTCGGTGGCAGAGATGGCATCTTCGGAGACGCAGTCTCTGTCAGTCCGACACCGGGTGCGGCTTCAAGAGAGAGGAGGTTCTCCTGGCTGTTGGGGATCAGGTAGGACACGTTTACCTGTCCTACCCCTCCAGGATGAACACAGGAGTGGTGGTTTTTTGTAAAGGAGGAGCGTTGCGTAGCCGATCTGTTGGTGAGTGCAGTGACGCTGAACGGCGAATATTTACAGGTCTCCCTGCTTGTCGCCGTCCACTCGGGTCACTGTCTCCGGTGTTCCCCTGTTTATTCCCGATGAGGCGCTGGCGCAGGAGCTGTGCCGCTTCGGGAAGATGGCGAGTGGGTTTAGGACCATTAGTCTAGGTTGTAAAGGCGACAAGTTGAAGCATGTTTTGTCATTCGGGCAACAGTGTTTCATGTTCCTGAACTGTCTCTCACAGACTATGGATGTGTCCTTTAGGGTGAAGCACAGGGAGGGACACTACATGGTTTATGCCAGCACGGGGAGCATGTAATGTTTTGAGTGTGGCAATGTGGGGCACAAGCGTGTCGCTTGTCATCACAAGCCCGCTGATCAGCGCACCTACAGCGGCGCGATGTCAGGTGGCGTGGCCGCTTGGTCAATTTGACAGAGGCTGACACAAGTGAGGGTTCCAGCAGGCAAGAACAAGCACCAGTAGGAGAACCAGGAACAGAAACAGCAGCAGGTAGCAGTCTGGCGTTTGCTATGGAAGAAATAGGGGATGTGGGAAGAACAGAGGGGGTGCAGGTAGGAGCAGAGGAGGTGCAGGTGGGAGTAGAGGAGGTGCAGGTGGGAGTAGAGGAGGTGCAGATGGGAGCAGAGGAGGTGCAGGAAGGAGCAGAGGAGGGTCAAGTAGGAGCAGATCAGATTACTGAGCAAAATGGTCGAGGAGGGCAGATAGCAGGGTCTGACCTGGCTGCTGGTGCACAGGTGATGTGTGAGCAGACAGGTGCAACAGAGAGGGTTGGTGGGGAAGAGGAGGGGATGGAGTATGAATCAGACTCTGACTGTGCCTCTGTAACAGATTCCCAGTCACTGAGTGGAGACCTTTACACTCTAGAGGACATTAACAGCTTCCTGGATGAAACTTTGGGCAGTCTGTCAAGGTGACTGATTACTTCCCTGATCCTGATAAGTTCCTGAAAAGTGCACAAACTTTGCAGAAGGTTGTCATTGTCAACATCTTTGATGAAACAAAAAAACACTTTCGTCAAAAAAAAAAACCACATGACTGTTCCTGGAAAGATGCTTTAGAAAAGAAACAGGAAAAGGAACCAAATTGATAAGAACTCAAAAATAGGACACTGACGATAAAGAAGAAGATGAAGATGAAGATGAAGATGATAACATACATCTGGTTCTTACTGCCAACACAACTGATCCAGTCCACTTTTCTCCTGCCTCTGATGAACACTCTGAGGGTGGCATTGTTATATATCAATGGTGGGAGAGCTCAACGGAAAAGACTGCTGGTCTCAAACATGGTGTCCCAGAAGAAGCTGGATGTCCTCTTTTTGCAGGAAACACACAGTGACAAAGACAATGAGGTGGACTGGAGTCTGTGGTGGACAGGCTGGTATGGACTGTCTGCAGGAGTAGCTGTGCTTTTCTGTCCAAGGTTGGACATGAGAGTCACCTCCTCCACAGAGATCGTCCCAGGCAGAGTGTTGGCGGTCGAGCAGAGATCCAGGCTTTCAGCTCCTGTCTGGTGAACGTCTACGCTCCCAACCAGGGCCCAGGCAGATTGGATTTGTTCCAGAAGCTCTCCGGTTTTGTGAGACAGTGTGGACAGGACGAGTGTGTGGTCCTTGGAGGAGACTGGAATTGCACCACAGACTTCACACTGGACAGGACAGGCCAGGAGCCGCATCTCCAGTCTGCTGCTGCGTTGGTCGAGGCTCGGAGCAGAGCGCTGGCTGTAATGAACGTGTGGAGGGTGAAACATCCTCATGCTAGACAGTACACTTAGGTGAAGGTGGATGGGCTCATGTCTGCAGCCAGGTTAGATAGGTTTTACATGTCATGTCGCTTTAGCAACAGACTACTGAGCAGTCACATTCACCCAGTTGGCTTCACTGATCATCACATAGTCACCTTTGATTTCTATTTTTCACAGACAGCCAAACACGGCTCTTACTGGCACTTCAATGTGAAGCTGCTTCAGGACACTACGTTCTGTCACAGGTTTGAGGTGTTTTGGGGAGTCTTGAGGGGGAGGAAGGGAGGTTTTAAATGTCTTTGTCAGTGGTGGGAGGTGGGGAAAGCACATATCAAGTCTTTCTGTCAACAGCACACCAGTCATTCAACTACACAAGTCAAACGAGCAATTGGAGGGATAAATCAGACACTGAGAGAAAAACATTTGCACACACAATAGCACAGACAATCACACACTGCAACAAAAGAAACAGGAACTAAGTTCTTTTTTGCAAGGTGAAAGCGGCTTTGGTGAGGTCACGGTTCACGAGCATCAGGGAGATGGATGCTCCCACTTCTCTCTTCTTTAACCTAGAGAAATCCATCTCACAGACCAAACAGATGGTCTGTCTCCGCCTTCCTGATGGGGCAGTAACCACCGACCAGAGGGAGATAAAGATGCACGCTGCGGATTTTTACGGTGCCCTCTGCAGGGTGGAGAACTGCAGCAGGGAATGCCAGGACGAGCTTCTGCAGGGACTTCCTCAGCTGAGCTGCAGGGACCGAGCCGCCCTGGATGCTGACATCTCCTTGAAGGATTTAACTACTGCTGTGGGGCAGATGGCTTCTGGTCGAGCTCCAGGACCGGATGGACTGCCTGCAGAGTTCTACAAAACGTTTCTGGTGGTGCCGACCTGTGGCAAGTGCTGCGGGAGTGCACCAAGACCGGTCTACTACCAAGGTGAGAGGTTTTCCGACAGCCTGTTCATATTTGGTCCACATTACTGTGCCTGGAGGAAAGCTGCACACCAACTGGTCAATTTTATTTCAGGGACAGCTAAGTTGACCATCTGGAAGACGAGGAAGAACAGGGTGAGGGGTCTCGGGTCAGAGGACGTGGTGTCCATGATGGTTGGACTGGTGGCAGCTCAGCTGAGGGTGGAAATTAGTTTTTACACACTGACTGAACAAAAGAGGTGTTTTTAAACTTTTGGGGAGTGGAAGATGTCTTGTGTTCAATCAGAGAGAACTCTCTGATTCTAAATATTTTAATTATTTGGCAGTGTCAGTGTTGTTGTTTTGTTTGTTTTTTTCTGTTGTTGGTTCTTGTGCTGGAAAACAGGGAATATAAATAGAATAAGAATGTAAATAGATAATAAAGATTATTTTTAAAACTCAAAACTCTCTCTCTTTCTCTCTCTGCTGCATCTTAAACATCAGAGTCCATGGAGATTCCTGCTCAACCTTGTTTGTCAGCCTCTCCATCACCATCGCAAACAAGAAAGGGTTCACAGCCTGATTACCTGATGGAAAAGAAAGGAAGAAGATCCCCTCACATGATGGGTGTTGGTTGTTTGGAAATGAGGTGCAAGGGTTTTTTACTTTCAATTTTGTTTCAATTGATTTGTTTTCTCAAGCAAATCTGTCAGCGTTATTGCCAGATTAGACTTGATCGTGTTTCCTGTGTAGCACACACTCGACACATCTTAGGCTGGCCAATCAGACACAAGCTCAGCTTTTATCAGCCTAAAATGTACCAGCCTGCTCTTCACTCAGCCCTCGACTTGCAACATGATGACATCTGCAAAGTTTATCTTCTTTCTAATGTGTCTGGAGAAAATCGGTGAGCATTTTTGAGTGTTTTATTTTTTTCTTGTGTGTCTATTTATTGCACGTTTCAAAGTTCCAGATCCGAGCATTAAACTGTCTGCTTTCTGTTTGTTTCACTTTAGCTTTGGCATTTACAATGGAATTTTCTCCATCAGTGAATTGGAAGAACAATTTTATCCTGGTCAAACCTGGACAGAACCTGACTTTGACATGTCTTCTCAGAAACAAGGCTTACACCAGGATTTCTTGGTTTAAACGACCTCCAGAAGAGAAGTCAAGGCTCATCTGTGTCTCTCGCACATCAGAACAAAGTTGGATATTTTATAATGACTTCAAAAACAATTCACGCTTTAAACTGCATACGAACAACAAAGGAGCTAATTTAACAATCACAGATTTGAGGTTTTCAGACTCAGCCTCCTATTTCTGTGCAAATCACAATTTTCAAGAAATTGAATTCACAGAAGATTTTAATGTCATTGTAGAGGGTTCATGGTCGTCCATAAGTCAGTCAACATCAGAGTCCACCCAGTCTGGAGGTTCTGGGACTCTGAACTGTACAGTACATACTGGGACCTGTGACGGGAATCATACTATTTACTGGTTCAGAGACTCTGGACCATCTCAACTTGGACTCATTTACAGCCACAGAGGCAGCAACAACCAGTGTGAGAAGAAAACCAACACCTGTTTCTACAGCCTGTCCGTGAAGAACCTGAATATTTCTCAGACGGGGACCTACTACTGTGCTGTTGCAGCATGTGGACACATTCTGTTTGGAAAGAGAACCAAGCTGGAGTTTGAGGGTGAGTAAGTTGCAAATTGTTTCATTGAAGAGGTTTATATAAGTTGTATGCGTTTGAGATATAAGTTTACACGGACACCAGATGCCTGTAGTCATCCTGAACGATGCAATAATGCAAACTAACTAGGATAATATAAAGTGGGAAGACAAATTTGTTTTAAGACTTAAAGAATTATCTGAAACAGCAACATGACAATCACAGTTTCTTGTGGCTGTCTTTACAGAAAAAGAAAACCTTCTTGTTTGGGTGTATTTCCTAAGTGCAGCCTGGATATTCACCATCATTGTGGTTGTTTTATTATCCATTTCCATTTTTATGATGAAAAAGAGAAACAACCATCACCCTCTGGGTAACTGACATTATATATTTTCAATATTGTGAAAAATAAACTGAAAAAAACTTCCAAACCTTTTTCTTCTGTGTTTCAAACAAAGACTCTCAACTAAGGTTCCCAGCCACATCCACAGCAAACACAGTGGTAGAGACAATATGGATTTCTTTCAAGATATTTTTTTAGCCTATGTATTTGCGCACACACTAACTTTTGGTTTTTCCAACTTGTTGCCAGGGTAACCAAGAAGACAATCTACATTATGCAGCTGTGAGGGTCAACCGGTCTAACAGATCAAGGATGCAGATGATCATTCAGAATGAATGTGTGTACTCTGGTGTGAGGCAGTAGATGTTATCTTGTTAAACCTGATGATTTTAATGTCATTTAAAAAACCATGTTTGAGCTTATCTTGCCCTGTATTTATTAATTATTGGGTATTTCCTTTTACTATTTTTACACTTTAACTTGTATCATGAAACACATTTTACTGGCTTAAGTTGTTTATTCTGCCGATATCGGTATATTATAATAGTTGATTACCTCCCGATGTTTCCACTTTGATCAAAATAAAGACTCTATAAAGTCCAGCATAAGTCATTCAGTCTCATACTAAACTCCTAGGCTGGGTGCTCTGATTGTAGTACGCCACTGCCTGTATTCACTCAAACTTGACTTGCTGTACTTTCACAATGAACCTGAAACCTCGACCTCTGTCTGCTGCTGAGTGGATCTGCAGATGATGAAGATGCTCAGGCCTTGGTGGGGTTCCTGTGTGGAGCTTCTGTATTCAGCACCTTTCTGGTAGCTTGTCTGCCTTTCTCAGTGTTGTTGATGGTGGTGCGATTGCAGGCACACCACAATGTTCACAGGGAAATAAGCTGTATCCAAAGACTACATTATCAGGCTATGGTGTGAAGAACTGCAGGTTGTAACTGGAGCTGTGTCGACTCAAGAATAAATTGTCATAACCTCATTTAAAGCTCCTCAAGACACATCTCAAGCTTTAACATATGTTCAGCAAAGTGTCTTTACTGACTGAGTTTTCCTTTTCTACATAGCCGCACTTGTCAAAAATAAGTTTCAAAAGACATACTGTCCTTTATAAATGTCCAAATGTGTAAGATGTGGATCACGAATACGACACGTGTTCTCTGATATCTTGACAAACTATTATTAGGGCATTAATCCATGGAGACAGAGCCCGACGCAAAACCTGCTGCAGTTGTTATTTAGGTTTTAGATCTTGTCCAACTGAGGAAGGCAGCAATGATATGAGAACTCACACAGAGATGCTGAATGTCAGCCTACACCTCCCCAGACATTTCACACTGTGGTATCATAACGACACCATAACAGCGGTTCTTGCTCTAACTGTTTACGGTCTTCTTTTCCATTTAAAGTTCTGTTTCTGTTATTTTTTTTCTGTCCTCTATCTATAGGTTACCTCATTAAGATATGTACAGCCACTTTACCAAGCTAAAAGCATGACGCCAAGCTAAAACAATACTCATGAAATTTTCATTTATATCTTTAAATAAGCCTGTTCTGATAATTTTTTTCCTGCAGTCACATTTTTCTCATGTAAAGTTTAATGTACTGAATCCCCAAAGTATGATTTTACTCAAAATATGAGTTTAAGCATGAATGATGGTCATACTTGTACATACTTGTATAGTTGGCTTCACTTGTCCCCCCCTCTGTCTTAATGCCTTCAAACAGGAAGTCGTTGCAGTGTCTCAAAGCATAACTGTTAAACTGCAACACTCGACTCCCTTGGGTTTGGTGTTCAAAGGCAAATACAATGTTTAGTGTTGTCACATGACATTGCGGTAATGTTAATGGAATCTACTGATCCATCCAGCACATCTTCCCATCTTCTCTTTAGGTCCACTCTCTCGCACAGGCATCTCCAACTCTTTTTCACACTTTTGCTCTGAGTTCCCTTCATTCTTTTCTCTCCAGGGCAGACCTTCAACTCTCTTGATTCACATTTGACCTCAGTGGGCGAGGCAACTCAAACATGAATATTTAGGAACAGAACATGCTAATGATGATCGGGTTCAGCCGCCACATTTGTCAAGACTTCCCGAGTCGTACGCTGAGATTGGATATACATGGAATTTTCATCAATCACACGTGCGTCTTTTCGTACAATGGCTCCTGTAGTTAGATCTGCACACGTTTGTAGGCAAGATTGATAAATGAGGGCCACTGTGTTGTCGAAGCAAGACCAATGCAGCGGTTCTTACTCTGTGTTTGCTGTCGTCTTTTCTATTTAAAGTTCTTTTTCTGTTCTTTTTTCTATTTTCTATCTATAAAATACCTCATTACATATGCACAGCCACATTTCCAGATGATGACACTAAGCTTCAATAAAATCCACGTAGTTTTGACATATTTGTTCAAAAAAACAAGCCTATACTGATCCATTTTTTCCTGCAGAAACATTTTACTCTTATAACGTTTCATGTCCTGAATCCCCAAAGTCTTATTTTGCTCAGAATATGTGTTTAAGCATTAATAATGGTCTTACTTTTTACTTACTTGTGTAGTTGGCTTCACTCTTCCCCCTCTGTCTTGATGGTTTCAAACAGGAAGTCGTTGCAGTGTCTCAAAGCATAGCTGCTAAACTGCAGCATTTGACCACCTTGGGTTTGGGGTTCAAAGTCAAATATAGTGTCTCGGAACAGTTTGTTAGGACCCAGCTGGAGGAAAAACAGTGTTCTCAAAGTCGGAGTCCGGGGGAACCCATGGACCATTGGGCGAAGTGGGGGCGCTCAGGACACGCATGGAGACTGCAGCTTGCTTGTCTGGGCCCGGAGAGACATCCGAAGCACCGGAATCGGTCCACGCTTGCCCAGACACTGCGCCCGAATGACCGGGAGGCGCAGTTGGTCTGGGTGCAGTGTCAGTGTCTGCGAGAGCAGCAGCAGAAGCAGGAGGAGTGACCCGCAGGGGCAGTAGCAGCAGGAGCAGTGGTAGAAGCATTAGCCATCCGGGAAATAAGGCTGTTCAGTCTGGCAGTGCTCTGTGCTTGGCTGGTCATCATCTCTGCCCAATACACATCCCAGCACTCATGTACACTTTCGAGCTCAGAAGCTGAGAGCTCAGCACCCACGAGCCACTGAGTGAAAAGTGGATCTGCTGGGTACAACATGGTGGGGTTGTTATGTTGTGGAACAGTTTGTTAGGACCCAAAGGCAGATACTAGCAGGTGCTCCGAGAACAAAAGCCCTTCATTGGGGCACAAAAAGGGAAAACAGAAAACACTCTGGCTGGAGGAACAATGGTGTTCTCCACAAACTCAAAGTCCAAAACATTCAGGGGTGCGCCACTGCAGGGTAACCAGACCAGAACTCAAACTTCCTCCCAGGGAACATGGTAATCCACTCTGCAGGTCACAAAACAATCCCACACTGGTGCTCCGGTGCAGCTGCCTCTTATTCTCTCAGATTGCTGATGAGCCACAGCTGCACCCCGTCACCAGCGAAGACTGAGGCTGCCATGCTGCCTTGTGGACAAAAGTAAATACAAGCACACAAAACAAACACCAGAAACATGACATTGCGGTCATATTAATGGAATCCACAGATCCATCCAGCTCATCTTCCTGTCTTCTCTTCAGGTCAACTGTCTCACACAAGCAACTCCAACTTTATTCAGGCTTTTGCTCTGAGTTCCCTTCATTCTATTCTCTCCTCGAGCTGTTCCTTGGTGTACCCCTACCTTCACCTTAACCTCACCTTATAGAAAGGAAAGGCAGAACAGCCCACATGACATATACTTTGCTTCTTTGTTTTGGTGTTGGTGGTTGGTTAATTTGTTGGAAATGTTTAATTGTGCTTAAACTCAAAAGAACAACAACTCATCTCAACCTCATTTTCATTTCTATGTCAAACATCTTTCTTTGCTTTTACTTTCTTTTTACTTTCTTTTACTTTCAAGTTTGTTTTAAATGTAAACTTTTGTTTGATTTCTGATTCATCCATTTTTTTTCACGGAATCTGACACCATTATTGCCAGGTTAGACTTGATCGTGTTTCCTGTATGTCACACTCGACACGCCTCAGGCTGGCCAATCAGACACAAGCTCAGCTTTTATCAGTGTAAAAAGAATCAGCCTGCTCTTCACTCAGCCCTCGACTTGCAACATGATGACATCTGCAAAGTTTATCTTCTTTCTGATGTCTCTGGAGAAAATGGGTGAGCATTTTTAAATGGATTGTTTGTTTGTTTGTGTGCATCTTTATGGCGTGTTTTTAAGTTCCAGATCCAAGCATTAAACTGTCTGCTTTTCTGTTTGTTTCACTTTAGCTTCGGCAGCCACAATGGAATTTTCTCCATCAGTGAATTGGAAGAACAATTTTATCCTGGTCAAACCTGGACAGAACCTGACTTTGACATGTCTTCTCAGAAACAAGGTTTACACCAGGATTTCTTGGTTTAAACAACCTCCAGAAGAGAAGTCAAGGCTCATCTGTGTATCTCGCATATCAGATCAAAGTTGGAAATTTTATAATGACTTCAAAAACAATTCACGCTTTAAACTGCATACGAACAACAAAGGAGCTGATTTGACAATCACAGATTTGAAGTTTTCAGACTCAGCCTCCTATTACTGTGCAAATCACAATTTTCAAGAAATTGAATTTACAGAAGATTTTAATGTCATTGTAGAGGGTTCAGGGTTGTCCATAAGTCAGTCAACATCAGAGTCCATCCAGTCTGGAGGTTCTGGGACTCTGAACTGTACAGTACATACTGGGACCTGTGACGGGAATCATAATGTTTACTGGTTCAGAGACTCTGGACCATCTCAACTTGGACTCGTTTACAGTCACAGAGGCAGCAACAACCAGTGTGAGAAGAAAACCAACACCTGTTCCTACAGCCTGTCCATGAAGAACCTGAATATTTCTCAGACGGGGACCTACTACTGTGCTGTTGCAGCATGTGGACACATTGTGTTTGGAAACAGAACCAAGCTGGAGTTTGAGGGTGAGTAAGTCGCAAATTGTTCCATTGAAGAGGTTTATATAAGTTTTATACATTTAAAATATAAAGTTACATAGATGCCCGTTGCCTATGGTCATGCTGAATGATACAATAATGCAATCGAAGTAGAACAATATTAAGTGGGAAGACAAATTTATGACTTTTTATTTATGAATTTAAGACTAAAAGAATTATCTGGAATGGCATCATGACAATCACAGTTTCTCATGGCTGCTTCAGAAATACTGGAGCCTGAAGTGTGACATGTTAATGCCTGTAGATAATTGATATCTCAGAAAAAAGGTTCTGCAAAAACTTTTGGGGTTTTTTTTTTTACCCTTTGTGATGTTGAGTCTGCAAATATGTGAAAGATAGCACTGTCCCAAACTATTGCAGCCAGAACAGGAGTTGCTTTTAGAATCAGAACCTTGTAGTTGGAGTACGCTGCTGCCGGTTGCTGTTCAAACTCTGCTAACTGCTCTGCATTCATCATGGAACTCAAACCCTAACCTCTGTTTGCTGCTGTGTGAATTTACAGATGATGAAGACTCTGGGGTCTTGGTGGACTTCCTGTGTGGAGCTTCGGCGTTCAGCACCTTTCTGGCCGTTTGTCTGGCTTTCTCCGTGTGCGTGATGAACAGCAGACACAACTTCCACTGTGATGGTATGATCAGCAACACTTCCTGCTTTCATTTATGTGCTAATTTTTTCAGTTTCTCAGGTTCCATTTTACTTTTCAGAATCGAATGATAGTCGATCACTTCTGTGCAGACCAAAGGTATTTCTTTTGTTATTATGTGGAATAAATTAGTTCCATAAATATTAACAATGCATTGATTTTAAATTGTTGTCATTTCCAGGATTGTTCAGATACACCTGGTTCTGTTATGTGGAGGAACAGGATAAAGACAGAAAATACCTGGACTGAATGTGTTTATTTCACTGCAAAAGATTAGAGAACAAAGATGATGGTTCTCAACAATCTTAAGTATCCTGTGGTCATGCAAAACTCATAAAATTTAAAAAAAAATCTCCATCTACACAGTTGATATATTCATGTTGTTTGACTTATTCTATACACAAATGTTACATTCTACACTGTGGGTTGTTTGATGTTCAGATTCCTTGCATTAATAAAAAAAAAGGAAAACAAGAGGTGGTCCTTCCATTTTATTGCTTTATATCACAGAAGACATCTCACTTTTACACCGAGACTTAAACCAACACGCACTTGATCCGCTCTTCCATGAAGCACCACCTAAATGTAGTGGAGTAGTTGTAGTGCCCTTATGGTGCTAGAAGCTTTGTTGTCTCTGGCCGGACTTCCCAAGAAGCATTTGTACTAAGTACTTAAGCACAGTTTACACAGGCCCTAATCAAATGGTTAATGCGGAACAGTGTACCCTGTCCTTTTGGTTCCCGGGGCCCTGCCTTGGAGCCAGGCCACCTGCTGGGCCCAGCTGGGACCAACATGAAGCAGAGACATGGGTCCATCTCGCATCGGGCTCTGGTCCCACGTGGTTCCCCATCTTGCGATGAAGGCCATGAAGAAGATAGCTATAAGATGCTCCGTCAAAACCTATGGTCATGAGCTTTGGGTCGTGACCGAAAGAACAAGATCGCGGGTACAAGCGGCCGAAATGAGCTTCCTTCGCAGGGTGGCTGGGCTCTCCCTTAGAGATAGGGTGAGAAGCTCTGCCATCCGGGAGGAGCTCGGAGTAGAGCCGCTGCTCCTCTGCGTCGAGAGGAGTCAGATGAGGTGGCTCGGGCATCTAATTAGGATGCCTCCAGGGCGCCTCCCTGGTGAGGTATTCAGGGCACGTCCCACCGGTAGGCGACCCCCGGGAAGACCCAGGACTCTTGGCTGGCCTGGGAACGCCTGGGGATCCCCCCGGAGGAGCTGGACGAAGTAGCCGGGGAGAGGGAAGTCTGGGCCTCCCTGCTGAGGCTGCTGCCCCCGCGACCCGACCCCGGATAAGCGGAAGAGAATGGATGGATGGATGGACGCTCCGTCAAAACAGTCTGCCCACTGCTACACACCCTCCAATTCATGGACAGACACCTAGTGTGGACACACACCTCTGACAGACTGCTTTATTTCATGGCTCCTCTCCATTCAACACCTACAGCCTCACATCTTAGCTAATTCCACCTTAATAAGATGCCTTCTGTCAATGGAAACGTCACACAGATTGGTGGTCAAAAATCTTCCTTTACCTATGCCACACCTACACTGGCTGTCCTCAGGGCTGCCTCCTCTCACTCACACATATTCACATACACACCCTCCACCCACACATATTTCCCCCCCACTCACACTCACTCTCATACCAACATCCTCCCATACGCACAACCCCACTATGCCGCACTTGTATGTTTGTCCTTTACAAACAAGTTTCTTTTCAACTTGCAGTCCTTTATAAATGTCCAAATGTGTAATTTGTAAACCAGTCAGACTCTGTCTTTTCGCGTGCTGCTGCTAAGATGGCCGTACCTGTGCAGACTAATAGTGGGCTTGACTTTTCCTCCCTCTGTCAGTAATTTCAGCAGTAGCACAGCAGTCAACCTGCATAAAGGGTGAAAACTAGTGTTGTAAAAATAATGTGGTCATGTTAATGGAATCCACGTTAGACTATTATGAGCACATGTCCATGTCATTGGTGTTGTCACACTGCATGAGTGGCACAATATCCCACCTGTGCTTTAGCATAGGAGTGTGGCAACACTTATGGACAACAGTTCTGACAAGTATACTTACTCATATTTTCACGTGAATCAGTTATGATGGTCATATACACAGTGTGTGTAGTGTGGTTTACTTCCCCCTGTTTTGGTTATTTAAACAGGAAGTCTTTGCAGTGATTTAATGCACAGCTGTAAAATTGTATCAGTTATTTATTCATTTATTGTGAGTTGGTTTTTTTGTTTTTTTTACTTTGGGCTTCAAATGTGAAAACAAAAAAAATTACTAGACAAATGACAATGTGTTCAGTGGAAATGTCATTGGTGTTATCACAGTAAATGCAAGGCACAATATCACACTTTCGATTTGGGCTATTGGCATGGCAACACTTTACAGAAAGAACATTTAATCCATACACATTGGTACTTAAAGTACCATAAAAAGAAGGAACCATATAAATAAGACTCACTGTTTTCAGTAAATATACCCATACACACATACACACACACATGCACGCACGCACGCATGCGCACGCACACACATACACACACACACACACACACACACACACAAACATAAAATAAACAAATATAAATTCAAAGAAGTACCTGCTTTTAAGAAATGAGGAATATAAATAAAGTAAATAAACCGTGAAGTGAGGGGGAAAAATGAAAAAAGTGGAACAAAAACTAACTACTTTTGCAGAATTACTCTGTTTGTTTCAGTGACAACAACAAACTGAACAATATTAGTGATATTAAAGCAAATAGTATATTTGTTGTGAATTGCTTTCAAACTTAAAATGTTAACATCAAAATGTGATGGAGTTTTGTCCTCATCTGTGAGCTTCCTCTGTGTTTGCTGCTTCATTTTTTTGTTGCCCTGAACACAAAGCACAAGTTGAACATCAGTTGACGTCAGCGAGTAAATGAAAGAATTGTTTTTCACATGAACTACCTGCCATCGTATGAGCTTGGACAACTAAATTACACAATGTATGATCCTGAGAACATGTGTTCACTGTTTCCAAATTAGGGCAGTCAGTGTCACTTCTTTCTAGCCAATCAAAATCAGTCTTTTGTTTAAGAGCGGTGAATCTACGGAGGACCACAGCATTCGTCTCGACACGCTCGTCACAATGGAATCAGTGAAGGTGGCTTCATGTCTTCTGTGTTTTTGCTTGTGGAGTTTAGGTGAGTTTGATTATCTCGTGAGTGTACGTATAACTTCATGCTAAATATCTATTCTTGAACTGTTGTTGGTTACTTTTTTTTTTTTTTTCATTTAGTCCTGACAGCTGAAACATCCTCATCAGTGCAGCCAGTCAGTGGTTTAATATTTGCTAATGTCGGAGATAACATGACACTGCAATGCTCCCGTGAGGGCGACTTCACAAATAAGTTCCACTGGTACAAGCAAACTCTGGGAGGGAGACCAAGACTTGTGTCTACCTTCTATAAACATGACACAAATGTAGAATTAAAAGAGGAATTTCAGAGTGACATCCGCTTTTCAATGAACATTACAGAGAGCAACTACCACTTGAAGATTGCAAATTTGAGCATTTCAGACTCAGCAACTTACTACTGCATGAGTAGCTACGTGTACACATTTCAATTTGACAAGATCTATATCGTCCATGTTACGAGTTTACATTTAAACGCACCAGTGGAGATCCATCAGTCACCATCAGAGTCCCTCCAGTCAGGAGATTCTGGGACTCTGAACTGTATAGTCCATACTGGGACCTGTGATGAGGAACACACTGTTTACTGGTTCAGGACCTCGGGAGGATCTGAGCCAGAGCTCATCTACACCCACAGAGCCAGGAATGACCACTGTGAGAGAAAAAACAACACTTGTTTCTACAATTTGTCCATGAAGAACATGATCTCCAAGGCTGGGACCTACTACTGTGCTGTTACATCATGTGGACGTATTCTGTTTGGAGGTGGAATCAAGCTAGAAAATAAGAGTGAGTAACCTTCTCACCACAGGAGTTTGATATTATGATTTAACCTCTGAGGACTTGTACCTGGATTTAGAATTTTTTAGCAATAATTCAGTAGTAGGTAGGCTGTTCCAACTCAGTTTTTTGTTCATATTTAAACTCATGTTGAACTCTGAGCCTGGGTACTTGAGACAGACCGACTCAGCCAACAAGACTGATGGTTTGAACACACCACAGCCTGAACATGATAGAACTGAAAACTCCACCTCTGTCTGCTGCTGTGTGAATCTACAGATGATGAAGACTCTGGGGTCTCAGTGGATTTCCTGTGCGGAGCCTCAGCGTTCAGCACCTTTCTGGCAGTTTGTCTGGCTTTCTCAGTGTGTGTGATGAACAGCAGACACAGCTGCCACTGTGACGGTATGATCGATTACACTTCCTGTTTATTTATGGCGTAATTCTATTTTTCCTAACACTTGAATTTGCTCTTTTTAGAGTCTCATGAACAACTTCCAGCTGTGTCCAGATCAAAGGTATTTTTATTCAGATGATTAGGAATCAGTATATTGAATATGAGAATGAATTTCAACATCAGGATTTTTGATTAATTAAATAATTTATGTGTTTCCAGAATTGTCCAGGTACAGATGACCCTGATTTCTGGGAGAAAAAAATGAAGACAGAAAATACCTGGACTGAATGTCTTTACTTCAGTGTAAAACAGTAAAAAAACAGTAAGATGATTCTGCTGTTGAAATTAGAAATATCTGCTTGATGAAAGTGAATTCTTTATTTTTTATTTTGTTTTTTACAAGTTTGGCCTTCCTCCTAAACTCATTTATTGATGTTGATTTCTTCAACTCTTCTTGAACTTACGTTACAAAGTTGACTGTATGATGGTTTATTGTTTCAATAAAGAAAAAAACTAATTAAAAGTCAAACTTTATTTTTTACCTCAGAAGAAATAATTAAGACAGACCTTATTCTCATTGTGGAAAAACTGGCCCATGGTTTTGCTGTCCATCCCTTTATCCACCTTACACTGCATTTTCACTTATAGGGGGACAAGTGCCAACTCATCACACAGCCAACACACAATGACTGACAGCCATTTGAACCCTCACTCTCATTCACACACAAGGTAAATTCAGAGTAGCCATTTCACCTATCTCCCAAATGCATGTATTTGGACTGTGGGTGGAGGCCCAAGTACCCAGACAGAACCCACAAGGAGAACATCCAAAGTCAGCAAACAACACACAAAAAAAGAAGCCCCTGACCCCCACCTTTCCACTGCAGTGTCGACACAATTTGACACAGTATGGTGAGGTCTATAAGTGGGCTTTTTTAAATTTATTTATTTATTTTATTTATTTCAATGAATTGCACCACAAGGTGGGTCAAAAACTGTAGTGACGCCATTGCCATGCAACACAACTGCGGAGGACAACTGTAGCTGTTGACGAAGTTAGCCTTTGTGGCTAAGTACCATGACATCATAACACCATGAAAGCTGTGTTGTAGAGGAGGACGCTGAACAAACTGCTGTCTATTCCAGATAACCCTGACCACCTTCTCCACCTGCTACTGGACAGGCAGCGGAGCTGATTCCTCAAACAGACTGATTCAGCTCCGCTGCCACAAACACAGATACAGGAAATGTTTCCTGCCCAAAGCAAGAATCCTGTTCAACACCTCCATCTGACTGACACTCTCAGCCCTTCAGGCTCTGACATGCTCTTTGTTTAGTACTTTCAAGTTGCACACTTTTTCATGTTGCACATTTGTTTTTGTACTTTGTAGTTGCACACTGCTGCTGTAACAAGTGAAGTTCCCATGTCTGGGATGAATAAAACTATTTTATTCTATTCTATTTTTTTCTATTCTATTTTATTCTATTCTGTTCTATTCTATTCTATTCTATTCTATTCTATTCTATTCTATTCTAAGTTGCCAATCAGTGACAACAGCTGGTGCCCCTGAGCGGCCATCAGCTTGAAAAAGTCCTGGTTACCCTCACTGGGACATAATTGTAGCATGCAAACAGCAGAAGTAAGGAAAGCTTCACTGAAATGCATTTGTACCATTCTGTGCAGAGGAATCAGGCACGACACAGACAGAGACTATAACAGACAGAAGACTGTGACAGGACCGAGACACTGCCTTAACTGGACTCTTTTTTTATTCCTAGAACAAAACAACTGGAACTTTTGAAGGACTTTAAAAATGGTGGTATGAAATGCCTTTCTCTTGACAAGCCTGGGAACTGCGTTGAGTCGAGTAGGCACGAGTGTAAAAGAGTCATAAGAGTTTTGTTCTGTAGGTTTTTGACCTGGGATTTGAGTTCATTCGTTACCTGTGAAATGTCCCCATTGTATCCTGACAATTCAGTCCTGTCAAATACACATTCAATGTACAGTATTTTGCCAAAGTATTGAATCAAAAGTTGACAAAATGACTCAGGAGGGCCAACTTAAAACTGGATGTTTCTATTTTTAGGTTCAAACGCAGATGCTTGTAACTCTTTTCAAGCAATTTTCCGAGAGTTGCAAAAAACATCAATGTGTCATGAGGCGTCACACGACATACCCTTCTTTCCAAAATAAGACATACAAAGACACTTGGTCAGCCAATCACATCCAGTCAGTATTGTCAGGGTTTGGTGGAAGGAAGGACAAGATTCTTTTCATTCAGCACGGTAACATGATGGCACTGACATTTGTTCTCTATCTCTTATATTTGATCGTGGGGACGATGGGTGAGCAACTTATTTTAATGTTATTATAGCTCTGAGAAAGCACTGGAACAAACCAACTCCCATTTTGAAAAAAAAAAAATGTGCTGATTAAAAAATAGATAGAGCTAAAAATGATCTGTGGGTTTGGGGGTTTTTTTGTTGCTTCAGGTGAGACGACTGTTCTGAAGGTTGGAAAAGACAGAGACTTTGTCGCAGCTATTAGCAAAATATTACTGGTACAAACAAAAAGTGGGCAGCTTACCAATGCTCATCTTGAGTTTCTATACCTTTGAAGAAAGTGGAAAGTTTTCTGACAAATTTGATAAAGCTACACATTTTGCACTGGATGTAAAGAAAGGTCAAAATCACCTGACGATCATCGATTTACAGTCTTCAGACACCGCAACGTACTACTGCGCCAGCAGCTATTCAGAAAAACTTGAATTTGAGGACGGAGTTACAATCATCATCGAAGGTTCAGGTTTGAAGGTCCCAGTCTTTGACCCGAGTCAGTCAGAAGGTGCTGTTACGCCCAACTGTACTGCACATGGTAGGACCATCGATGAAGACCACTTGTTATCTGGATTAATAAATGCCCCGATTGCTGTGCATCATATTGGTATTTGGTATTTGCTGTTTCAAAACTAGAGCCACACAAATGAGGACGTTCTCCATTATGCTGCCTTGTGGACTGGTGTCAGACCAAGGAGACAGATGGATGACACAAATGAAGAGTGTGTGTACACCAGTGTAAAACATCATCACTAAATGCATTTCAGCTTTGTGGGAGAGCTTTTCTTGTTTTTCTGCATAGGAATTTAAGAGTTTGATTCTTAATACAGAAGTTAATAATGCTTAACATGAGGGTGGAGTATTAAAGAAAGTAAGAAAGTCCTATTATAAACTGGAAATGTATAATAGTTGTTTTTGAAAATAAATGAGCATATATATTAAAAAGAAGCAATCTAACTTGATTTCAACTGCTCAGTTTGCATGAATGATCTGTCTGAATGTAATTTGAACTGTGCTCACTTGGGTCCACGGGCATTTTGTTGGTTTGCTGCTGCACGTGTCAAGAGATGATCGCTGCCTGATGCGCTGACAGCAAAAATGAAACCAAAAACAACAAAACCCGTGTGCCATTTCCTCCTATCTTCAACTTTAGATTTGGTGCATAATTGAAACAGTTCTGGATCATTACAAATAAATATTTTTTGTTGCTAGATCAAAGTTTCTGTTTATTTGCCATAATTGATCAGTTACTGGAAAAGAACACGACACAGTGGTGGCTTTTTATCTTTTGTTCATAAACTTATTCTTTTTTAAATTTGCCACAAAGGTTTCAGTGGTCAGTAGCTCATCAGCGTTGGAGCATTTGAGGTTGCACAACAATGTGCTGCAAACATTTAGTGGAAACTTTGAGTCTAATTTTAACACAGGAAGACCACCATGTGGCCCCCTCCAGCTCAAAGCACAGAGAGCGTCGCTGTGAGAGATTATTCAACACTTCACCTTTGAGTGATACCGTTACATGAAGCGTTGTTAGTCATTTTCGCTCATATTGTTTGCCTACTACTATGCAAATAGAATCCTCAAAGGTTCCTGATAACTGGTGGAAGTTCTTGGTGCCACATCACACCATAGTCCCTCTTTTGGTGACTTCAGTGCAGATTAAAAACAATGATCAGGAAGTGGACAAAAAAGAGGATCACAAGAGGATGAGAAGAAAAAAGACCAGCTCCATTTGTGCATGTTGGCTGCAGATCAAATGATGTCAGTTTGAGTGATTCCACCCAAGCTGAATAAAGTGAAGAAAAAATCAAACTAGTTTTACCTCTTAAAAGAGCAACCCTGAAAACAAAAAGCCCGACATTACCACAGTCAGCTCTGAGGATGTTAAGCTATTCTGCTTTCAGCAGAAATGGAAGCAGTTTAGCATACTTTCGACTTTGTGTCAGTTTGTGGTAACTGATTGAGTTCTAAACATGTCAATGAATGACACTTCTCCTATCTGCATGCTTGTTTCAAACACTGCAAAGTAAACAACATGAAGTTCAGCTGGTGTCATGTCCAGCACTGATCAGAGTGGTGGAATAAAGCTGTTGTTTACCAGGTAAACAGGATGTATGAGTGAGAACCTGCAGGCTGACTCGGACAATTGCTCTTAAGAATTATAACAAGCTGTCCATAACAGAGGCCCTTAAGACTGCCAAGCAACCCACGACAGAGATAAGTAGAAGCCAGGAGTGTAAGCAGGGTCTGCTCCACTGATCACCTGTAACCACATGGGGAAAAAAGAGGCGCCACGCCAAATGGCTGGTGGATATGAAAGTGGACCACAGGAATCTCTCTGGGCCACCTGATATGATCTCACACCAACTTCGGCAATTTCCTGGTGGCAGAATTGAACGAGCTGCTAATCGACGAGACCCATCCTGGGTGGTTAACCTGGTGCAAAGGGATGACCGTGCTAAGATCCTGTGGACATTCCCGACACAGACTGACAAACAGGTAATGGTGAACCATTCACATTTTGTGGCGGTGGTGAAAGAGGCGTGCAGGGGAGTCATGACCGATGCAACATCAGGAACAAGGAAGATCCGTCCACGATGATACCTGGAGAGGATGAGGGTAGTGAAGGACATCTGTGATCCAAGTGAGCGTTCTGACCTCCAGTGTGGAGGAGGGACTCCACCAGGTCCCGGGAAGGACATTCGAGACCTCTGTCCAGAAGAGGGCAGCTCTAGGAACAGCTAAGATACCAGCTCCCTTTGGTAGAGGACCAGAGCTTGAAGAAGGAACTCATAAAAACATGTGGGTATATATAAATAAATCTCCCACTTATTCACTTTTTCCCTGTCTGATCCTCATTCAACCTCCAGTTGTGAGGGTCCTCAGTGTCTGAGCTGTTGCTTACTGGAAAATGTGTATCTTTGTCTTCCTGCCAACCCAACCACGGTCTTAGAAATCATATGATCAGAGAGAGACCAATACAATGACAGCTGCAGCGGACATCAAATATCATGATTGATTTGCTGAACCCGTAACAACACCACGCCCATTTCCATCAACAGCTGATAAAAGAGCCCCTGGCTGAGACACGGTTGTCGTCACGATGAAGAGGCCGGCCTTGTTAGCAGCTCTGCTCTGCAGTCTCAGTGAGAATGAATATTTTGAACTGATTAATGAATTTTTTGGTGCGAACTATGAAGGTTTTGCTGCTTTATGTGACAGCCAGTCACGGTGTGTCTGTTTTCTGTTTCAGGCTGGGTCTTCATCTCAGGTTCTGACCCCAATACTGTGGAGGTTGAGGAGGGTGAAAATGTCACGCTGGTCTGTTCCAATATTTCCACACAACCGACAACAACTGAGTGGTTCAGAGTGGTCAACAGAACCAAAGCCAGCTGCATCGCATCGATGTACTTCCCTAAAGGCGAAGCTACGAACTGCCCTGGATTCGAAAGTAGCAAATTTAAAATGACCTCCAACATCTCTGCTGTTTTTCTGCAAATCGCTCAAGCAAATTTATCTGATTCTGGATTATATTACTGTGGATTTTACAAAACCATACATACACTCATTTCGACTGTGACTCTTTTAAATGTTACACAATTTCAAGGTAAGATTGTTTAATTGTTGTTGTATTTGTTGTTTTGTTGTTTGTTCTAAAATGTGAAGACTAATTTAACTATAACTTTTTTTATTTTCAATTGTTAAAGTTGATGAGATACACGATCACAGCAATCAAAGTAAGTTTTTTTTTAGATGTCGTGTTAGCATGCTTCTTTGTAGAAAGTAATTTTACTCAAAAACATTTATTATTTATTTGTTTAATTTCAGACCACGACATTGACATGGCAGCAATAACTATTATTTTGGGTGGTCTTTGTGTTCTCCTTGCTATAATCACCATCGCTCTGGTATTTAAAGTTAAAAAACTCAAGACCGGTACGTTCCACCTTCATCATCTTATAATCCAAGGCATAATAACCCATATAACCATGTCATCATATTTTTGTCTCTTGCTATTTAGCCATGAGCAATGTCGTGCACCAAGAGACACACGAGGTAAAACCCATTATTGATTTAAATACTGCGTTATGATTATTTAAAGTAAGGATTAAATATGGAATGAGCATGTTAAAACCAACATTAAAGGTCATTATCATCATTATTTGTAATGTATGTATTATAATGAAATGAAGTGAAAAACGTCTCCATCTGCACCAGGTCTCTTGTAGTCGTATTAGTATTCGTATTTCTCTTTGTTAATCTAGACGATGTAAAACGGCATCCTGCAAAGGAAAAAGTCAGGTGTTCCTGATGTTATATGTCACCACTGGCATGTTAGACCGTGTTTTGGGGTGCGTACGAAATGCACTTTCTGATCCTGCTGACTTTTTATTTCCAGGATTTTGACCCCAAAAATCTGAATTCTGGAAATCTCAAGTACTTCCCGAAGACTGTAAGAAACAAGATGACTATGTCAGCGGCCGAGGTGGAAACTCACGTTGTTTATTTTGCCATAAAGAAAGGGTGAGGGGCTTCATCGTGCTGGTCTGATGCCAACCTCATTTAGCTGGCAAATATCAAACAACTTCCTGTTTTTCAAGATCGACAGTTTTAGACCCACAGATCGATGCAGGACTTCACTTCGTATTGTATTGTAACTTGTATCATTGTGGCCAAGGTGATATTAATTTGTTTCCCATCCATTTAAAGTCAACAAAGAACCTTCTCTGTCCATTTGAGCTATGTGACAGATGGAATATCTTGTGTGTTTTTCTGCTACGAGCAATGTTTTTTTTTTTTTTATGTGTGCTGTTTGCGAATCAAAAATTCTGTAATTAAATCGAAAGTGTCTGTATTGCCGTTGGGCTAATCAGGGCCATAAGCTTCCCTTTGTGAGGCTGGGAGGGGAGGTAGCATGATGTCTGTGCAGAGCAAAGAGGCAGGGGGATG